>CM060697.1:183887933-184250415 GCA_030686995.1 Artemisia argyi
TCAGTACTTTGAGTAACCTAAGTATATATATAGTTTATAGATCTCTCTATACAGAACTGTACATGATTTTTTTTAGATTTAGGTGATTGGGATTTTAATATGTGAAGGGGCAAAATATATCATTCAAATTGTTGATGGACTACTGACTAGATGTTAATTGTTATCGCTGCACTAAAAATAGATAAGCATCATCTCAAGTTAATCTTTCATGTTCGTCGTATTAAACCAATTTTAAACAAGAAAATAATAAAATAAGACCACAGCTAATTTAAACAAGGGACTCAATCTTTACTTCCCTCACAATATCACTAACATGAAATGGACATGAATGAGTTAAATATTAGAGGATCTTGCTCCAAAAATAAAAAAGAGAGAAACTCAACACTTAGCTTAAACATCATCTTTTTTAAACATAAGTGAAACACATATTTGAGACAAAATTTAGTCCTCAGCTGGTTTCATTGAACTTTTTTTAATTGCAAATGTGACATCTGTAAATTTCTTATAAAGGAACAAAGGGAATGTTGGTTGTGAATGATTTGGAATAGTTACTAGGCTGTTACGAAGTTTTATGGTAACAAATGGTTATAGAAAACATTTTCGATCCAAGTGACCAAATGTGTAACACAAAAATACAAACTAACATAAGTCAACCTGAATTATTATTACTAACCTTTCTTGCACGTTAAAAATCATCTTTAAAATATTAATAAAGACTTCTTTTCTAAATATCAGCACAACACAACTAAAAGATGTATATTGTAACATGTCAACTTACTTCAACAGTGAAAGATAATTTTCAATCAAAAACCATTAATTTGTACTACGTATGTATTATTACCGATAATTATACATAGTTCAATGTTGCCACTACAGTCACGTTGACTGAATCACTAGCAAAGACGAGACCTTTTTCGATGGTTAAATGATATTCATATTTCATTGGTGTTCAATGTTTGTTGATTATTGCGGATTCGAGTGAACGTCAGCCAATAAACTTAAGTCGCGTTTATGATGAAAATGTACAACCACGTGATGGAAATGAAGGTGTGTTAAAATCTTTATATATTTTATTGGTTCTTTTATGATAGCTTATGTGACAACCGGCAGTTTAGGGAGCTATTTTAAAAACCCGCATTACAATTTAAGTTCGTTTATAATTTTTATTTGAAATTTTCATTTCACAACGAACTTGTAAGACCTATTTTATGGATATTTTTAATTAAAGTCGTTATGGAATTCGTGAATTATGTTCATAATTCATTTTTGATTAAATGCTCGGTGATGTATATTTGAATTCTCACTTGGTACTACGTTGACTTTGGCACTAGGATTACCTAACAAAAGTTTATGATTCGTCTTAACGAGTCCGACTATATTTTTAATTATTTACGAGATGTTCTCGAGTGATATTGAAGTTTAAAACGAGTTCGGGTTCGGGCCACATGTTTTTACATTTACCCGCGTTACCCGTTCCACACCGTAATAATATTATTATTATTACTATTATTATTATTATTATTATTATTATTAAAAATATATATATATATAAAAAGGGTGTGTTTGGTCCGGTTCACCCACAACACACAAACCCTCACCACTTTTATTCTCTCTCAAACTCATCTTCTCCCCATAAATTTGACCTAGCCGCCGAACCTAAGATCCGGCCACCACCGCCGCTACATCGACCCCCCAACAAAATAATTGCCACCATCTTCTTCCTCTCTTCATCCTCTTTCATTTGGTATATCCTACTTACCCTAGAACCACCATTAACACCACCAAACTTTTAATAATTCGTTCGAATTTTTACTACCTTTACTAGATCCGTTCATTTGGAGGTCCAAGAAGGTGAGAAGGAGTTATTTTCGGGTTTTGGGTGCCACGAATTGGTGCTAATCCGTGGCTACACGGATTGTTTCGTTGAGAATCGAATTGGTTTTTAATGGGAAATGATGTTTTAATGACGAATATTACGTTTGGTATCCGGGTTTTCTTGGTTTTGGTTGTGGTTGACTCGGAACCGAGAGCTATGCTCTCGGCTTATCTTGATTCGAGCCTTGGTGAGGCTTTGGTTCCTTGGTGTTGTAGTTTGGTTATTGTCGATGGTGTTGTGCTCTTCGATCCGAGCTAACCGAGACCCATGAGGTCTCGGGGTTTCCGTTGAATGCTCGTATAACCAGCCGAGACCCGTATGGGGGTTCTCGTTTGGTCGTGGTTCGAGCCTCGAGCTCGTAGATTTGTTGTGATTCGACCCTTGTGGGTCGCGGCTTTTAGCCGTGTAGTTATTGTTGTTGTCGATGACCATATGGGTCGAATGGGTCGAATGGTTACCCTATTGTGCTCTTGGGAGCTATGTGATTATTGTATGTTTGGTTCGAGTCCTTGTGACTCGTGGTATCGAGCCGTGACTCAAGTGAGTCGAGGGCTCGGGTTTGACTTGGTAAACCGACCCAAACATTAACCTTGTTGATGTTATTTCTTGTAACATTTGTGAACTTAATTTTGGACATTGTTGTGGCATTATATTTTCGGCCGAATGCTCTTGTTGGGTCGAGACCTTTTGTGGTCTCGACAAGGGAATTATTGTGATATTGTGAAGTTGTTGACGAAAAGAGTGATTGGGGACCGATTGTGAGACGGTCGTTAGATTGACGGAGATAGGTTAGTCGGGTGCCGTAGTCGGACCCTATTGTTGTAGCACGTGGATTGAGATTGTGATTGGACGGAGATTTGTTATATTATGACTTTACTTATTATTTTGGACTTGGACAATGAGCCGAGAGTCATGACTCGGACATGTGACCATTTCGTATAACTCGATAACTATTACAATTAAAAATATAAATAATAAAACTCGTAATAATAATTATTGATAATATGAACGTTTATATGAATATATATACGTGAATAACGTATATATAATTATATAGGCGCGTATATTAATAATAATAATAATCACGAGTCGTATTATAAATAATACAATTATATATATATATTAGGCTACGAAAGTGGCGTAATGTTATCGAACGTATTATTATTATTATAAAATTTTGTTATAAAACGGGAAACTCCCGACAATTATTAAACGGTTAATAAAATGTCATTTCGGATATATAACGGATAAACTTATTGAGTTATGCGAAATCGTTGTCACTCGGGTCCAGGTAAGTTACTATTTGTGACGTTCGTGTTGTCACGGATATATGACGATTAATATAGACGTTTTCTATAACTAAATAACCACTTAACCGTAAGGTTGAACCGGGTTATTTGGCTATATGAAATGAATATATTAGTGGGCATCGTATCCTACGACGCCCATAGGTTGTAGTATATGTAAAGTGTAATAGATTGCGAGTGTATATATCGGGAAATCTGGCCAATTTGACGATATATATGAGGAATTTATTAAACTATGATATATACTATATAGTAATTATGTGCTATGTGCTTTAGGTTGGGTGTAATCTTGGAACGGTATGTTACGTAAATAAATATGAGGATTATCAAATCGACGGACTTGATAAACTTCGGCGATTTATTTAAATGATATATTGGGCTAATATTAGATCCATAGTTTATTTATCTTTCTATATGTGATCTTTTTGGTTTGTTTTGAGTCGACCCACTACCCGTATGGATACCAAACGCAAATACACCAAACTAATACGAAATGGATTTTCGGAAATAAAACGGATTCTCGTCCGGGTTTGGGAATATTATAAATTTGAGGAAATGATTTCTGAAAGAGTTAATATTGTAAGGTCGTGCCAAGTCCGTAGTTGCTGTTTCGTGAGTTATCATACATCTTATTTCTACCGACTTCTACTTGATATTTTCTGGACTTGAGGTGAGTCATAGCCCCACTTTTTACTCTTGAACTATGTTTTCAATAATTGGGGTGAGAAACGTGCAAATCATTTTACGTGGACTATTATCGCTTTTATATTCTTTCTAAACTTGCTATGCGTATGGACTAGGATATATTGTCAGCTTTAGTCACATAGTTTTGTGTGTACTATTCAAGGTTGACTTATGTGGTTATTGTTGGATTGTCAGCTTTAGTCACATATATGTTGTGTGTACTATTCAAGGTTGGCTTATTTGGTTATTGGTGGATTGTCAGCTTTAGTCACATATTGGTTGTTTGTACTATTCAAGGTTGGCTTATTTGGACTATCAGCTTTAGTCACATAGTTTCGTGTGTACTATTCAAGGTTGACTTATTTAGATACTATATTGTGCACCTATAGGTTATTAATACTTCGGAGGTTATCCGAGTATTTATTGGTATTGCGGGGGTTACCCGAATATCTATGTTAGTACGGAAGGGTATCCGTATGTTGTGTTGAGAGCGGAGGGTATCCGCAGGCTTTTAGCGAATCCTTAGTCTAGCTAGCAAGCGTTTTGCGTATATGTCCACTATATTGTTAGTTGAATTTAAACCTATGATCTCACCAGCGAAAGCTGACTTTTAGCACGTTTTCTCAGGTAATTAAGTGTTGAGATGCATGCTTGGAATGGAAGGCTCGGCCAAGGCACACTGTTCATGGATCTATTTTTCTAAACTCTGATAATTACATTTGGACCTATTGTTATTTTATTTTGGGCCTGACTCTGAATGATGTTGGGATAAATGTAAACCTTAAAACCCCGTTTTGGTTGTGTTTTTATTTTGTTTACTTTATCTCGTTCTATATTGTCTTGTGTTGAATACCAATCCCCGTAGCACCCCGAAAGCTTGTTGAGCCTTCCGCTGTATCAAATTTTGGGGGTGTTACAGATTGGTATCAGAGCCAAGGTTATAGAGAACTAGGTAAATAAACGCCTAAACTATAACCGTATTTTTATAGAAAATGATCCTTGACCACCGCCCGCCAGCCCGCCAAGCTGAAGCATCTTCTATTATTTGAGGTATTATGGAATATTTGAGATGATTGTTAGATTGGGACTTATTGAGATGATTTGAGGTTTATGGATTTTAGCAATAAGATGGCGTTCTCGAGGATTTATATCTTCTATATGTTTTTATAAACATTTTAGTAATGCGGTGTTTGAAATTCTTTTATTGAGATTATATATGGAACTATTTGATGAGTATATTTGGTATGGTATTATGAGTTGTGATTTAGTTGTTTTGAAACACTTACACCTACCCTACGCCGTTGTCACAGACTATGACCTCCCATATGCCCGATGTCATCGAGGACATTCTTCCTGCACCGGTTTTACCTGCACAGTTCACTATGGCATCTGATGACCCTTACCAGATGGCCATGTCTTCAGCTACTGTATCACAGGCAGCTTCTACTTCAGCACTACCTGTTGCATCTACGCAGGGACCCTCATCTTCTCTAGGGCTCCCTGGTACATCGAGGCAGCTTACTCTTCATCAGGCTTTGGCTCGTGTGGCACCACGCTTTGCCCACCGAGCTACGGCACGCATGTCGGTACGCCCTACTCCATCACCTTTACAGATTGATGCTCATTCTCTTCTGTCTGAGGCGCCACCCACATCATTGCGTCGTCGTCCTAGATCACCTACTACATCTCCACATGGTTCACCTAGTAGGAGACGACGAGTGATGAGGTACTTTTCCGATGAGGAGGAGGAGGAGTACGAGGGTGAGGATGAGGCTGATGACCCTGAGCGGGAGGATGACCCTCAAGAGGCTGAGCAGGGTGATGATGATGACCCTGAGGAGGAGGATGACCCTCAGGAGGATGAGATGCCTGATGATGATGATGATGAGTTATTACCACCAGCTCAGGCTGAGGAGCCTGATTCACCTGTACACCCGATTGAGCCTGATTCACCTGATCATCCGTTTTTGTTTGAGTTGCCACCTGGTAGTCCCGTTGAGTCGGATGCATCTTCTGAGGTTTCTGCTGAGCATGCAGAGTTGGGTGAGATTGGCAGGTTGTGGGCTCGGATTACTGAGCTTAGTGAGAGAGTTGCACGTGTATCGGATCGACTTGAGAGGGTTATTGGAGAGTTTTTAGCAGATTTGAGAGTTGACTTGACTGTCGTTGTGGGCAGGACTACTGAGCTGAGGAGAGTTTTGATGGATGTCCACGAGCATATCAATAGTTTGCAGCGAGGATTTGTTACTGCTCGTAAGGCCGACCACAAGCTTTGGCAAAGGAATGCCGAGCTAGAGAAGGAGGTGGCTGACCTCAAGAGAGACCGAGACACCCATAGCGTGGAGCTAGGATCGTTATGGAGGGATCTTGATAGCTTGAGGCAGGAGATGAGGAGCCTCCGCCAGCCACGTGGCTAGTTGGTGGGGTTATGTTATATTTTTGCTTTCTTAACCGAGGAGTGTTCGGTTAGAAAAGCTATTTATCATATTTTGATGTATTTTGCTCAGTATTCGTCTCTTTTGGAACGATTAGTATGTTTTGTGTTATCCGTTAGTTGGAACGATGTTAGATCGCTATTGTATGGTTGATGATTATTAGTATATGGTATTATGTGATTTTGGGTGTTAAGGAAATTGAGTCCTTATTCGCTTATTTGTTGTTACATAGTGTATTGTTGCTATTCTTTCCATGACTTGATTTCGTTGAGATGTTTTGTTGAGCCTATTGATAAGTTCTATTGGTGACTCATGAACTTGTATGATGTTACAGATCAATGGCACCACGTCGAAACCCTGTTAGGTCTACCAGAACTGGTCCTGCTGTGACTACTCCTGGTCGCCGAGGTCGTCGACCTACTCGAAATGTTGAAACCCCTACTCCTGACAATCTGGACACCACTAACCGCAACAACAGGAATCAAAATGTTGATGTTCAGGGAGACAATGATCATGTTCCACTTAATGCATCTACTGTGGATCAAGCAATGATCAACCAACTCGTGGAGCAAAGAGTTGCTGAACTACTAGCTGAGTCAAATCATTCCAACAATTCTGCTGGAACTTTTCCACCTGTCCGTGCTAATGGATGTCAATACAAGGAATTCAAGATTTGTAGACCCATTGAGTTTGGTGGAACTGAAGGAGTGGTTTACTTAGTCAGATGGATTGAGAAGACTGAGTCAGTGTTTAATGTCAGCGGTTGTGCGGAGAATGCGAAGGTAAAGTTTGCTTCTTTTACTTTCAAGGATGAAGCTTTGACTTGGTGGAACAACTACCGAAATGCAGTTGGGAGTGATGTAGCGTATGCTATGACTTGGGAGCAATTTAAGTCTTTGCTGATTCAGACTTATTGCCCAAGGAATGAGGTCAAGAAGCTAGAGATTGAGTTTTGGAACCACAAGGTGAAAGGTACTGACATGGCGACTTACAATCGTCGTTACCAGGAATTAGCCTTGTTGTGCCCAGATATGGTGAAAACTGAGACTCAAAAGATCGAGAGGTATACTGATGGGTTGCCTGTAGCTACGAGGAATGATGTGATCTCTGCTAGGCCTGCAAACATCCATGAGGCAATTACAATTGCTCAACAACTTATGGATTCGTTGGAATTAGAAGAAGCTGATAAGGAGAAGAATGGAAAGAGAAAGAGAGACCGTCACTCTAAGAGTAATGATCACCGAAGCAAGAGACAAGCTAAGGCTTATGCTATTGGGAATGGAGATAAGAAGAATCAGAACGGTGATGCACCCAAGTGTGATCGTTGCCACCAGCGTCATACTGGATGGTGTAGTGTGAAATGCCAGAATTGCTCAAGGAAAGGACACACAGCTAGGGATTGTAGAGCCCGACCTCTTGCTATGGTTCAGGCTGCTCCTGAAATGAGAAACAAGGCAGATGTTACTTGTTATGGGTGTGGAAAGAAGGGACACTATCGGAATGAGTGCAGAGAATCGTGGAATCGTGGAAACCAAGGCTCGGGTGGTAATGGGTACAATCATGGAAACCGTGGAGCTGGAGGAAACCGTGGACGACAAGATAATGGGGACCAACGTGTGGAAGCTGGAGCTGCTCAGGGAAGAGTGTATGCACTCGGGAACGAGAGAGGAGAAGATCCGAACGTCGTTACTGGTACGTTCCTTCTCAATAATCGTTATGCTTCCATACTATTTGATACTGGTGCCGATAGGAGTTTTGTGTCCACTACGTTTGCACCCTTACTAGAGAAAACCCCGATGGCCTTAGGAATTGGATATGATATTGAGTTAGCAAATGGAAACATAGAAAGGATTAATACCATCATTCGCGGTTGTACGTTAAATTTCTTGAACCACCCTTTCAACATAGATCTTCTACCCGTCACGTTAGGAAGTTTTGATATCATCATTGGTATGGATTGGTTGTCGAAGTATCGTGCTCACATACTTTGCGACGAGAAGATCGTGCGTGTACCATATGGAAAGGAAGTCCTAAACATATTAGGAGACCGAAAGGATTCTAGGAGCCCATCCCGATTAGCAGTTATATCTTGCACAAAGTTACCGAAGCTAATGGAGAAGGGATGTTACCTTTTCTTAGCTCAAATTTCTGAGAAGGGAGAGACGAAGAAAAAGGAAAGGTGCATTGGAGATGTGCCTATAGTTCGTGATTTTCCTGATGTGTTTCCCGATGACTTGCCGGGAATCCCGCCGACTAGACAAGTGGAGTTTCAGATTGAGTTGATACCTGGTGCTGCGCCTGTAGCACGAGCGCCTTATCGTCTTGCACCTACCGAACTAGAAGAGTTGTCGAAACAATTGGCGGAGTTAGCCGAAAAAGGATTCATAAGACCAAGTTCTTCACCTTGGGGAGCCCCAGTCTTATTTGTGAAGAAGAAGGATGGATCGTTTCGTATGTGTATTGATTATAGAGAGTTGAATAAGTTAACGGTGAAGAATCGATACCCGTTACCTAGGATCGACGACTTGTTCGATCAACTTCAAGGATCGAGTGTGTATTCGAAGATCGATTTGAGATCGGGATATCATCAACTTCGAGTTCGCGAGGAAGATATTCCGAAAACGGCTTTCAGAACCCGTTACGGGCATTACGAGTTTCAGGTGATGCTGTTTGGGTTGACTAACGCACCGGCAATATTCATGGATCTCATGAATCGTGTGTGTAAGCCTTACTTAGACAAGTTTGTGATTGTATTCATCGATGACATTCTGATTTATTCAAAGAGTGAGAAAGAGCATGAGGAGCATCTAGGACTCATTTTAGAATTGCTCAGGAAGGAGAAACTCTATGCCAAGTTTTCGAAATGCGAATTTTGGATTCCGACGTTACAATTTTTGGGTCATGTGATTGACAGACAAGGAGTCCATGTGGATCCTGCTAAGATTGAGGCGATAAAAGATTGGGCTGCACCTACAACCCCAACCAAAGTTTGTCAATTTTTGGGTTTAGCTGGTTATTACCGAAGATTCATTGAGGGATTTTCGAAGATAGCTAAACCATTGACCAAATTGACTCAAAAGAGTGTTACGTATGAATGGGGAGATAAAGAAGAGGAAGCGTTTCAATTGCTTAAGAAAATGTTGTGTAGTGCTCCTATCTTAGCGTTACCGGAAGGTAACGAGGATTTCGTCGTCTATTGTGACGCCTCACATAAAGGATTGGGAGCCGTGTTAATGCAACGAGAGAAGGTGATAGCTTATGCTTCCCGACAGGTCAAAAAGCATGAGAAAAACTACACTACCCATGATTTGGAGCTCGGTGCTGTAGTTTTTGCTTTAAGAATATGGAGACATTACTTGTACGGAACAAAGTGTGTTGTATTTACCGACCATAAAAGTGTAAAACACATCTTGAATAAAAAAGAGCTCAATATGAGACAACGACGTTGGATTGAGTTGCTAAGCGATTACGATTGTGAAATTCGCTACCACCCTGGTAAAGCAAACGTTGTTGCTGATGCTCTTAGTCGAAAGGAAAGAGTACCACCATTACGAGTTAGGTCATTGGGAATGACTATCGTATCGCCATTACCGTCTCAAATACTCGAAGCTCAAACGGAAGCGTTGAAAGCAGAAAATAGATCTGCCGAGAATATATTTGGGATGGCTGATAATGAGAAAGGATTTATTAAGCGTTCTGATGGATTGTTATGCTTTGGAGATCGAATTTGGGTACCTTTGCATGGAGAAATTCGGGAATTGATAATGCATGAGTCGCATGAGTCAAGTTACTCCATTCATCCTGGTTCCGATAAAATGTATCAGGATCTTAAGAAGTTCTATTGGTGGCCAAATATGAAGGCAGATATAGCATCGTACGTTAGTAAGTGCCTGACATGTGCTAAGGTTAAAGCTGAACACCAGAGACCATCAGGATTACTAACGCAACCAGAACTTCCAGTCTGGAAATGGGAGCGGACTACTATGGACTTCATTACCAAATTACCGAGGACAGCTAGCGGTTGTGACACTATCTGGGTAATTGTGGATCGTCTGACAAAGTCTGCTCTTTTCTTAGCTATTAGTGAAGATGATAGTGTGGATAAGCTTGCGAGGTTATATGTGAAGGAAATTATTTCGCGTCATGGAGTCCCGATATCTATTATTTCAGATCGTGATAGTCGCTTTACGTCAGCTTTGTGGCGATCACTTCAAACGGCTTTGGGGACGAGGCTTGATATGAGTACTGCATATCATCCCCAAACCGATGGTCAAAGTGAGAGGACCATTCAGACGTTAGAGGATATGCTTCGTGCATGCATCATAGACTTCGGTAAAGGCTGGGAGAAGTATTTACCCCTTGCGGAATTCTCCTATAATAATAGCTACCACACAAGTCTTAAGGCTGCACCATTCGAAGCTTTGTATGGCAGAAAGTGTCGTTCGCCTATTGGTTGGGCAGAAGTTGGAGATAGCCAACTTACAGGCCCTGAGCTTATTTTAGAAACTACAAAGAAAGTAGCTCAGATTCGGGATCGGTTGCAAGCGGCTAGAGATAGGCAGAAGAGCTACGCCGATCAGAGACGTAAACCTTTAGAGTTCCAGGTTGGAGACAAAGTAATGCTGAAAGTCTCGCCTTGGAAAGGTGTAATACGTTTCGGGAAACGTGGTAAACTCAACCCACGCTACATTGGACCATTCTTGATCTTAGAAAGAATTGGGTCCGTGGCTTATAGGTTGGAATTACCACATGAACTGAGTAAAGTTCACGACGTGTTCCACGTGAGTAATCTGAAGAAATGCCTTTCAGATGAGATGCCCGTCATTCCAATGAGGGACATTCGTGTTGATGAGAAACTGAATTTCGTGGAAGAACCGATTGAGATTTTAGATCGTGAAGTTAAACGACTCAAGAGAAGTCGCATTCCGCTCGTCAAGGTTCGTTGGAATTCCCGACATGGACCAGAATTTACGTGGGAACGTGAGGACGAGTTCAGGAAGAGATATCCGAAGCTTTTCACTTCGTAGATGAATTTTTCCGAGTGAAACCCGGGACGGGTTTCCTTCTGAGACTGGGAGGATGTGACAACCGGCAGTTTAGGGAGCTATTTTAAAAACCCGCATTACAATTTAAGTTCGTTTATAATTTTTATTTGAAATTTTCATTTCACAACGAACTTGTAAGACCTATTTTATGGATATTTTTAATTAAAGTCGTTATGGAATTCGTGAATTATGTTCATAATTCATTTTTGATTAAATGCTCGGTGATGTATATTTGAATTCTCACTTGGTACTACGTTGACTTTGGCACTAGGATTACCTAACAAAAGTTTATGATTCGTCTTAACGAGTCCGACTATATTTTTAATTATTTACGAGATGTTCTCGAGTGATATTGAAGTTTAAAACGAGTTCGGGTTCGGGCCACATGTTTTTACATTTACCCGCGTTACCCGCTCCACACCGTAATAATATTATTATTATTACTATTATTATTATTATTATTATTATTATTATTATTATTATTATTATTATTATTATTATTATTATTATTATTATTATTATTATTAAAAAAATATATATATATAAAAAGGGTGTGTTTGGTCCGGTTCACCCACAACACACAAACCCTCACCACTTTTATTCTCTCTCAAACTCATCTTCTCCCCATAAATTTGACCTAGCCGCCGAACCTAAGATCCGGCCACCACCGCCGCTACATCGACCCCCCAACAAAATAATTGCCACCATCTTCTTCCTCTCTTCATCCTCTTTCATTTGGTATATCCTACTTACCCTAGAACCACCATTAACACCACCAAACTTTTAATAATTCGTTCGAATTTTTACTACCTTTACTAGATCCGTTCATTTGGAGGTCCAAGAAGGTGAGAAGGAGTTATTTTCGGGTTTTGGGTGCCACGAATTGGTGCTAATCCGTGGCTACACGGATTGTTTCGTTGAGAATCGAATTGGTTTTTAATGGGAAATGATGTTTTAATGACGAATATTACGTTTGGTATCCGGGTTTTCTTGGTTTTGGTTGTGGTTGACTCGGAACCGAGAGCTATGCTCTCAGCTTATCTTGATTCGAGCCTTGGTGAGGCTTTGGTTCCTTGGTGTTGTAGTTTGGTTATTGTCGATGGTGTTGTGCTCTTCGATCCGAGCTAACCGAGACCCATGAAGTCTCGGGGTTTCCGTTGAATGCTCGTATAACCAGCCGAGACCCGTATGGGGGTTCTCGTTTGGTCGTGGTTCGAGCCTCGAGCTCGTAGATTTGTTGTGATTCGACCCTTGTGGGTCGCGGCTTTTAGCCGTGTAGTTATTGTTGTTGCCGATGACCATATGGGTCGAATGGGTCGAATGGTTACCCTATTGTGCTCTTGGGAGCTATGTGATTATTGTATGTTTGGTTCGAGTCCTTGTGACTCGTGGTATCGAGCCGTGACTCAAGTGAGTCGAGGGCTCGGGTTTGACTTTGTAAACCGACCCAAACATTAACCTTGTTGATGTTATTTCTTGTACCATTTATGAACTTAATTTTGGACATTGTTGTGGCATTATATTTTCGGCCGAATGCTCTTGTTGGGTCGAGACCTTTTGTGGTCTCGACAAGGGAATTATTGTGATATTGTGAAGTTGTTGACGAAAAGAGTGATTGGGGACCGATTGTGAGACGGTCGTTAGATTGACGGAGATAGGTTAGTCGGGTGCCGTAGTCGGACCCTATTGTTGTAGCACGTGGATTGAGATTGTGATTGGACGGAGATTTGTTATATTATGACTTTACTTATTATTTTGGACTTGGACAATGAGCCGAGAGTCATGACTCGGACATGTGACCATTTCGTATAACTCGATAACTATTACAATTAAAAATATAAATAATAAAACTCGTAATAATAATTATTGATAATATGAACGTTTATATGAATATATATACGTGAATAACGTATATATAATTATATAGGCGCGTATATTAATAATAATAATAATCACGAGTCGTATTATAAATAATACAATTAGATATATATATTAGGCTACGAAAGTGGCGTAATGTTATCGAACGTATTATTATTATTATAAAATTTTGTTATAAAACGGGAAACTCCCGACAATTATTAAACGGTTAATAAAATGTCATTTCGGATATATAACGGATAAACTTATTGAGTTATGCGAAATCGTTGTCACTCGGGTCCAGGTAAGTTACTATTTGTGACGTTCGTGTTGTCACGGATATATGACGATTAATATAGACGTTTTCTATAACTAAATAACCACTTAACCGTAAGGTTGAACCGGGTTATTTGGCTATATGAAATGAATATATTAGTGGGCATCGTATCCTACGACGCCCATAGGTTGTAGTATATGTAAAGTGTAATAGATTGCGAGTGTATATATCGGGAAATCTGGCCAATTTGACGATATATATGAGGAATTTATTAAACTATGATATATACTATATAGTAATTATGTGCTATGTGCTTTAGGTTGGGTGTAATCTTGGAACGGTATGTTACGTAAATAAATATGAGGATTATCAAATCGACGGATTTGGTAAACTTCGGCGATTTATTTAAATGATATATTGGGCTACTATTAGATCCATAGTTTATTTATTATTCTTTATGTGATCTTTTTGGTTTGTTATGAGTCAACCTACTACCCGTATGGATACCAAACGCAAATACACCAAACTAATACGAAATGGATTTTCGGAAATAAAACGGATTCTCGTCCGGGTTTGGGAATATTATAAATTTGAGGAAATGATTTCTGAAAGAGTTAATATTGTTAGGTCGTGCCAAGTCCGTAGTTGCTGTTTCGTGAGTTATCATACATCTTATTTCTACCGACTTCTACTTGATATTTTCTGGACTTGAGGTGAGTCATAGCCCCACTTTTTACTCTTGAACTATGTTTTCAATGATTGGGGTGAGAAACGTGCAAATCATTTTACGTGGACTATTATCGCTTTTATATTCTTTCTAAACTTGCTATGCGTATGGACTAGGATATATTGTCAGCTTTAGTCACATAGTTTTGTGTGTACTATTCAAGGTTGACTTATGTGGTTATTGTTGGATTGTCAGCTTTAGTCACATATATGTTGTGTGTACTATTCAAGGTTGGCTTATTTGGTTATTGGTGGATTGTCAGCTTTAGTCACATATTGGTTGTGTACTATTCAAGGTTGGCTTATTTGGACTGTCAGCTTTAGTCACATAGTTTCGTGTGTACTATTCAAGGTTGACTTATTTAGATACTATAGTGTGCACCTATAGGTTATTAATACTTCGGAGGTTATCCGAGTATTTATTGGTATTGCGGGGGTTACCCGAATATCTATGTTAGTACGGAAGGGTATCCGTGTGTTGTGTTGAGAGCGGAGGGTATCCGCAGGCTTTTAGCGAATCCTTAGTCTAGCTAGCAAGCGTTTTGCGTATATGTCCACTATATTGTTAGTTGAATTTAAACCTATGATCTCACCAGCGAAAGCTGACTTTTAGCACGTTTTCTCAGGTAATTAAGTGTTGAGATGCATGCTTGGAATGGAAGGCTCGGCCAAGGCACACTGTTCATGGATCTATTTTTCTAAACTCTGATAATTACATTTGGACCTATTGTTATTTTATTTTGGGCCTGACTCTGAATGATGTTGGGATAAATGTAAACCTTAAAACCCCGTTTTGGTTGTGTTTTTATTTTGTTTACTTTATCTCGTTCTATATTGTCTTGTGTTGGATACCAATCCCCGTAGCACCCCGAAAGCTTGTTGAGCCTTCCGCTGTATCAAATTTTTGGGGTGTTACAGCTTAATTATCATCATTCAAAGAATTATTTGACCTTTGTTATATATCTCCTATTGTTTTGTATACACATGTTGTCAAGTTAAGGATAATGATCAAATCAACCCAAGGAAACGGGTCGCTGGCTTGGAATGGGAACAAACATGTACCCATCGTCCTCACTTCTTGGTCAAAAAAAGATTCAAATATCGCAGATATCCCAATTGGGGAGCTAATCGAGAAGGACGATGGTTTTGTTGGAGTCTTCCCTGGCAAGTGTTTGTTGCTCACTTACAATGGCAATGGGCGGTAGGGCAATGGGTCAAAATAAGTATTTTTTGACAGTCACCTTTAAAATATTTTAAATCTGAAACTTTGTGCGTGTATGCAATGCAGAATATAAATATGAGATCATGAAGAAATCCCAAGAAAGGAAGAAATAACTTTGTTTAGCCTGAGGATTTGTTGGATTAAGTATGCACAACAAGTTCAGTTTCCAAGTGGCAGCTCACAAAGGCGTTGGAATAACTGCTATCGTGCTCAGGGTTCTCTAGGTTTAAATCATATTGACAACTCTTTTACTTATTAATTGTTATTGCACGTTTAGTAGATACTTTGATTAGTTGTTTTCAATGTACATGTTCTTTTTACAAGCTTGCTTATATAGGACAAAAAACAGAAGCACACCGCAGCTATAAATAATGCATGCTTTAGAAAAAAGATCTTTATATCATTCAGTGTCTAAAACTTAGAAGAATAGTCATTAGAAACCACGTGGCTAAAGAGAGGAAACTGAATTTGAAGCCGACGGGATTTGGACCTCACATGTGTTAAATTTACATATGTTGGGTCACAACTTAACTTCCAAGTCATACTCTCTGTCTCTGGACTTTAGTTATAGTTTCACCTTATAGTTGATTCATGAAACGTTGATGAATGCGGACCTTCCTACCATTGCTTGCTGCTACGGATGAATTTTGAAGAAGTAACTAATCAAGTATGACAACTAATGTCAAATTGTTAATATCAAATTTCCTATAATTTGTAGGTATTTGTAGGTTGTGTTCTTTTATCTGAGTAAATGTCCATATTTTCAAATATTCAATTTAGACTTGAAGTGATTATGTAATGATGTCATTGCTTGAAACAACACCACTAAGATATTAGCGAAATAAGCTAATAGTAACAATTATGGCAATAAGAAGAAGATCACAAGCAAAAACTAAGTTTTTATGCAATTTTTTATATCGGTGATCTCTAATAGACTCGATTTCAATTGTATTTAAAACGTGTGCAGAAGGAATACATGTCGAATGGGTGATGAGAAGAAGATGATCAGAACCACCAAAGCCACCGCAACTCCCGAGGCTTTATGGCCTTGACATTTTGTATGTTTTTCTAATAGTGTAACATGATATATTGTTTGGTATTGCTTAGTTTAAATTCATTATTCGCTGATTTTTCCTTCTTAATGAGGAAATTAATTAAGTTTGTACATGTTAAAATGGTACATATGTTGTTCTTCTTTCTTGAGGTATGTTAATGTAATAAACTTACTGATCAAAGAGGAAGATAATATTATTTTGAGGACAAGTGACAATTATTATTATAGAACAAGTGTTACCTCTCCAAATGGTCTAACTAATAACGACTTTAATTCTTGTGGTCTAGGAAAATATTGTTTTTCAATAACTCAAATACCAAGTTTACCACAAGGTCTCCCAAATTCGCATTTGGTTGTTCTCACCTATATATAAATCATCTAAAGAGGCTACATAAGGGATGCATACGAGTGGGAAGTACTTGGCTAAGAACCAGTGTGTGAGTCAAAGAATGTAGTAGTATCATGCTCTGCCACAAATGTAACCTGTCCAAACAAAACAAGATGATCGGTTTAGATGTGATTTATAATAATAATGTTTGGGAAATACATATCTTCAAAAGTAGTACAACTCAATTGATCACAACTTCTACTTTAAAGAGCATGATTAAAAAAAAGCTCGAGGCTTATGCTATTAACTGATACATTTCGTATATTAATGATCTCTTTTTCTTCCTTAGATTTCATATATTTGTTCACGTCCAAATAGATTTTGTCAAGCAATATGATGAAGCAAGCCCGCCCATTGTGAGCTTAAGCAATAGATTTTGTCAAGCAATATTTGTTTGGTTAAGATATGCAAGCAGTTATTAATGCACTTTCAAATTGTTTAAGCTCATAATGGTCCTTTGAATGTGGACTTATGCATAAGAACTAATGAAACGTCTATGTAATCATTTATCCACTTTAATGTGCTATGATTATACTAGATATGGCGTAGTAAGGTGTTTCATGTAGCGACTTATCGTTTGTAGTTATGATGGTTTCCGCTTTTCAATATTTATTTATGTCCACTTAGTATTATCCTTATTGAAGAATACTTTTGAAGGACACAACAAGTGTAGGACGCAATAAAACAATGTTTGAGATTTGATGGAATGTGTTAATCTCATGCTATTAAGACCTTCAAAGGAGGTTTTTGAAAACAAGTTTGTTTCTGAAATATTACTCAGTAGTAAATGACAATCTTCAATAAGTTTTTATTGGTGCATCATCTCACGCTGTTTTGAAGTGGCTAACATATTTTTTCTGTAATAACCAGATATCTATCTAATTCTTAAGTCTCTCAATGTGATTTTCATTACCGTCAAATACTATTAACTGTCAACGGGTGAACCTTGGTACGTGTCAATCTATCGTGAGTGGCCTTAATAATTTTATTATTTTGTGGATATTAATTATCAAGGCTGGACGAGCGAGCCACAAAATGGTGTGTTTGAAAATGGGTATTTTTCTAATGCTGATTCATTTTATTATGTTGCGGATATTATGGTTTACGAGTTTTTCGGGAGTAATAAATGATTATTTTGTGCTTTATTGCAGATAAATTCGAGAAATGTTGAACGAATGGGGACTTAAGATTTCTTCATGTGAAGATGTTATATTACAGCTCCATAGATGTCTCGATGCTCTTAAGTAACCTGATGGTACATACTTCAGTTAATGAATTCGTAACTTTTGGGACAAGTTTACAACTTTCTAGGAAGTGGTACTATTTCCTTTACGTTATAAAATTGCAGAAACCTACTCTTTAGATAGACTAAAGGAACTATTGTGACTCTTAGTTAGAGTACAATTTCAAACACACAACAAATTCATGCTTTTCATATAACATGAACACACTTTTTTTACTAAATTGCAAATGACTTGATATCACATTTTGTAACTTAAACATTGATCGAAAATACAATTACGACTGTTTTTCTAACTCCTAATAACAATTACTCCCCATCTTAACAAAAGTATCTATTGTTTTATTTGATCGTTTTTTAGTCAATGATGACGTATGTGAGGTGATGAAAGAAAGTGAGACTGTGAAGTCATTAATTTCTATTCCTAAAGAGTTTGGTCATGTGAAGTCATTAATTTCTATCACATTTCTAATTACCGTACCGGCTAAACTGGTAATAACTAAATTCTATTATATTTAGCTAGAATCTTTATTGTCTTTCATACGTTAGCTATTAGTTTTATATTCCCCACTTTACTATTTTGCATTTTTGCATGAGATACATAATAGTATTTGACATTTCTAACTTATGTATTTTCTCTAATTTATTGAAGATCATCCCGAAAACGCCAGGAAGGCACCAAATGTTTCATTAGATGAAACTGTTAAAGGAAGACCGAAGCAAATTTCGTTCATGAACAAGCTCAAGAAAAGAAAACTACGGGTAATGAATATGTTTTTTTATGTGAAAATGTTAAAGCAAAACTGAAAGTTTTAAGCCGCGATAAAAATGGACACTACACAAACTAAATTACCAATGTGTTTTGAATGTACTAGATTTACATTATTTTGTTTTTGCTACAAATAATACTAAACTTTCTCTTAAAATTTCTCAATCATAAACTAATAGCCTAACAAATAAAATAAAACAAACATCTTAAAACATAATTTTCCGTTAACTAAAACCATCCAAACTATAATTACAAGTCATGCCCGCCCATCGGGCGGGCTTAGAAGTCTAGTGTATATATATATATATATATATATATATATATATATATATATATATATATATATATATATATATATATATACACTAATCCCTCATCTCATTTAAATCATCTCGCACACACATATATTACATACTCATACATTCATACTAAATCCTCTACACACGAGGTACTGACTTGACCGTCGGAGGGTGGTTCCCCGGGCTTCGGCCTCGGGACCCCTTCTAACAGGTTCTTTTATGTTTGTAGCACACTTCAAAGCTCGGGACAAGAATGGATGGCACGTGAGAGCCGTCAAGATCTACCCGACAGAAATATGCTTCAACAAATTGGCGACATCCGTGGGACCCGTTATTCAATCTATCGATAGCTGAGAATGACGGTCACATTTTCAGTCCGCTTATGGACATTCGTTAAACGTCCGGTATGGACGTCAAGTATAGACGGACGGTACGAACCGACTAAGGGCTGTCCGTTATAATTTCCTTCGGTCTAGTCATTCAAATATACTGTCTCGTTCGGATATGTTGTGTCGTTCGGATGTACAGTGCCGTTTGGACATGCTCGTGACGGGTTTAGTGGGGGATGCGTGTATGAAACACACATAATGAAAAACGGACTTAATGGCGGATGCATAGCTACGGGGTTGAAAATTGGAACCGTATGTGTTTCGATGTAATTTACGGCTCTACCACTCCTGGTACAAGTTTACTCCTTTAGCATCAAGAAATCTGTAAGTGTTCTAGTTTCTGTCTTTTATCAATTGACTGCCATGAATAGCTAATACCTGAGAGATGTTGATGGCGTCACCATCTGTATGTTGGGTTCGGACTTATAGTTGTGTAAATGACATACTCTCGCGTTAAACGTAATGGTTGTTTTTCAAAAGATCATATAAGCCTTGACATGCTATGACTATGCAACCCGTGAATATGATCATCTAAATATATGGAATGCGTGAAGCGTTGGCAACTACGGAGTATTATTGTTTATTCAATCCATGTGTAATGTTGTAGTATGTGAAGAATATGCCTTCATATATTTGCTTTTGAGAAAAACATTGACAATAAAGCCACAAAAACTGTAACATGCTGTCTACAAATAAAATTTTCTTTTAATCGAGCCTCGTTACAATGTTTCTCTATGTCTTTACATCGGCGCTATTTAAAAAAACTGTAAACTATTTACAATTCCAATCATATCGATTTCACACATACGTATGTGCCTACACACAAACATATGTGCATTACATGTATACACATAGATACTCGATGTATGTGTATGATATGTACGTTTGTATATACCCACATATATTTATACACACACAAAAGTTCCCATCAAAAGTCCTCGAAACAGCAGCAGCTGTACTTTGTATAGTCTCGTAAAAAAAGCCTTATAGCATACAGGCTATATTAGGTCCTAACTCATGTACACGAAAAGAAAAAACTCAAACTGATAACAAATGTAACAAATCTAGAACGTCCAGAGAGTGTTTTTTTTTTTTACCTCCCTTTTTTTTCCTTTTTTTTCACTTTTCTTTCACTTTTCTTTTCTTTTCTTTCTTCTTCTTCTTCTTCTTCTTCTTCTTCTTCTTCTTCTTCTTCTTCTTTTTTTTATTTTTTTTTCAATTTTTTTTTATTCTTTTTTCAATTTTGGGATATGCAGAAGACACAAGATAAATCACTACAACAGAGCTAGTATATAACAGATGCTAAACCAATTACGCTATCCTTCATTTTTTCAATCCCGGAAATTTCTTGACTCATGAATTGTTAGTGCTTTACTTCTTTCTCCACAAAGACCTACTCTCGAGCATAAAGCGTCCAGAGTGAAGTGTACTGCAAAAAAAAGGCCCTGTTACACTCACTGATAACAAAGACCAACTATGGTGCATAAAGCGTCCAGGCTGGAGGCTATGCAAGGAGGTGGTATCCATGACTCAAACCCATGACCTTCTGGTCACTAAAAATGAGTAGAGGTGGAAAGCCCATTTACTTATTTGTGGACCATCAAACGAGTGAAATCAAAACATTTACGGATAAATGTAAAATTAGTCAAACGGGTAAAAAAAAAGCATGTTAAACGGCTTGGAAGTCGTCCATAACGCTTTTTTATGCCTACAACATCCTAAATAACTTTTTAGTCAAAGATCTAGATTTGTATTGAATTGATCCGCAAACTTGTGTTTAATCTGATATATGAAAATATTATTATCTATATTTATCGAGTTAAATATGATTACAGAAACAATATTGTGACTGTAGTCAAAGATTTTGATTTGTATTGTGACAATATTATTTCTGTAATCATATTTAACTAAACACATGTTTGCAGATCAATCCAACCAGACCCAGCCCGTGCTATTGTATCCTACCACGTATTGCAAGAACTTTTGTTACTCACCAACATCAAGCATCTCTCATTGGTCAATGGCAGTAAATCGCTTGGTCGATCAGCGGAGGAATTTATTTGATTTCGGTTCCAAGCTCTGGTTCAATCCTATACCTGTATCATCACAAAAACACATTAGCATATGTGATTTTCACAGGCATACATTGCCATCACACGTTACATGAACATAACTATTTTCTTACAAGTTAAAGCGGTCTTCGTAAGTTATCAAATTCACAGCCAGCCCCAGATGTCCAAATCTTCCAGAACGACCCACCTACAATCAGAAGGTAAACATATTTCATTCAATGAACATTCAAACACTGATGACTATCTTGTAGAATAAAAGTTCAACTCACCCTGTGCAGATATGTTTCATCACGACGTTCACTACTTGAATATCTATACCTCTGGTAAATAAATCTGGGTCAAGGCAAAACAAATTATACATTAGTTAATAAGGTATATCAGTTTTTATAATGCCTTATTCATTAAAGAAAAAAGCATCAGAAGTATACCAGTACAGACAAGGTTCCTTGGAGAAGAGTGTATTGAGGAGTGGACCTTTTGTCTTTCTTCTACAAAGGCATAAAACTGTGTGATACCTTTTAGAGTAAGCTCATCCATTAAATTAACAACATAAGGCTTCTTCGTCTTTGAAATCTTTGACAGTAACTGGAAACGTGGCTGAAAACATCAAAATTTGTCACTGCTCAGGAAGAAATCCAATCAGCTGTTCAACTGAAGGTTGAAACTCCGGGGACAACAGTTTATCAGTCTGCGTTTAGCAAAAAACCATATTATCATAGATATTGCAGTTTATGAATCCTGATCTTAATATTTGTAACATTTTCACTATGGACTATACAACTTTGCTTACCTCATCCATGACTAGCATTGCACAAGCATTCAATTTGCATATTTCCTTCTTGGTAAGATCAGGAATTCTTCCAGGAGTACCAACCAGCAAATGTACAGGTTGATATAAGTGCATTATATCATCTTTCAAACTTGTACCTCCAGTAGTGACCATAACTTGAATCTTTAAATGTTTTCCAAATTCCTTGCAGACTTGAGATGTTTGTAAAGCCAATTCTCTTGTTGGAACTAATATGACAACTGTATTCAATGATTTAAGCCACAAGTTAGCTATAACTGATATGAATATTGTTAAAAGTTGATGTTATTTAGATTCATATAACTGATAATGCATCTCTTTCCCAAAGGATTACAATTTAACATGAATCATTTCATTTTGCAACTACAAAGGGCTACCATGCTTATAATTCAATGACGTCATAAGGATGTAGAGGTGGAAATTTAAACCATTTGCCTAGCAATGATGGCCTGGGTCAAGTGGGGAAATGAACTTCGTAAAAAATTGGGTCAAATGGGTTGAAAGTCACCCAAAGTGTAGTCAAATGCTTACAAATTTATATATCTGTTTAGTCCCAACCCGGACCAGGTGTGTAAAAAAATTAGATTAAAAAGTTTTCTCAAATCTAAATCTAATGTATTAGTAATTTATAATCTTTAAACGAAAAGGACAAAAAGATGTCCGTAGGTCAACCAGACTGACCCGATTCAACAAGTACAAAATATATAATGCTTTAACCCACACCTTTTAACATGTTGCCCAACTCCCTCATTTTGCACCTCTACTAAAAAAAACCTGGCCAAATATACCATACAGCAAAAGAGCCATTTTGACAGTCTTGAAACGAGCCTCCGCTCAAAAGCTTTCTAATGTTTTGAGCCAGTGCCCTACTTCAAACAAGACCCGCAGATAGGATATCTAATAGGCTATTCCCGTTTAGTCAAATAACTGCTATAAATATGACGGAGGTTATCAACACATTGGGTGGATAAAAAGGGACAG
This sequence comes from Artemisia argyi, assembly GCA_030686995.1. NCBI lineage: Eukaryota > Viridiplantae > Streptophyta > Magnoliopsida > Asterales > Asteraceae > Artemisia > Artemisia argyi. The sequence goes on from CM060697.1 coordinate 183,911,363, forward strand.
GTTGTAAAAAGTTAACCTTGAATTTTATTAATATCTGTATCAATCTTTTCAAGGGCTGGGATACAGAAGGCGGCTGTCTTTCCGGTTCCATTTTTGGCTCTTGCAAAAATATCGCTTCCAGTCAATGCAACAGGAATACTTTCTTCTTGTATAGGTGAAGGTCTTTCAAAACCCTTTTCAGAAATTCCCATAAGTAGCTCCCTTTTTAGAAAATAGTTCTCAAATTCATTTCCTTTCGTGGCAGTGACATCTTGTAAAAGAACAGCGGAATAACTATCTCATTAAAAAGTTCAATGCAGATGCAGATTTCCAACAATCTGATATCCACTATAATCATTATATCTTTTGCTCTTTGGGGCAACATATTTGCCTTATAGTCATTAAATTCAGATAAAAAATTACTATAAATTTCAAGAGTAAAAAAGAGAGCGTCTTAAAATATGCACATTGGTACACATGTACCTCAGTTCTGTAACGGGTGTCTGCAGCAGGTATGTTCAGTTGTACCTTCCAATCTTGAGAGCTACAAAATATGCACAAATGTGTAAGTTTACAAAAAGATGAAAAAGCACAATATATAATGGCCTACAAAATGCATACAGATTAGACAGTATCAAACATTATTCAAAGAAAGCCTAAAGATGGAGGGAATAGACCAACTATATGGGGAAAGATTCAAAAGAAAAAGAAGAATCTAGCATAATTGGAGGATGCAAACAATCAATCTAAATACCAAGTGGGTGTACAGAAAAAGCAAGTACAACTGGTAATCTGGTATCATGTGGGTCGCATTTAGAAAATCCTATATGATTCATGAACATGTATTTAGGAAGTTTTTTCCTGCCCAACAAAAGGATGCCCATAAAAGGATGCAAATCCACATGTAAAATGGCTCATTGTTAAATAACATTGGGTGGGTGGGGGTCGTTGCTAGCATTTGTTTAAAGAAAACATAAGATTTGGCGATTAGGCAGCCATAAGTTGGGCATATATAAGTTATATTATATCCGATATGGTATAAGAGAGAGATAGAAAACAGACGGCATGAATTAAAGGATTGAACCATGTCAGCTTTGAGGTACATACTCCACATACAGACATAGCCTGATAGAAAACAATGGCATCAGAATCCGATAGTCACATAGAGAATCATCTACCAAGTAGCTCAAAAGTAACACACAACAGCCTATATAATATATAACAATTTCCCGTTAGTCAAAAAAGCATGCACTTTTCTAGAAACGCTCTTAATTCTGTATCTATAATTATATGATCCACTTAAACTAGGTAACACGTATTAAGTTATTAACTAGTCTACGTGCTAATCCCTTTCCTCGACAGTAAACAAGTCCTTCTCTCTAGTACATTACCTCCTCAAAGCATACGCATCGTATTTAAATCTAAGTTAAGGAAGAGAGCAGAACTGATCAAAACATTGTCGTGGCTATATGAGGACAGACACAAATGAAAACGATCAAATAAGTACACTTTATGTATTTTTTACACTGCTGAGTATTATTTCTTAATCTTTGTTAAATCTAAAGACACGGAGCAACAACTTCTTCTCTCCAACGGAGAGCTTTATTTAAATAGATAGAAACATAAATGTTCCAAAACAGACAAACATTTACATACAGTCAATAACTTCTTGTCGAACGAAATAAGAATCAAATACTTTCTCTCCTACTTCTTCTCAATACCAGGCAGAATTAAATGCTACTAGTCCAAACTCAAATAATTGTTGTCCATAGCAATCAGAATCAACTACTTGTTCTCCATACCAATCAGAATCAACTACTTCTTCTCCAACAGAAGTGTGTATTTTTGCTTTGCTGGGGCTGTGGAGGATTGGAGAGCTTGATATGTGGTGAGAGAGAGAGAATCCATCGTCTTCAATAAAGAAAAAGCAGCTGTCCTCATTCTCTTTATTATTATTATTCATAGCATTAACCAACGCCTTGAGATTTTCTTCGCCCTTAACCCATGCCTTGAGATTTTCTTCGCCCTTGGGCCGGTAACCAAAGTGGACAACATCAACAACCGCACGGCTCTTTTTTAAGAAATGAACAAATAGCCCCACATCAGAGTCATCAGGTAAAAGAGGACTGAAAAAAGAAAAGAAGAGGATATAATAAAAAGTAAAGTAATTAGAGTAAACATAGGTACAAAGTAGTTAAAACATACCCTGCAGAAAACACAAGAACCCGTTTTCTCATCTGTTGGTAAGGGTCCCAGGCAGAACGACAAAGATCGAACCCTTTATATAAGTCTGGCGGTTGCGGCACCTCAGTGCCTAGACAAGCAAGTATCTTCCTGATGCTTTCAAGATCATTAGTAGGATGAACCACAACATCAGAAACTATTTTACCAAATATAACTATGCCAACAAGATTATCGGGATGAGCCTGTAACAACAATTAATAAATTAATTAATACTTATGTATAATAAAAATAATAATAATACAACGACCTACTTTGAGTTTTCTTTCACAATAGATTTGAGCAGCATCGATTTGATCATGAAACCAACATGATGTATGCCGTTGGCGCAACCAATAAAAAGTGTCGAGAAATATCATAGTAAGCTCGGCCTCATCCATCCCTGAACAACAACAACAATTAAATAGAATAAGAAAACCGCTAAGAAAGATCGTTGCTGTGAAGAGAAAAGGTATTAGGGTTTTGTTAAGATGGAATGGTGAATAATAAAAACGAGGCTCCTTCCCAAAAATTTGCGATTGGTAAAGGGTTTGATTTTGCTAGATTTAGGTCCAAAACTTTAATACTTTTATATCTGTCGATCCTTGTAGTTTGTGTAACACCGAAATTCTAAAAAACTCTAGTCAGTTATAAAGTAACTTGTTAAATATATATAGAGTAAATTGCAAAAATCATCTCTGTAGTTTGCAAAAATTGCATAAAAAGTCCATGGTCTTCAATAAGTGCAGGTGACCTCCCTAAGACGAAACTTTTTGATCAATTTGGTCCCTGACACTAACACTTGTTAGTCCCTATCCGTTAGTTGGTAATATTTAGAGGGTACTTTCGTCTTTTTGTTTGTGGTCCCTTTTAACTATCCAAATCCATCTATTTAATATGTGTCCATCTTTTTTCCCCAAAATCAAAATCATATACAACCCAAATTCCAAACTAATTTCTAAAACCCTTCAAACCAAAAAAATTCACAAGCAATGGTTAATTGTTTTTCTTTACCAAACACGGGAATTGAATTTTAATTTCTTGACCTATTTCAGTTCTCTAAATTCTATTATCTACTTCATTTCTAGTTTCTAAAATTCTCTCTACCAAACGTGCCCTAAGTGTTTATATAGTGTGTAAAATGGTTATTTCTGCATGTTTTTCTTCACGGTTTTCTTGTGGTAGCGGCGGTAGTTGTGTTTGCTGTTATTCTTGGAAATGCGGGTGGATTTCATTGAAGATGTTGAAATTTTCGGTTAAGTAGTTGTCGTTGATGAAATAGTTATTCAAGTGTGTATGTCGGCATAATGTATTGCCTACCAAACGCCAGAAAAGTGGGTTGTTGTGAGGAAGATATTGAGTGTCCGGATTAAGGTGTAGGAGGGTTCGACGAAGATAACTGTTGCGATATACCAAAAAGATTGTTGAAAACGGAATATTTGGTTGTTGAGACATTTTTTTTATATAGTTTGTATAAGGAAATAAAAATAGAAAGTGAAGTAAATATTTGTTTGTACGTAAAAATAGTTGTGTATAAGTGTTTACATAGTGTGTAAAATGGTTATTTACTAGTTGAAGAAACAAAAACGTAACTATGTAATTTAGAAGAAGCATTCATCATCACAGTTCAAAAATATTGCAAAACGAGGAAAAGTTTCATGTTTGTCAAGAGTTGTCAAGATAACCAAATTAGCAAAATATTCCAAATCTTTTTCCTTAAAATGTTCACACACCAGATTGCTATTCACCTTTGTCAAAGAAAAAGAAAGAGACAAGATCCCTTTAAGACTAGAAAGACACCTCAACACTTTTGTCCTCTTCAACATGAAGAAGCTGCATACCTTGAGGTGAAATAAGTAGTTCATTTGCTGATTTCACGGGCTCTCATTAAAGAACACAAAGCTCCAACAAGAGATGCAGAATGTTGTGACGAACAGGTTTTTTGTCCTCTTCAACATGAAGAATGCTGCATCAAGATTTTCCATGTATGCCCGACCCTTTCCTCCAATTCACTGTAAGATAGAAGGTGCCTTTTTCGCCATGCATTGCCCACTCGCTAATACCTGTTGGTTTTGCGCGATACGGTTCTGTTTTATCAACAATCACTTCTCCCGATTCATCTTTTAAATACGATTCAATCATTAGGCACCCTGTGGCGGGTACGGAAAGGACTGATCTCTTCAGTTGAAGTTTCTCAATCGTTGATACACATGCACCCTCGGGTTTATAGATGATAGCTTTGAAGAACTCTTGCATAGATTCATTGATCTCATCCAACACACCATCACCATAGTAGGCGATCACATGCCCGCTTACTTTCAAACCCTTTAAACCAGGAACACATGACTCAAACCTAATATCTATGGTGGTGTCCACTGCATCCTTCAAGAGGATGTAGTGTATTTCAAATATCCCGTCCTTAGAGTTGTAGGACAAGGTGTCACACTTGCTTTTCTTGTCCTCTTTCCAAAAAGACAACAACTTATCTTGCTCACTATAAATATGATAACATGCATCCTTACAATCCTTCTTCTTCTTGGTAGTAATCGTGAGACCCACATGAATCTCAAGAGAGGAAGAAAATGCCACTGCATGTTGCGAGCTTGGATTGCCAAAGAATTGAAAATCTTCATTCCTGATTCTTAATGGATCACTCCAATGACGCGAGAAATAAGCTACATGACCTATATCACCTGCAAATAATCTAGACCAACCATCTGGCAGCAATCCATAGGTATCTGCTACGCTAATGCAACCCGACATATAACCCTCTTCAAAATCAGGATCTAAAATGCTCACAAACATAGAAAACATCTCAAATCTGGGATTTTCAGGCCTGATGAAAAACAAAACACAAAGCAATAAGCATGGATATAGAGAGGATCGAGAAATTAGTTGGTTTTCAATGGTTATGTATACAGAAGAAAGCATGAAAAGCACTCGTTAACATGGTATAGATGTAACACCCCAAAATCGGGTTTTAGGTATTTTATTACGAGAATGTCACGGACAAGTTTAACTACGACTTCTATAAGTTGAAGGTTTTATGTGATTGGTTAGTCAAACCCGATAGTCAACCCACAAGTCAATATACATTGTAAATGGTTTTAGAAAGAATTATGTGTCACAAATAGGAAGGAAAAAGACTTGAGGGACTAAAGGTGTCAATTAACCAAAGATATAACTAACTAGTTAAAACTTAAGATAATTCCCATATCTTCCAAAATGTTTTGTGATTTCTTAGGTGTTTGTGTGTGTCGACATAGAGAAAGGAAAAAGTTAGGGAAACCATAAGCTTGATGATTCTTGTGATGAAGGTTTGGTGTCCCATGTAAAAAGATAAGCCTACTTATGATCCTTTGCAAGTAATCATATATTTAAGTTGAATTGATTAAACCCAAGATTGGGGGTTTTGGGTAATTATTGTTCTAAACCAATTATTGAGGTATTGATAATCATGGGTTGAGTTGTATTAAGCGAAATAAATAGAATTGGGGTATTTCAAATTCAAGTATTTTAAACTCTTCCAGATTTTAATTTATGTGAGTTTTCAAAATTCCAGATTTTAAATTTTGCGAACCAAACTATTAACCGATATAATTGATGAATGGCCCAAGCCCGATCTATGGGATTAGGGTACATTAGGGTTTATTGTAATCTATAAATATTGGTTATCAATAAAGGTAAAGACACACAGTTTCAATGTAAATATTGGTTATCAATAGTTATAGCTTTATTGTTTTATGTATCTTCAGTCCGAGCTTTCGCGATTTCGCCGCTCGGACTGCGGGGGAGTATTAACCGATATAATTGATGAATGGCCCAAGCCCGATCTATGGGCTTAGGGTACATTAGGGTTTATTGTAATCTATAAATATTGGTTATCAATAAAGGTAAAGACACACAGTTTCAATGTAAATATACGGTTCAACACAAACAACACCTAATAAAAGGGATAATTACCTAGAAATGTATCTTAACTGATCACTTTTTCTAATTGCATGTAGCCTTTTTTATTTTTTGCTATTATATACCCTAAACTTTTGTTATTGTTAAATTGATAAAGATTGTTAAATTACACATTACAAAGTGACCCAACAATATATTTTACTAAAATTGCAGGAAATGAAATAAACTTAGCATAGAAAATATCCGTTTCATTTTTTATTTTTTGCTATTATATACCCTAAACTTTTGTTATTGTTAAATTGATAAAGATTGTTAAGTTACACATTACAAAGTGACCCAACCATATATTTTACTAAAATAACAGGAAATGAAATAAACTTAGCATAGAAAATATCCGTTACCTGGTATCAAAAACTGGCCAAGGATTGAAACAAGTCACAATCGCCACCTCTCCTTCTGAGGATAGGAATTCTTCTACCTCACGTAATGGTCGTTGGTCTCCAAGGTATTCATGACGGGATGGACAGGGTTTACAATTCTGCATTTCACAGAAAAAGTAAACGTTATAAACAAGTTGCTACATTTATAATTGACCCCACGAATTGTGCATGGATACATGTAGTCCATAGAACTTCACGATTTATACGATATAGATTGAGTTTTATAATGTTTATGGTAATAATCATATGCTTGCAAGTTATTTAACTAGTTGTTCTTGGCTTAGACACTACAACATATTCTTAGGATGATTGCTGCATGTGCTACCTTATCCCCAATCAAAACAGCTGACTTGGTTTTTGAAAATAAAAAGGATCTTTTTATACTTAACTTCTTCATAGCAAATTAATTATTTACAAATGAACTAATTCAATTCAATTAGTATGGTATTGAGTTTTAATGTCATCATTATACACCCAAACCAATTTAAATTAAAGAACATAAACCCAAAAACTTAAATAGATCTTATATACTGCCTTCCACAGAAAAAATAAACTCCATAAAATAAAATAAAAAAAGATAGCCCCGCATAACAGAATAAAAACCACGACCCAAAAACCAAATTAAAAAAAAAAAATAGGTGAAAGCCTACCAGATTTATACACAAGAGATGAAAGCAGTGTTGCATTACGACTGCAGTTGCCTTGCACAACATTAGTCTGTTCTCAAAAGGTTTGGCCTGCCAAAATAATCACATGTCTCTTAAAAAATCAAGTTAACTAAAATTAACTTGGTTTAAGATAACCAAAAATTCAATTCAATATTGTATGAAAGAAAGTATTTGGTAACTATATATATATATATATATATATATATATATATATATATATATATATATATATATATATATATATATATATATATATATATATATATATATATATATATATATCAATTTCTCCAATAGCATACCCACTAACCTAGTGAAAGTTTCAAAACTATGCACTGGGACAAAAAAATACTCACATTTGCCTTTTAAAACACACACACTTATTGAAAATCAGCTTTGGTTTATGAGAAGCAAAAATTACATTCAGAAAAACCATATGCAAGTAAATATACCTCGCCGTAGCAGCTCGAAAATTTCCTACATAAATCGTATAGGTACTCACACACCATATGTGGTGAGACCGTTGTACAAGCCTCTTCAATAACCTGTATATTTAAATAATGATACTCAGATTCCAATAACAAAGCTTTTATAACTATAAACTAAGGTTTTTAAAACTTAATTGATATTAGTCTTACATCAGTAAACCGAACTAGATGGAACCCCAACTCGCGTTCTTTAGCAACCAACACCTGTTGGGGCCAAACACAAGAAATCAATAATTAGATTAGGGCAAATATGAGAAAGTTGTAACATTGAAACGAAAAGAAAGTCATACCTTTGTTAACTTGAACTTTTTGTGAGGATTCTTCTGCCTCTGTGAAGATTCTTGTATAATTGAATTATTAAGAGCTTGTATATTTAGTATATATACAAGAGTGTTACCCTATTTATCATAAAATTTTAGCAGATCAAAACCAAGACCCGTGTAAAGATTTCAAATCGATAGGGTATTCTAAATATATAATATCAATAGTATGGAATGGAAGAACGTCATCCAATACCTTTACATCGAGCATCTCATCAAGACTCAATGTAACATCAACCAGTCGTGGGGTTCTCAAGTAAGTATAACTGTTAAGAACACAAAACACGGAGCGTTAAATATAAGTACAAACTCAACCTAAAAGTAGGGTGCCTCATTTTATGAAACAAAGGAAATAGCTTGTGTTGCAGGGTTGAATTCAACATAAAGAATTTGTAAATAAAAACCTGAGTACTATTAATGATAATGAAGTTCACTAAGGGTAAAAACTATAACAAAAGCATAAAAATCTTACCGCAAAGCACCTTGAAAAAACGATTCAGCAGTACAAGTATACCCGGCAGCCTTGCCTGATAAGAAGAAAATGCGGAATTTAGTTATTTTAAATCAATAGCGTTAAGATAGTAAGGATTTGGGACATGTTTTATATCCAATGGGTTAAGAAAAAGATACAAGTTTTAAGTAAAAACTAAGCATGTAGAACGGGTTGAAAGCTTAGATTGCTTTTCGCAATAAAATAATTTTAGCACTTCAAAGTTAAAAAAAAAAAAAAAAAAAATACATAATAAATGAACAATATTACCGAGTTGTACAAGGGAGGTAGCGTAAGAATAATTTCTAAACTCGTTTAATACACAAGCCAGCTTCTGTTTTTCATTACTGGATGTCCGGTACCCACAACATGCTACTGTACATTTCCCATCATCTTTGACCCACTTTACAACTTTAGCAGCCTAGGAAAAAAATCACAATTTCTCTTACAATCTTTATTTTTGAACATGTTATCAGTTACGTTAAGTCAAGTTAAGCTGCTGTGTGAAAGTTACTTATAGTGATGAGCTTTTCCACATACACTCGTCGCCGTACAGGTGTAATATATAATATCAAGTCTGAGTGATCTTCTATGATTGAAGACCTACAAACATCATTAGTGGAAATGTATGTGTTTAAGGAGGCATACACGAATTTTTATATAATAGTAAACAAATTTGCAAACTCAGTAAGGTACCACAAACGACTGAGATCTATATCAGCATTGATATACCCTCGTTCTCCTGCCGTCCCAACGAAAAGAGGAGGTCCGTGCTTTCCTCTCGCTTTGAACTCCCCTTGTTCTGCTAAAAAGCATTCTTTAACCACACTCTGCAAAAGTCAAACCGGTTGATCTCATCATCACAATACCTTTCGGTGATTTTATTTTTGTTTTTGATGAAGAACCTCTTTATTTACATCATCTCAGAATAAGAAGAAAAATTAAATGAACAAACATTCAAATATACCTTAACATAATAAGAAGAAAAATTAAATGAACAAACATTCAAATATACCTTAACATAGGGGCCAGTCTTGCGGCTCAAGCTCTGTTGTTCCTTACTACCCCTGATCACATCAACTCCTGAATACTCAAGCATACGATCTAATACGTTGCTGATATATTGAGAGCGAAAAACATCTGCATGTTCATCCAAGTGCATATCCCCTGTAGGGGATGTTAAATATGCCCTTCTCAAACGATACACCGGTGCCCATGTATCTATACCATCATCTAGCATGTTTTGAATCCTCTGCAAACAAAAAGTTGTAGAAAAAAAAGAATCGAGGTGAGAGTTTGAACATGTGAATCGGGAAAAGAAGAGAAAATAAGAATACCTTAGCCAACCATTTCCAGGATAGCTTGAAAGATAAAAAACATCCACCGCGTAAGGACGCTTCTTGTACCATCTCAGAATTCCGAAGGTTGTTCATGATTACCTGCAATAATAAAATACCATACCTAAACATATAATTGCATTAAAAACAACTTCCGCATATTTCACATGATACTTTACCGTTGCAATATCTTCAGTTCCTCTTTTGCGAAAAAGAAATGGATCATTGGCTCTTAATTTTTCGCATATGTGGAGGAGATTAGGGCTATAATTATTAGCAAATGTAAGTTTCTCATCATTCAAAAGTATTAAAAAAAATCAGATTACATGCATACAAACCAAAGAAAGAAATTAAATTACTACATACCATTGATAATCATCACCATACATTTCGAAAGCAACCCCTTTAACAGTAATAAAATCAGCAATTTCACATAGATCAGGAAAACTACGTCTTAGGGATTCATTAAGAAGATCTTCTATTTCTACTCTTAGAACCCGAGGTCTTCTTGATGATGTAGAAGAAGTCGACATTGTCTGATAACAAATAAAAATGTAAGACCAAATTAAACAAGAATAACAGATTTCAACAACCAAAAGCATACAAATATTAAAATACATATGTTTGAATAATGAAAAGTACATATTGATACTCATTACACGTAGTCGAAAAAGAATGTTATCTTATCTATAAAACAATCAACCTAAACATCATTAATAGCAAAATCAACACACAAAATCTAAAAAATAATCAAATCTAGCTAACAAGTTGTAAATCTAGATATCAATAATTATAACATTAAAATAAATAAATAAATAAATAAATAAATAAAACGCAGAGATTAAGCTTATCATAGTTATCTATAAAAAAACAAAATCAATCATTAATAACGTAATCGACAACCTGTGACTGTGAGTTTTCAGCGATATGTTAGATGCAGCTTCAGCGATGGAGTTATACAGCGGGGAATCCGGGTTTATATACACACACCAACCGACTTACTTAGCGTTTCTTTTTGGTCCTATAGTTTTGGTAGATATACCAGTTCCTTCACTTATTTTATTGGGTTATTACTATATTACTATATATATTATTTACCCAAGGCCCAAAAAAACAAAAAACAAATACAGGTATACGCACGCACCATATCTGGAGTTCTCCAGATCGTTCTACAATCTTTCGGTTCTACAAGGTTCTGCCAGAGTCCGGTGATTCACACCAGATAAATGTGAAAATTCATTAAGTTTTGTTTCTTATGTAATCTTTTGCATTTGGATGAAGTGACAGTAACATAAATGTGAAAATTCATTAAGTTTTGTGCTATTAACACATAAAAGATGTTGAATTAATCAATGTTAGATGAGTGGTATTGTAGCTTTTTATGATATTAATGAGTGGTATTGTAACTTTTTCAAGATGTTTAATGGTTCTATATGCTTTTCAGCTCCGTGTCGTATTCGTGAGCTTATCCTCAAAGAAGTCGCCGTCAGAGACATCTTCAAGAAAGTAATGGTAAAGTGTTCTGGTCTTGAAAGAAGTATGCTCTTATTATCGTCGTTACTTTCTTAGATATCGTGCAAGCCATTTTATGACATAATTATAACTATTGATGTTGGAACAACCGTTTCTCCGAGGAGTAACCTTGGAACATTTTACTCCAAATATTTACTTTTACCCTTTAGTAGTACTCTTTTTTCATTAGTTGCCCATGAAACTCGATACACCAATATTGATGCAAACAAAGTCCTATTTTAACTGATTCGACCAACGTATAAGGCACAAAACAAATATAGAAAATTCTGCATAAATATCAGAACCAAAAAGACTTTTTAATTTTTACCGCATAGAAATCCAGCAAACATCTAGCGTTGAATTAGGCAAACCTAATGGAAGCCTAAAAGGTTATGCTCTAAATTTCATGACATTTACTGCCTTGCAATGTTTGTTGTTTGTTATCATATTTGAACTTCATATCTTGGTTTACGTTTTTTTGTGGGCACTTGAGACTGATAGATCATCCCAAGGGTAGTAGCTTTAATTTTTTGGTGCAGGGTTGCTGAAATTTAGCTATGTTTAGTCATTGATTGTTTATTTTACTGTTTGGATTGTTGGTAACAGTTTTGTGGTTTGTGTGTTTAGGTACGTGGAGATGGATGATGTTCGTGTGAAAGATGTATTTTGAGTTGTGTAATGACCATAAGGTTAACTAAGCTACCTCATATCCCTTTGCTGGCACACCAGTGGTTGATGCCAAGTCGGTCCAAAAGGGTATTTATTAATGTTGAATTTTAGATTTTGCAAACTTAACACGAATAAACCATACCTTCATTTTTGATTTTCAGTCATTGTTTACCTCACAAGACAGGTATGAAACAGTTAAAAAAAAAATTAGAGATAAGGTTACTTTTATAGGCTTATGAGGTTATAGGGTGATTATTAGCTATTTAGCTAGATTTAAGGTCTTAGGATTTGTGTCATGTATTTGCAACAAATTTTGGTCTAGGTATGCAGTCTTTGGGCTACCTTATTAAAACAGCTTATCAGTTTCTGATTCAACTGATTTGCACTTTCGAGGGTTGAGATAGTGTCAAAGAATTTAAAGCTTATCAGCATATGTAAGTCATTTCACTAAACTGTTTTGTATGAACTATTTCAAGAAAGATTCAGATTATTTGAATAAAATACTTGAAGAGTTTGGTTTTCAGGTAAGCTTTCACAAGTTCTTATTTTTCGTCGGCTAGAATCAGCTTTGGAATTATGCCAGTTGCTATTGTTTGGCCAGGAGATATTGCCTACTGAAAGGTACATCTTGCTGCGATGACCACTAAAGGTGATTTGATTTTAATTTTTCAACCCTAAAAGTCATAAAGTTAGCCGGTTTATATGTAACTAATGTTGGTTTTTATTAAACATAACATAGCAAGAACAACCGACTGAAAATTAATGCAATCAAAAGGATTCTTGCGACAACAACCAAGTTGAAGAGGAGTGACATTGCTTGAAAGTTGAAATGCCCGAGAGGGGAAATAACTTTCTTAGGCCTTCACTTAGGGGTCATACAATCCTTTATCCAACGAGGGTCAAGGTATTTTGTTTTCTTATGTTTTTAATGTTTATGTATTGTTTTAGAGGTTATTAATCTAAAGAATCAAAATGATTATATAGCTACATTTGATATCGTTTTTTATTCAAAGTTTTGGATTTCACCAACTTATGGGGATTCATTTGAAACACTGTTTAGATGCTTAGTCATAGTTAAAATAGAACAGCCCATAATGATAGAAAGATCTACTTTAGTGTCTCACAATCATGCTTATTGTCAATTTAAGATATTAATTAATTTGTAGTCCATTTAATTGTTTGGCGTTTGATTAGGTTCAGAATAGGTGCAACAATGCTTCAAACAAATAGGCTAGGATGGTTACTTCATTGATTCGGTTTTACTTTTCTTCACTTTAAAGAGAAGGATTTATCTATGGACCTAATAGTGGTTTACACAGAAACCTTTATATAGTTACAGACCATGCTACCTCAGTGATTGTCATTACTTAATCTTAGTTTTGTAAGGATTTATGTCATCATAGTCTAAAAACGTAATATACATTATAGTACAAAAAGATTTCAAGCTATTTTACTTATAGTGTGTTGGATCGATGTATACTCTGACCAAACTAACTATGTAGCTTGCAAAGGTTTAGCAATCTTGAATAAATCCAAAACTACTAATAATGAAATGCTGATATAACTCTGTTAAGTATGCGGAATCTACTTCAACAAAGCTAAGAAGAATAACAAAACTTTCAACGATTATATTAAAACCAAACTTTGAAGCTGCTTATTATACAGATTCACTAACAACCCTAATCGCTTAAAAACTCTCTAATATCGTACATACTTCTATCTCTAATAATCTATAATCGTTAATGTCATATTCGTATATCTCTAATACCACCCTAGGGGTCCTTTTATAGACATAAGGAAAACCCTAGTCGGTTTACAATTCTTGTACGACAAGTAAACTAATTCTAAGTAAACTAATTCTAGAATATTCTAATATAATAATCATAACTTTACATAACAGTCCTTTAACGATTTGCATATTAGTCCTTTAACAATAGCAGTACTTTGACTTTCTTCACACAAGCAGTACTTTGATCTTCAACAGTACTTTGACTTTATATCCCAACAATCCTCCCCTAACTTGAATTCTACTTGCTTGATTTCAAGTTCCTTTGTGATTCTTTAACTTCAACATCTTTGTCTTCAAGGAAAGATTGTATATTCAACTTCTGTCTGTCTCGTTCTCAACATGTTTGTATTGTCATCATCAAAGTAATCTTTATTAGCAACTAAAATTTTCAGCTACTCAGCAACATATGGCAAAATGTACACCAGATCATAAAGTTTCATACTATTCTCATCACTTCTAGGTGTGTTAACTCCTATGAGAGGTGAATCATTGAAAATTAATGGATTAGATGTCTCTTTACCAAAGCCATTAACTCTGGAGTAGCCAATGTTTAGGTTAAAAACCATGGTACATTGATAACCATATGATTTTTAGCAAATCATCGGCTATCAACGGATTTGTTAAGTATTTACCAAAAGCCGTTTGCTTTTGGACTAGCGAGTTCTTTTAGTACAATCACTACCATGGTAAACTAATTACCATACAAATGGATTTTCCACAGCCTTTACCACAAGCCATTATCTTGTGGGCTAGCCAACTCTTCACTATCACAGATATGGTGAGTTGAAAACCATACAATTTTTAGTAAATTGTCAACTATAAACGGATTTGATAATCATATCAGAGCCGTACCCTCATGATGAATCCAACTCTTTCTTGTTTATTAACATGGTGAGTTGATTACCATTTGTTGTGTAGTACAAGTACTAACACCATGTGTTACTCTCAAAACAATTTGTTGCTGTCATTTTCAAATTTTTTTTTTATTTTAACGAAAGATTTTACTGGTTTTGCGCTGCAAACAGTACTTTGATAAAGTACTGTTTGTCTAGCAGTACTTTGAATAAAGCACTTATTCTTTAAAAAAATTATATAACAAAAACATACTAGTAATCATGCATCATCATCATCTGAAGTTGTCCATTTGATAAACAATTGAATCACTATAAGTGCTGTTTCATTCTCATGTTGAACTTCCATACCATGATCTAGCATTCTAATCATGAGATCTTTTGTAAGAGGATATCTCCTTTCTGCTAGCATATGAATCATGGTACATCTTCTAACTCAAGTAAATGCAATCCTGATGATTCAAAAAATCTCCATCTTGTGATTTCCTAATTTTTTTGAGTATTCCAGAGAGCGTCATTACTTCTTTCCTTTGTTTCCTAGATGGTTGTAAGATCACCCCATAAGACTAATCCCACTCCTGTTGGCGGAATATGCTCAAAATAAGCTTGCACTTGTTGATACAAATGATATAAATCTTCTCTGTCTATCACGTGCAATATGTCCCACAACAAGTTGAATACTCTAAAACTTCCATCTTCTCTATGAAAGATAAGATAATCTCCTTCTGATGATTCTACAACAGAAAATGTAGAAATCATAGACTTTGTCTTAACAACTTCTAATTGTTTTGGATTCTCAAAATCAACAACTCTTAAATAATTTCTCAGCTCATCAACTGTATTTGTTCTCAACTTAAACTTCTTTGATGGCTGTTCATCATTAGTTGTCCTCTTTCTCTTTGAACTTCTTTTGGCAGCTTTATCTTTTCTTGCATCCATAATCTGCTTTTCCTTTTCAGAGTTCATAAGAATAAAACTATCAAGATCTCTTTGAATAGACTCTTGAACAACATCATATAGGTTTTTCATCTCTGGATATCTTAACTTCTGTAAACCTTTATATCTTTGACCCTTCAGAAAACTCATCATGGCATTTCTGTGTTGAGCAATGATTTGTGGCCTTTTTGGTTGAACAATTGGCTCCTTTGATTTTTCAAATTCAGCATCCAATTCAGCCTGCAACTTTTTGGTAGCTTCTTCATTTTTAGCTTCCTCAATAGCTCTTAACTCTGCTAAAGTGTGCTTCTTCTTCCTTTTCTTGGATTCTATCATGCTTCCTTTTCCTTTATCTTTTGGATCCAACTCTTGAGTAGGTTGAGAAGAAGATTGTAAGACTTGAGATTGTTCAACTCCAGGAATACTAATACCTCTTGGTCTTGAGATGTTGAGAATAATATTAGCAATGGTCTCATCATCACTAGCACTATGTTCTCTAATCTCTTCTTGCTGAATCAGATTTGAAGGACCAATTTCCTCATCAAAATCTAAAGATCTTGGTGTAATAAGATATTGCCTAGCAGTACCTTGAGAAACAGTACCTTGAGCACCAGTACTTTGAACATCAGTACCTTCCAAATCTATTTCTTCTGTATCTCCACTCTTAACATCAATAGTAACAGTCTCATCTTCAAGATTAACTTGCTCAGTTTCAGCACTTTTTCTATCAACAGTATCTTGATGAGCAATGTTTTCACAAAGTGGTGTATCCTCATAATGCATCGTATGAGCTTCATTTTGATCTTCATGAGGTTCAACATCTTCAGTCAGATTCTCATTATCCAAATTCCTCCCCAATGTGAATGAAGATTGCTTTTTGAGTTTCTTTCTCTTAGACTTAGAGACCTTCTTAGTTTGCTGACCACTCTTTTTCTGTTGCTTCACCCATAACCTGTGATGTTTAACTAGTGGCCAAACAGATCTATGCAATCTCTTGAATTTAGATTTCAACTTCAATATATGTGCAGCTTGAGCAGCATTCTCATTCTTCAGCCTTCCCAATTCCCTTGTCAAGGCATAATTATCCATTTCTCCCTCATCTTCTCCAGATGTTTGAGACCCATCTGTGGAAGTATAATCATTGGGAGATATTGGTTGATTCACACCTTGCTCTGAATCATCATGCACAGTACCTTGCAAAGAAGCAGTACTTTCTCTTGAAGTAGTATGTTGAGAAGATTCATGAGCTTGTGATTGAGTATTTGCTGAATCTGAATGCTCAGTATCATTAGTTGAATCAGCTTCATCTCTAACAGCTTGTGCTACTTCCAAGATATGAGCAGTCAAAGTTGTATTGCGCCTAGAAAACTTGGCACTCTTTTTAGCCATGAAGGTAAACACCTTTGAAGGAAGTAAAATAGTTGGTAAAAAACTTGGAGGTTTAGGAAGATCCTCAAGCTGTTTGTTCAAGAACAACTGAACAAATCTAGGGTACATCAAAAACGGTTAGCCATGTTTGATATTATAGTGCATACCATCAAGAATCATGAATGAGAAATTAAAAGGTTGATTGTTAGCTAATCCCACTAATGCAGAAGCTATTTTTGTACCAAACTGATCCCATGAAGTACTTTTGGAACTCAAGCAGTGAAGTAAAACATGAATAAGATATTTACAATGAGGACTAAATAATTGCTTCTGAAAAGTAGTTTTAGTAAGATCACCTTCATACCCTATATCTCTGAGTGTATCCCACAGTATTTGGTTATCAAAGTGAACAGTATCTTAATCATCATGAAACAATAAGTCTTCCATAATTGTAGCCTCAGTGATTCGAATTAGCCTTCCAGCAACCACAGCTTGAATAAAAGATTCATCATCTTGCAAACCAGATTTAGCAGTAGCCCAAAATTCTTGAATCCATGGTCCAATAATGTCAGGATTGACCAGAAGAGCATAATTAATCGACGACCCAATTAAGAAATCAATAATAGCATGAAAATCAACATTCAACGGCGTCTTGTCCAAATTAGCGATCATGTTATGCTTACTATAGGTTGCACGATTAGCCATTGGTTGTTTGTGGAAGAATATGTTCGTCGGCGGTGGATTTGTTGAAGATTGAATGGATGGAAGGGAATAAAGATGAGAGTAAAAATGGATGGAAGAGATTAACGCATAAATAAATGGGTAAGATTTAAAAAATCACGGCCCAATTAATGATTTTAGCGTTATTTTTGGCATTTATCCCCTCCGTATTTGACCGTTGAACAATATCCGACGAAAAAAAGTACTTTCCATCTAGTACAGTACTTTTCATCTAGTACTAAGTAGTACTTTCCATCTAGTACTAAGCATTACTTTCCATCAAGTACTAAGCAGTACATTCCATCTTCTTTTATAAAACATTTCCACATGCAGATACACAAAATCTTCAAAAGAATAACTTTATTGCCTCCCCTCAAACAAATCATAGGTACTAAATTTACCTTAACAAAACCAATACTTTCAAAAAGCCTTTAAGAAAGTTTTCTAAACTAAACAAACTCCTCCCCTCAAATATAGCTTAATAATTAATCATACCAATACTGACCACTAAATGGTTGAATCTTGAAACATCAAATCCCTTTGTGAGTAAATCAGCTACATTATCATCTGTGTGGACTTTAATCACATTAATAAGCCTGTGCTCATAACAATCACGAATAAAATGATGCCTAATCTGAATGTGCTTGGTCTTGGAATGATAAACAGGATTCTTTACAATGCAAATTGTACTCTCATTGTTAATGTTGATAGTAGTATTCTTAAAATTGAATCCATAATCCAAGAGCTGATTCTGCAACCAAAGTACTTGTCCACAACAACTTGCAGCCGCAACATATTCTGCTTCAGTGGATGATGTTTCCGCGATTGTTTGTTTCTTACATTGCCATGAGACTAATCTCCTTCCAAGATATTGGCATCCTCTAGTGGTTGACCTTCTATCATAATTATCTCCTGCATAATCACTGTCTGAAAAAGCTTCCAAGTGAAAAGGTGAATCCCTAGGATACCACAAGCCTAACTTAGGTTGTTGCCTGAGATACCTAAAAATCCTCTTGACTGCATTCATATGAGAAACATTGGGTGTGACTTGATGTCTTGCACATAAACATACAACAAATGTTATGTCAGGTCTAGATGCAGTTAAGTACATAAGACAACCAATCATTGATCTGTAAAGTAGTGGAATCTTAAAAGGTTTAACTTCAACACTGTCAAGTAGTGGAATCTTCATTAGTCAAGATAAGTATGTCACTGACATTCTTAAAAGGTTTAACTTCAACACTGTCAAGCCAGCCACCACACCTATTGATGCTACTAAAGCATTAGGAAAAGATGAAGATGGAGAAGATGTGGATGTTAAACTTTACAGATCAATGATTGGTTGTCTTATGTACTTAACTGCATCTAGACCTGACATAACATTTGCTATATGTTTATGTGCAAGACATCAAGTCACACCCAATGTTTCTCATATGAATGCAGTCAAGAGGATTTTTAGGTATCTCAGGCAACAACCTAAGTTAGGCCTGTGGTATCCTAGGGATTCACCTTTTCACTTGGAAGCTTTTTCAGACAATGATTATGCAGGAGATAATTATGCTAGAAGATCAACCACTGGAGGATGCCAATATCTTGGAAGGAGATTAGTCTCATGGCAATGTAAGAAACAAACAATCGCGACAACATCATCTACTGAAGCAGAATATGTTGCGGCTGCAACTTGTTGTGGACAAGTACTTTGCTTGCAGATCAGCTCTTGGATTATGGATTCAATTTTAAGAATACTCTTATCAACATTGACAATGAGAGTACAATTTGCATTGTGAAAAATCTTGTTTATCATTCCAAGACCAATAATAGAATAGGAAAGAAGTGTAATGCAAGAATAGAAAATATATGGTGAATATCTTATTGTAATAGTTTGATACGTATATTGTTTACTTGTAAAGGACTCCTTGTGTCTATAAAAGGAGATCCTAGATTAGGGTTTTGATATATCTCTTGGAAAACTCTAGTATACGAATTGTGAAACCTTCAAGGTTGTAAACCCTAGTGATATAGTTGATCACTCGTATTATTGATAATAATATTGAAGCATTTTGTTTATTCATTGTTCATCATACTTACATATTCTCATACACATCATACTTACACATCTTCTAAGTGTTTACTAGTGAATTCCACTTGCTAGTTAACATTATTCAAAGTATCTATCTAACGCAAGGTGTGTGTTTAGATCCTTCACAAAAAGACTTGTCCTATACGGGTAATAATTTCAAGCTAGTCTAACTAGTGACGTAAGTGTGTCTCGAATAGGACTTGTCTAAGTAGAATGTACCGTATCGAGAGACTTTCTTTGGACTTGACCAGGACGGGTAATAATTTCAAGCTAGTCTAACTAGTGATGTAAGCGTGTCTTGAATCGGTCATGTTCACTGAAAATCGATCAATTCAAAAAGTGCGAACTCTACCCAACATGTGCAAATTTATCTTAAAATCTCATAAGCACATGTGAAGGGGGAGTGTTTCAGAAAATGCAATACTCTCAAAGTGTTAACAAAATGTGTTTATAATCGTAAACCCTTTGAGAGATTTTTCACAAAAGGTTTTATGGCATGTGATCAATAAATCTAGGATAATCATGGAGTTATAAGGTGATTATGGTTATGTTATATCCTATGATCCGCCAGAGCCGGAGGGATCTACCCAAGGACAATTCCAATAGATTAGAATTAGAAGTCCTTAGGTATGATTGAAAAAAGGAGTAAAGAAATGAAAGGAGAAAGAAGGGGTTGAAGAATTAAAAAGAAAAGTTAATGAAAGAGTGAAAAGAAATAGCCCTCCAAAAGTTCAACCTTAGGGCAAAAACCGGGTTCAATTCATATGCTACTAGTTGTTACTAAGGTAACACCGGTATTGAAGACAAGACGTCATGGACCCAGTGACGCACTGCACTTAACCCTCCTAGCCACTCAGGTATCTCTTAAAAGATATTTGTTTCATTCTCACGGAGAACCTTGCGTAATCTATCGGCCTCTCACTCCGAGATGTGTTGATATTCAAAAAGGTGGCAATCTGCTCCATGTCTCCGACAACTAAAACGAAAACGCACATAATTGAGTCTAGAGCCATGAGATTCATCAAAGTATCTCTTAGGATACATTTCCAAATGCATACACTTGTGTTCGCCATAAAGAACACAAGGTGTATAAGAGTCTTTTATGAGATCTACGGATCTTGCCTTACATATTATGGTGGTAACTATGTCTCAAATGGTCTACAGTCGTGGGGTGATCTCCAGCGACTCACCTGAATCATTGATGTACTTCGGTGGATCTTGTAAGCTCTTTTGGGGGTATCTGATTCAGGAACGGCCTTGGCTAGGATTAGAGAGAGTTTTCACACTATGCTGTTAAAAATCTCTAATTCCAAACTTGTAAGTACCGGATATTTTATTACTAACTGTCTTTTGCAGGTACTGATGAAAGTCCCCTTGGAGAAAGACCATACACCATTATTTCAATCATCAACATCTTCACCTCCACATACTTATACTTATGAAGTTCATCCTCAACAAGCTCAAAATAACAATGTTGAAAGACAAAATATCAAGATTAAAGACAATGAATTACGTCAAAGTCAAAGAGCTAATCAAGAATGTTAAGAGCTAATTATGAAGTTCAAAGTCTTACCAAGAAGTATAAGTATGTTGGAAATGACTACACTGCAAACCTGTGAAGATGTTGATGAAAGGCAAGAAAGATCAAAAGACGTTACTTTGAAGATCACAAAGCATGAAGGAACAAAGAATCAAGACTATTCTACAATGACACACAAAGTTCAAGACAATGAAGACAGAATATCTAATCACGTGGAGCATCATTCGAATGACCACTCCTTAGGGGGAGATTGTTAGCATTAAATACATGTAAAAAGAAGTGATGGTCATTCTCATAAATAGAACTTTATATGTCGTGTGTTAGTAATAGAGATTGGGCTATGGACTTGGTAAATCTAATATGTTAAGTGTTATGTTATTTAAGCCTTGTAATGTTTATGTAAACCAAGTCCAAGCCCAAGCCCAAGCCCATAGAAATCCTTTAGGGCAACATGTATGTCACTATATAAACACCTCAAAGCTCATTTGAGGTGTGTACTTGAGTGTGTAAGTGTGTGTTTCTTTCATTAATATAAGCTTCCTTTTCATCTCTCTTCCTCTTGTTGGGTTCACTCAATACCCAAGTCTCGTTAAACAACCACTCCTAACGTAGCCTATACAATATTTCCGACACTAACCTAGATGTCGAGTTCTTTCTCAACCTTAAAGTTGAAAAAATAAGATCTAATGTCGAGTTCTTTCTCAACCTTTGATGTTTATAATGTCCTAATGATTTCTGGAAGTTTTGGTGTAATGTCATGTTATAGAAGTTGTTTTTCTGGAAAATGGGTCAATAGTGCACCAAAGGGTCATGCAGAAAAAGGGGTGTTTGGGACAAGGTCCATTTTAACCCGTTTTGGGTCAAACGGGTCAAGAATTTTGGGAAACAAGCTATAATGTATATTTTAATTAAATGTGGATTACATGTATTTAAATATAGTTAAAAAGTGTTACGGGTCATTTTGAGAAAAATAGTGCACTTTAGGGGTCACAGTGCACTTTAGGGTGCCACCACTCATTTTAAAAGTATTGGAGTCTAGCTTTTCTAAAAATAGTCTCAATGTTTGTTTTGTAACTTATTTTAGTCAGTTTATAAATGAGTGACAGGAGTCAGTAATGGGTCAAAGCTTTTTCGCGTAAAAAATTTAAATGTTGGTCAAATCGGGCAAGGGGCATAACGTTAGTGGCCACTTGTCCGTGTAGAGACATGTACCATTATTCGGGATACCGAAAATTTGAGCAAAATCTCTTAAAGGCATGAAATTTTCTTGTTGGTTACTTTTGAAAACTAAGGATATTTCACCATGCTCATTGCTAGAAAGACCAATAGTTGCATAGAATTCTAGAATGAACCAACGGCAAATTTGTTCATCAATGTCTAAAAGACAATCGAAGTTGATGGTGGCAAAGTTTTTATCGAATGGATGTTCTTTCTAGGAAGGATGGATCAATGGTTCTACCTTCATGAACATAGCGTTTTTCTAAACCCTTAAAGATTTTGATTTGATCGGAAGTGAGACCTTTGGTCATATGATGTTTAGGTAGGTACTTAAGAGTGTCCTTATGATCAGAGAATGTTGCGGGAGGCATGATGGTTCCTATAAACAAAAATAGCACATTTAAGACCAAGTTAGTGACAATTTAAGATTTGATGTTCTAGTGTGTGTCTATATGACAACAATGTGGAGGTGCGGTTATCTCGGACTCATTTAAATGTTTAAAGCATTTTATTATGCAAATTTTGTACTCAAACTAGAGATAACCCAAACGCTCATAATTCAATGTAGCTTCGATTAAATGTACCCGAAAAATACGTATTGGTTATGTATTCCCTTTAGTATTCAAGAGGTATGATGCAAATGATGTTTTCCTAACGTTTTTCATTTGTGTTAGCAATGTGAGGAAACTCTTTGTCATAATTGTGAGAAGTAATTTTTTAAAAATCTTATATATGGGTTGTATGTAAATCATGATATTGTTTAACAAGGTGCAATTCCTAACTAAGTAAAAACATGATTAGTTTAGTTCATAATAAAGTTTTTGATGGATTTACAAATTTATGCATAAACCCTAAGACTTTAGTTTTTGTGAATGAGTGGAAATCCTAGGCTTAGATTACAACTGCAATTATGCAAAGAATACTTACAATGATGATTGAAAAGGAGGATAATTGCAGGAGAGCACTAATTTTTGTATGTGGAGATGTTTATGTGTGAATAGAAGCAATTTGTAAGTTTAAGTTGTGGGTTGAGGAGTGTTTGGTTTGAAATTAAAAAGGAAAACAACCTGCATGTTTGGCGGATCAGGCAAAACCAAAAAGAGAGTTCCGCCCATTATGACGAAGGGTTCCGCCGTATCAGCAGAAGAAAAAGTAAAATGACTTGTTTTGATTTTTGTGCTTTTTATTCTAACGTCCAAAACTACAAAGTAGGTTCTATAAGTCCTAGTTCACGTCTAAGAATGTTAAATGGTTCTCGTTTAAGAGGTTACGTGATAGTATCTACAATGTTGCCTTAAAAAGATACTTTCTCAATAGAGACGTTTTCCTTTTTGAACATGATTATGAATGAAATGGTGACGGTGACTATGTTGAACTAGATTCATTATCAAGAGAGATGATGTCGTTAGGTAGAACTACGTTGTCGACAAGAACTTCCTTAATCCAATGGAGCTTGTTGACATGCTTTTCCGGCTGGTACTCATTTGGTTTAATAGTTGAGAAAGCATGAGCCTTATGTTTCTTAGAGAATCATGAGGCGAGAAAGTGTTTGAAAGTAGTGCAAGTACCACTTGTGCTTTATCTATCAACTTAGTCACCGGCATGTTCCGAGTTGGCATACACTATGGTTTCTACTCCCGTTCCTTTGGGACACCGTATTTCAAGTTGTGTAATGCCTTTGACGTAGCTAGACAGCCGCTTCAGGACGGATTATTGAAGAATCTTCTTCACAATGAGCACACAGAAAATTCCTAATCATAATGACATGTCCATTAGCCGTGAGACCATGTAGACTTCCAACCATTTCTCTATGATTAGTGTTATCTATGGATTCACTTATTTCATTCGTGATAAGTCAAAGGATACTTAATTCATCATGTACTTGTGAAAAGCTAGGAAGGTCTTAAGTGATTATACCTTGCTTTTGGAGCTTGCTTAAGACTTTAAAGAGCTTTTTACAGGTTATACTCTTGTGTTATCTTTCTTGATACTATATTAACTTCATTTATTTAGAAAATTCCATTTTGTTTCAAGAATGATTTGACTCAAAGGTTGACACAAAACAAAAGTTGTTAACTACATTTTAATGTTCTTTCATTAATGATTCTTATGACACTATCTAATAGATGACTTTTAGATTGACAATTTTTAATAGTTCATTTTCTTTGTCATTATCCAATCATTCTTGTCTTAACCATTGTTTGACTTTCGAATAAGTCATCATCTACCAAAGGTGATGCCTTAGAAGGAGGTGGACTTTCGTCGAATGTTATGTTCAACGATTCCTCGTCTCTTAAGGTTTCTTTGTTCAAGACAATATAAGCTTTGCTATTTTGTGAATATCCAAGAATCACACCTTCATAAGACTTTGGGTAAAATTTGGTAAGATAATCCTTGGTGTTAAGAATAAAGCACTAACTCCCAAACACTCTAAAATATCCTAATGTAGGCTTTTTACCTTTTTTTTTGGTAAAGGGGTTTACCCCGGTAAATATATAACCAAAAAATGTTAAGTACAAATGGAATGTGATTGAAGTACCACATTAACCTCAAGCACAACGCTTGATAAACTAGTGTTTATGACAGACCATAAACACAAAACAAACCTAGCTAATTACAAATCATCAGACTAGGTATAATAACAAGAATAAACTTGAAACAAGCGAACATTCCGCATCCACCCAGAAGCACGAAGGAAGCAAGGCAACCCAGGAAGTTTGCCTCCTTAAAAATCCATTCCAAGAAAAACCCAGAGGGAAAAACCTTGGAGTAGGGAAAAAGAGTATAACCCTTACCCGGCACTCCCTTTGTGAATAAGACAAGTACGTGGAATCTTCCATTCATCCAGCAATAGACGAGACCTAGGAGTTATCTTCTTGAACTTGAAGGTAACCAGCTTCAACCGAATGGTAGAGACAATAAGTTGGACCACTTCAGCGGCTTTTTACCTTTATATAGTTCGTATAGAGTTTTGTTTAAAAATGATCTAATCAAGACATGATTTAAAATGTGAGTTGACTTGTCAACGGCGTTACACTAAAACTTTTGTGGAATATTTTGTTCATTAAGTATTGTTTTACTCATTTCTTGAAAAAGTCCGGTTTTTACATTCTACAACATTGTTAGATTGCATGATGCCCAAAAGTTATGAATTATACCATTTTTATTCCAACAATTTCCGAATTGTATTTCATTGTTAAATTCACGACCGTGATCCGTTCTAATTGATACAATGTAAGATCCTAATTGATTTTGAGTTTTCTTACTAAGAATTTCAAATTTGTCAAAAGCTTCATTTTTATTTTTCAAAAGTTTAGTTTAAGTATATCACGAATAATCATCAGCTACAACTGATGGGGCGAAAAATGAACCACTTTCAAAGGGTCGTTTAAGCTCGAATTTGAATTTATTTGATCAAATATTGCCCTAAATTGTTCCTTTTGTCATTTTAGGTACTTTTGGAGAGAAATTCAGAAAAGGAAGCATTTTGGACGTTTTTGGAGTGTAAAAGTGAAGAAAATGGCAAAGTCTCAATTTTCCTTGTTGGGAACAATACCTGACGGCGTCACACATTTCTTAATGACAGCGTCAAGAGTAACACAAGAGGTGGAAGGGATAAAATCCGTGACGGTCCAGTGAAAACGTGACGGCATCACCCAAGGCCGTCATGGTTCAAGAGTTGGTGATGGCCCAGAACTAAATTACACATGACGGCGTCACAATTGGATCTAGGCAAAACGATTTCATCTTAGGCTACGAGTTGACGGCATCACAGATTCCTTCTTGATGCCGTCACCTTGTAAAATCTATATATAGTTTTCCAAATTTTATTCATTAGTGTGTAACTTTGAGGGTGCAACTTTGAGAAAACCCTAGGTCGAATTTTCCAGCCTTTTCAAGGGTTTCAATCGTTTGAATCCTTCATGTTTTAATTGAGATAAGTACTCTTTCAATTCAATCAATATGTCTATGTGTTGTTTGACTATATCTTACGCTTGTCTTTAATTTAACATGCTAGGCTAGATTTCTTTTGTGTTTGCTTAGATGTAGTGAAACCTAGATGTTAATTATGGGTTGATTGTTTGTTTATAGTTGTTACGGATGATTGTATTCGATATTAGGCTTAAGAAAACTGGCAGACTTCCATTGGTAACTTGCTTGAACGTCTTAAGAAACATGATCGGAGGTGTATTACGATATTAGGTTGTATTTAATGCGTAGGAGAATTCTAATGATCCCATGTTAGGAGCTTCTAACGGCTCGACATGGAGTGAAGTAGGATCCTATAGAGTTATGGAATATTGTATACGCCCTATGACTAGTATTAAGGAATATGACCCGTCATCCATGCAATTGTAACAAATGATTAACCTGTAAAAGATATCTAGGGAGTATTGACATCTAAGTAAACAAGTTGGCTAGCAACTAATTCCGCCCACTCTTCCAAAACCCGAGATTTTACTTGCTTTCCTAAAAATATAAAAATACAAAAAGAATCATCCCTCACCTCTAGACTTAGTTTAAGAGACTTTCTAATCCTAGCGACATTATTCCTGAGTTGAACGATCAATCCTCCGGTACTTGTCACTATACTATACTACAACGATCAGGTACACTGCCTGGTGGGGATTGCAAGCTTCTCAAGATCCCTTGAGAGGTAAAACCTTTTGAAAGGTTGCAAAACCACGCATCAACAACCAAAGTGCAGAAGTTATCTTCATAACTTTGTATAGCGGATGTAGACACCTTGTTTACCAACTTTGCAAGCATCACAAAAGTGTTGGTCATCTTATCACTTAGGAGATTCTTAGATAGTTCACTTGTAGACAAGTATTAAGTGAGTCTCCCTCAAGTGTCTATACCGAAGAGTTTAATGACATGAAACACCTTATGTCTTCCGTATGTCGACATGTGTAAATCCATTGACCATAGTGATCTCAATACCCGTTAAAACCAACTAGGAGGATAAACTACTTATGATATGGACGACTAATACTACTAAAGATAAATCCTAAACAAGAACCAATATTTTATATTGAGTTAAAGAGATCGTACCTTTTGAGTTTCATAGATAAGCTACCAAGAATGACATACAATGCATATCATCCTATCTTGTAGAAAAGCTTTGATACTCAAATACTCAGGAATCCAAGATGGTTAGTCAAACATATTTAACGGCATAAAAATGATGTCAAGAAGTATAAAAACATTTATATTCATTGACTTTTTATCACTTTCTTTGAAGAATGAGTTGCTTCTAAATTTCTCTCCTAGGCTTCACAAACATTATTTGTTTTGATTTACTAGTTGATGGTGTATTTGAGTTAAATCCTAACCCGGTTTTATCTTTAAATGACTTTTGACTATTTAATAGATTTTCAAGAGATTTTGAGCTTTCTTCAAATTTAACTAACATTTTTCCCTTTTCATTTTGTATTTTAATTTCATGTTTGTAATCTAGACATATTTTGCATTCTAGATCAATCTCAACATTACTCTCTAGTCTAGACATTTTATCTTCTAACATTATTTTTTTTTTCAAAATTGTTCTCAAGAGGACTTGAAGATTCATTGTAAA
Source organism: Artemisia argyi (assembly GCA_030686995.1). Lineage (NCBI taxonomy): Eukaryota > Viridiplantae > Streptophyta > Magnoliopsida > Asterales > Asteraceae > Artemisia > Artemisia argyi. The sequence goes on from CM060697.1 coordinate 183,939,475, forward strand.
AGATTGTTTTTAGGTTCATGTAACAAAAATGTTTAGACTTATTTTCTAGTTTAGCGAATTCTAAAATGAATGTGTCAAAGCACAAATGTTCGGTTTCAAGTTGTACCTTACTTGTAGTTTTATCTAATTGACATTCACAAACTGGATAGTAATAATCATCTTCGTCTGTGTCGCTCCATGATTCGTAAACAAATCCTCTTCGAGCTTGACACATATTTTCTTCGTCACTAATACCTTCATTAAAAACATTTAAACTCCTAGTACTTGTATTTACTTCAATTAATTGTCTATCCATTAGTTTTTCTAAGACTACTAACTCATATGTAAGATCAAATTGATCATTCTTGACATGACATATTTCTTGATGAAAGTTTAAAAGATTTTTCCAAATATCATTAGCCGTTTGACAAAATATACTCTTTCATATTCGATTCTTGGTAAAGCTTTATAGATCAATATCTTAGCTTTAGTGTTTTTGTCAATTTTGAGATAGTCATCTTGATTTTCAAAACTCGTTTTTGTTGGTTTAAAATCACCAATGGAAATGATATGCCAAAGATCTTGATATATTGATCTTACATAGTTTTCAAATTTATTTTTCCATTCAAGAAAATTTTCTTTTTCAAATAGCGGTGGTCTTTGTGTAGATTGCCCTTCTCTGAGATTTTTGAAATCCATGGATCGATCCAAGTTTTAAAATACAATATATTTTAAAGATCTTGAGTAACTTAGCTCTGATACCAATTGTGAAAAACTATAAGGGGGGTTGAATAGTTTACCGCTTTTTAACTTGATTTACTTTGTTATCTTTACGAGTAACCAACAATCAAAACTAATAAACAATAAGTAATGTAAAAGAGTAAAGTAAGAAACGATCAAACCACAACACAAGTGTTTATCGTGGTTCGGCTACAAGGACTCGTTTTCCTTGCTCTACTCCACGCCCCAAGTATCCAACTCAAGAGTATCCTCCACTAGTCAACAAGCTCCCTTCTCGGCGGAGAAAACCTTACAATCGTCGCTTACACTTTATCCGGTATAAAGCTAAATACCGGGTTCTTTTACAAAGGTACAACCACTCCTAACGTAGCCTATACAATATTTACGACACTAAGCTAGATGTCGAGTTCTTTCTGAATGGGTACAACCACTCCCTATAATTTATGTATTTTGAGGACTAAATACTAACCGATCACCATAGACAATATACAAACAAATGATGTATAAACTATAAGAGTTTACACAATGCAAAGCTACCAAGACTTGCAATGTTGTGTTGAAGCTTGTAGTCTTTTCGGATGAACTTGATGACTTCTTTGCTACACAAGAGAATCACACAAGTGAGATACAACTGAGTTAAATGATAGAGATGAGAGTGTATGTTTGTAATATAGCTAAAAGTGATGAAAGATTTCTTGGATGTGGCTTGTTATTTATAGGAGAACCAAACAGCAAGGCCACGGATCAGGCGGAACTAAATCAAGGGTTCCGCCCTTGTATTCCCAGGGTTCCGCCAGAGCTAACAGAGTTCCTTCGAAGAAATCTTTTCATATCAATGACAAGCCTAATCAAGATCCTTTAAGTCAACTAAGTTGAGTAAGAATCTTTCCAAATATGCATGAGATCTTTTAGAAAGATTTACAAAGAGCTTTGACAAGACATGTATGATGCAATGCATGATGTAGATGTATATTTCTAATTTTAGACTTTTACTAATATGAAAGTGAACTTGTAAAAGTATTCTTTTGGCGATATGGACTAATGCTGGTATGATGTGTTTTTACTAAGTGATTGAGTTACTAAAGATGTTTGAAAACATATAACTCAATAGGACACAATATTTAGTAAAACTTACTAAATATGTTTTGACACTTAATATGCTATCAACATTGTTAGATAAACAATGAATCATGTAGCAAGTGTAATGTTTACTTAGAAATAAAGTTTCTATATGTGAGACTTATACTATAGTTATACTTTGGTAGAAAATAAAGTTTATACTTTGTCTACAACAAAATATTAGCAAAGATCGTAAAATATAAATAACGTTTTTTAGACGATATTTGTATTAACAGATATTATTCGAATATGATCATCCACTTGCTTACAAATCTCCCATTTTCATGCTATAAATAGCATGCATCTTGAACGAAAGAAAGGGCAGAACTCAAATGAAAAACTTCTTCCTTCTCTACAAATATCTTTGGTGTACTAGAGAAACGTGTCAAAACATATAGAGGGATAACTCTAAAAAATACTATATGGAAGCGTTATCGCACATATAGGGAAAACATCCCAAACGAGCTACAACTCTTCCCAACAAAATCATTCGATCCCAACTCGGAAATATGGCGTATAACTACATAGATACTATGAAGTTACCTGAGGGGAATCGCCACCCGAGAAATATTAATAATCTTTCGTACCATTCAATGTAATATCATTATAACCATATAATCTTTCATAAAGTCACCAACGTTCTAGAATGATGGTAAATTCATGGTATGCACTTGTGGGATAAGGTCAAAGCGGCTAAAACCCATAAGAAGAATGATTTTACGTATCATCAGTAACATACTAATGATCATATTCCACCACCTTCCCTTTTATTTCACTATACATGATACACATATTATTATTGGCAAATGCAGACATCCATTAGTGATAAGTATATTCATTGAAAGACTACCAAGGCATGATGCCACAATTTCTAGTCAAAAATTTCAAAATTCAAAATCTAACCACAGTTAAGCATCAACTTATACAAAAGCCCCTTACTATTTATATAAATATCGTATTGTTACAAAAGCCCCTTACTATTTATATAAATATCATATTTGGACAAAAATGTATTCCAGATGACTAGGGGTGGAAACGAGCTGAGCCCGAGCCTGCCAGAGCTTGAGCTCAGCTCGTTTAAGTTTTAAAAGGCTTGAGCTCGAGCTCGGCTCGTTTCGAGCCTTAAATTTTAAGCTCGAGCTCGTGATATGTTATATAGGCTCGGGCTCGGCTCGGGCTCAGCTCGAGCTCGTGATATGTTATATAGGCTCGGGCTCGGTTCGAGCTCGGATCGTTTATACGATTTGGCAATGAAAAGTTAAAGCTTGGCTCAAGCTAGAGCTCGGCTTTTAATATATCTTTATTGAGCTCGTTAATAAGCTCGAGCTCGGCTCGCATATATTTATAATGCTTAAAATATGATACTGTCATTTAGGCTTGTTTAGGCTTGCGAGCCTAAACGAGCTTTGTATGTAAAGCTCGAGCTCAAGCTCGATTAATAAACGTGCTGCAGCTTAGGCTCGAGCTCGTTTAGGCTCGGCTCGTTCGAGCTTTTTACCGATCCGATCCCAAGCTTTTCACGAGCGGCTCAGCTCATTTCCACCCCTATCCGGATCCCATACGGACATTGATCCGTAAGACCATTACATTGCTTGATATATCCATTATACCACCATTAATATAACATGATTGATATGTAATAAGGAACTCACATCTCTTATACTTGTAATGACAGCACCAGCTGTATCGGATACACAAAAACCAGCAGCTGTATCGAATAGTACAGAAATGTGAAATAGTGCGGCGTTTGTCGAGAATTGCACCCAAAGAGACACCCCGATAAGATCACCGAATAGTACGAGGCGGGATTGGGTGAGCATCGCGCCCGATTAGATCCCCAATGGGGATCGGGGCAGGTTTGGGGAGAACTTTGGTAATCGGATTTGGGGATAGAGATGGTCGCCCCGCCTAAGGCCAACTTCAATTCACCAAACCAAGGTTCATCTCGTGTAGCCCCCCCTGGTTGCCATCCTTAGCGACAAGTTCGTTAGCTTTCATTATAAAGTTAATATATCTGAAAATTGTTGTACTAATTATTATTTTAGTAATAGTAAGTTATTAATATTATGTAAAATTATCCTTTTAAATAAAGCTTAGTTTCAATAATTTATTTCTCTTTAAAAGACTAGACGAAGAAATAGTGGCATTTTCTTTTAATCGGTTGAAGATGAGATGGCAGGTAAGATGCCTGCACTGTCGAAACAAGTTATGCGACATTTTCTTCTCTGGAAGATCGTACAATACCTGAACAAGTCAATGCATCATCTACATGCAGAAAGTGGTTCTAATGCTCTTCTGTCAGCCGGATAATATATGAGTTGCTACCTGTTTGTGATGTTTAGTGTTCGGCTCAAAAAAAGATACACGGTACAGAAACGGGCGTATACGGAATCCTCCAACTTGAAACCAATGCTGATGAGGAGACCACTAAGAAAAAATACAGAAAATCAACTCAAAAGCCAATCATCCCTTCTCTAAGATATAATATTTTGGCCATGTATCTTTTATGTGCTGAACATTGAACGTCTCGATGTGTAAAAAGGCGTGTTCTAGATAATTAAACTTTGGGTGAAAGTTGACATGAGACAAAACAGAAAGGTATTTTTTGTAAGCATGAACAATCACATGGAATTAGCGTTTGGTATGTTATGAGCAATTTGGAACATTCATAGGGTCAATGAGGCTGATAGCTAACCGTTTTTGTAGAACTACTAGTGCTAGGACTTCGTTGTGAATTTGCGAAGGGATTATTATAACTGGTCACAGTGAGGTGCAATACTATCTTTCACTGATGAATCAGCAGCTTCCTATTGAAAGTTAGTTTGTTTCGAAGTTGGCTGATCAGTATTCACCGGGTATCAACCCTTAACCCAAAAAAAAAAAAAAAAAAGGTTGGCTGATCAGTTGAACGCAGAAATAGTCCTTGGAACTATCCAGAATGCAAAAGAAGCCCAACATTGGCTTGGTTACACTTACTTATATGAGCGTATGGTGCGGAATCCTACACTTTATGGTTTACCAGCTGATGCTCTGAAGACAGATCATTTACTCAAGGAGAGGAGAGCTGATTTGGTATGTTTCTCACTGCACTTAAATTTTTGTCTATCTGTTTTTTAATCTGTCAAGTTTCATGCGCATTATATGTTGTTTCGTCGTTTTTTAGTAAATCACTGAGGTTTGCATTGCACGTCTTTAACTTCTCAAATGCACTCCGCACTATAATTACATTATTCATAATAACCCTGCGAATAGTTATTTAAGAGCTTGAATTTGCCATCTTAATTTGGAAGCGATGTCGCCTTTATTAAGAAACGTAGCTTTAGTTCATTACTTATCCTTGCGACTTAAGTGAATGCTAGTTCGTGTTGATTTTGCTATATGTGGTCAATAAGGATGGTGACTTGTAGCATTCGTGGTTTAGACATTTTAGTTACTGAAATTGGGTTATCATTTGCTGCGTTGGCTCATTACTTTGTTGAGTTTCTAAAGTATGCTGCTTTGACATTCATGATTGGTAAATTTATTACTCAATAAAGTGCCATTGATTGAAGCTTGAATTGCAATTTGTTCAACAATATATTGGAAATTGCGAACTGTAGTATTGGGCTCGGGGCAGAAACTAGCTTGGTTAGTCTAGCTTCCACTTGAGTGCATACTGCTTAAGCTCATTGCGTAGTTGTTTTTCTATGTATGACGTGCATATTTATACATGCTTCATTGCATATTTGAACTTAGTTTTCCTTGTTTGACATTGACTATTTTTTGCAGGTCCATTCTGCTGCTACAATACTGGACAAAAATAGCTTGGTGAAGTATGATAGGAAAGTGGCTACTTTCAGGTCACGGACTTGGGTCGAATTGCAAGTTCATAACTCATGGAACAATCACCACTTACAATGAGCATTTAAAGCCGACCATGGGTGATATCGAGCTATGTAGGTTATTCTCTCTCAGTGAGGAGTTCAAATAGGTGACTGTAAGTCAAGATGAGAAGATGGAGCTTGCAAAGCTGTTGGATCATGTTCCTATTCCCATCAAGGAAGGGTTGGAAGAGCCCACAAAATGTGACATTAACTAATGGAAGCATGAAGATTCCTTCTTTGTTTATGATTTTGACTAATGGTATTTGTTCCCCATTCTGAAGTGAGAAATCATAAGAGAGAAGAATAAAAGCAGTCATTAAGCACACTTATAAGCCTAAAATCTCAAAATTTTAGAGAAAGCTCAAGGCATGAGAATAATCATTACGAAATTTCAGTTACAAAAGTTACATAATACACATCTTAATTTGAGATGCTTGTAAGTTAAATGTAAAAAATAAATTTCCAACTACCTGCATAAAAAGGTATCCCGTTTGACTCATTACTCAACTCGCTTAACATGCATACTCTACCAAAATACTGAAATTACAAGTCAAATAGCATACCATGTGCTAACAGGTGTTGACTACCATTAACATAAGAAAAGAAAACAGTAATATCCAAATGTGTTTTATTAGCAAAACTACTGGAATAATACTGATTCATCATTATTCACAAACTCACACCCCCGAAAGCTCGGTTGTCTTTAAATTTAAGAGAAGAAAAAAGAACAAGGCCGGCCACATCAAGGACAACACTAGCACGTAGAGCCAAAATATTGTTGTTTCTGAAGGAGTTGGAGTAGCAGCCCCTCATACATACATTCATGTAATTGATGTAGACCAGATAATGCTTCAAAGATCAAGAAGACCATTTGCAGTTTATTATTATTAGTATTAAACTTTAGTTTATGTAATTACTAGTTAAGTTTGGGTCGAATATTATTGTATGTATGGGTCAAGTATTATAGACGGTTAAGTTAGTTATAGACAGTTATTTGCCAAACGTTGTGTCTGTTGGAAATAACTGTCATTAGTATAGTTGTGACGTTTAAGGAAGGGTTATGACTCTTAATCATGTATAAATATGTTTTCTAACTGAAAACATATGTTAACTCTTCGATATAATAAAAGTCCTTATTATAGAAACTTGTTTGTTCTTACTTTACTTTCTTTGCACAAATCTGCACAAACGAAATTCACACAGATACCATGGTTAATTACAAACACATAATGAAATCAAAACAAGTTGGCAACCATCCTGTGAAACATTGGTATCAGAGCTACGGCTCTCGACCATGGGATTTGCCAACTTCATCCATTGATGGAGGATTCTACACTGGTAGATATCTTCTAAGAGAAACACCCAACAGACTTTATCAATGGAACACAAGGAAGACTAGTATTTCTCCCAAAGGCAAAGAGATACTTTTGAAAGAAGTGTTAGAGAACAAAGCGTATAATGAAGGCAGAATTGAGAAGGATCAGAAGGCTGCAAAGAAGAAGACAAGGAGAGAAAGGAATTTGAAATGCTACATATGCAAAGAAAAGGGACATGCTTTCTGGGCATGTGAAAGTAGGAAACGAATTGCTGTTGCAGAATTGAATCAAGAAGCATTTACTACATCAAATGTTATTGATGAAGAAGCCAAATATCCAGAGACTGTACACGTTATTGGTGATTACATGATAGAAGGGACGATTCTGAAAACATGGAACGAAATCTGGTATGTAAGCAACAAATACAAATTCCATTTATGCCCAAGAAGGAAACTCTTCAAGAAGATCAAGTACAAATTCAAAATGATTGGCAAAGAAGAGACAGAAAGAAAATTTATATTTTCATATGGGATTGGGCATGTATCGATTGAAACTGGAAATGGAATACTTGTGGTACCAAACGTGCAGTATACACCAGAGGTTTCATTGAATATTCTTAGTCTCGATTTGTTGAAAGAACAAGGATATGTGGTGAACATGGAAGATAACAAGTGCAGTATCAAATATCTATTTGATGAAGAATGGACAGAAGAGGAAAAGGAAGAGGGGACAAAACCAGATGATTTAGATAAGATTTGGGGACCAAAACATGTCATAGCAGATCATAATAGATACTTGGAAGGCTATTTCGACTCATTGGATCCCAAGGAAGAGTGTTCCCTGATTAGAGGCTTGGACGAATTGAATGTGGATAGAAATGATGAGCACGACTACATAGATGATGATTACATCAGTTGGAATGGTACTCTTTATGCATTAAAAGTTAATTCATTTACTAGATTCTTATCTTTCATGAATTTGCTCAAAAAGGATACCATAGTGTTTAAGAATTGGGAAGTGCTTAGTAAGAAGTTCGTTGACATGTTAAAATGGTTTTACTTGGTGTATCTTAATTACAATTCACTGGATGAGATACCACCAATGATTGGAGTGATGAAGATTGATTTGCTGGCCTTATTGAAACAAGTAGATAGCCTTGGAGGCTATGTGGCAGTCACATTAAGTAACAAGTGGGGGGTGATTGCACAAATGCATGGATTGACAACCAAGGATGGTGAAGCAATTAAAGATTGTTTTACTAAGTTCATTGACATGGTTTTGGTATACCGAGACACTGCTCAAGTATCATGGACAGAGAAAGCATTAGAAAAGAAGGGTGATAGCAGTATGAATGCAGAAGAAATCAACCCAGACAGCTTTGAAAGTACACATGAAGGGACAGTTAGGGACGGGTACACAGAACAACATGAGAACCGTATTGGTGTTGGAAATGCAAGTACAGATGAAGAAGGGTCAAGCAATGCAAGTAGCAATGACTTTGATGTCATTGTGTGAAGAAATGATGAAGCACTCACAAGTTGAAACCTTGATATTTCAAGCATTAAGAGGGAGATGTAGACCAGATAATGCTTCAAAGATCAAGAAGACCATTTGCAGTTTATTATTATTAGTATTAAACTTTAGTTTATGTAATTACTAGTTAAGTTTGGGTCGAATATTATTGTATGTATGGGTCAAGTATTATAGACGGTTAAGTTAGTTATAGACAGTTATTTGCCAAACGTTGTGTCTGTTGGAAATAACTGTCATTAGTATAGTTGTGACGTTTAAGGAAGGGTTATGACTCTTAATCATGTATAAATATGTTTTCTAACTGAAAACATATGTTAACTCTTCGATATAATAAAAGTCCTTATTATAGAAACTTGTTTGTTCTTACTTTACTTTCTTTGCACAAATCTGCACAAACGAAATTCACACAGATACCATGGTTAATTACAAACACATAATGAAATCAAAACAAGTTGGCAACCATCCTGTGAAACAATTGATGCCTAAGGTCAAGATTATCGGTTGCTTCCCAGATTAGTTCCGCAAATCAACGTTGTTATGCTTTTGAGGGTCCTGCAGGAGGATGCTAAATTCCACAAATTGGGGATTACTGTCAACGATGCCTTTAATAAGTGGTACGGTAGGATCATGCACTGTTGGAAAAGTAATCCAATAATATTTGTTTACAAGAAAAGGCCGCATAACTTTCTGTCATGGGCTGCAAATCCGCAGGCCATCAAACCCAATAGAAGGCGGTTATTTAGGAAACATTATAACATTTTCTTTTAGGGTTATAATGTTTAGGTTTTTAGTTTGTGTCATTTACTTTTATTGAATCAGTATGCCTCTTCATGAAAGCATCGATTCATCTTGTATATATAGGTTTAGAATTTGCTGTAAACATCAACCCTTTTCATTTATTCAATATCAGTTATAGGGTTCAAACCAAATCTTCTTTGTCTCTATTTTTATACAACTTTGTATGCATGATTACATGATTGTTGTTATGATTATTTCGATCCTGGAATCCTCCCACACAACCTGTGGAACATGCACCACGTGAACTGTGTTATGTGCCAGCACGCCTACATAAGATCAAAGAAATATATATGTCATGCCAGGCTGTAAGTAAAAGTGGGTGTTACTAAACAAGAGAGCAAATGAATAAATCTAGACAGATAATTGATTAGACATTAAAGAATAATCATATATATCAGCATCATATATATACAACATTAAAACACAATAGCAATTACATACCATAGCTATCTAGGGTTCGATCATCCTGCCAAATTATTCCTCTTATGAATCAGGGTCAGTTCTTCTTCAACAGGAAGATTAAAGGTTTGAGCCATTGAATCCTTAAATTCAGCAACCTTTAATCCGACAGTACTCAATCTAACCGATGACTTGGACCCGTTTGAACATATTAAGTTTATGTTTATAATCTCGCCCATCACTGACCAACAACAAACCACCATATGTTATATATGATTTTACACAAATTCAATTTCACATATCGTATCTACACTACCAATTAAGCAAAAATAGCACTAATAAGCATAAATAGGCATAAAGAAATAGTAATAAGCTATGATTTGATCTATTATATAAAAAACACCTACTAATCACATATATAAATAGGTGATGACATCATGCAGTAAACGTTCGAGGAGCCAGGACACTTTAAATCGTCAATCCAGCAACTCGTCGATCCGTTTACCTAAATGAACCCCTCACATGAACCTCCCTAGTTTTGTAGTTTTCAATATGGAAAAAAATTCGTTTGGCTAGTGACATATAGATTAAGTGGTTACATGGTTCTTAATTACTTGTATTGTGAAAACCAAATTTTGACGTCAAAAACTATCCTTACCATTTGAGGCAAAACTGCTGTTTTCAGGCCGAGTTTCCTCGTAGTAGATGTAAAACATCATTTCGAACAACTTTCGTGTTTTAACTTTTTGATGAAACGAAATAGAAGTGCCTCTAAAAATTTCTCAGATTCGTATTCAGCAAGGTTTTTGGCAGTTTTAGTTTTATAGGTTTCGCTAACTTGTTTTTAAGCATTAATACATCATGATACAATATAGTGACCTTATATATAGCATAGATTAAACATGTAAATGATATTGATCATGAGAGTGAGCTAGGTTTTCTTACAACTTTTGGCCTTAATGAAAAGGGATACATGAACTATGACAAGAACTAAATTCTTCAATCGAAAACCCTAGCTTCCAATCCTTCAACACAACTCTTGCAAACTTTTGCTAGCCTTGATATAACCCTTCTAAAAGCCTTGTAATCTCAGCTCTAATCACCTTGTAAAGCTCTTAATCCAACCGTGGAATCATCAAAGTAACACTAGATTCATGTAGGGAATAACTAGGTATTCATCTTCTATGTATAACTTGGAACTTGGAAAATCAAATGAAGAGTGTTTGATGTTATTGGTGAAGTGAACGACTAAGAGAGGGAGGAGGGTATTTATAGGGCCTTAAGGAGGTTAGTTATACTAAGACATGGTCTAGGATGGAACACATGACACATACTTGGTTGATCTTGGACCATACGTATTTCTATGGCTCCTAATGTAACACATGAATGCATAAGGTTTCTATGGATCATCACCAAGCCACCAAGGCCTTGGTGAATCACCCTTGTGTCGTTCATAATGAGTGGTGAGTGACTAAATGGGTTGCTTTGCCATTATCTTGTTTTACGAAGGTTGTTTAGTCCCGGTAATCGCTAACAGTAAGTCGTAAAGTCACAAAACTTAAAACCGGATATCCTAAAAATATGAAACTTATAAATATATTAAATCTTATCAATATAATCTATATTAGCATATTAAATAAGATAAGTTTTATCGGGATGCTTAAAGTCGTGAAAACCTAAACTGGAATTGTTAAATATCTAGTTAAGATATTTAAGAAGAAAATTTCAACTTCACTTCTCTTTGTTAGATATTTTGTAAGATATTATCTAAATAATATCTACTTAATGACTAGGTATATGATTAGGCAAGGTCATTTTTAAATGTATTAGTCAAAAGGTGGTGCGGGTATCGGGACTGAATAGTAAAAATGAATAGTAACCCGAAAATGCGAATTGTTACAGTACCTACCCCTTAAAGGGAACTTCGTCCCGAAGTTCAGTTGATGTTAACTACTTACGGTGTGTCTAAGAGAATTCGGGCTTTCAGGATCTCTAAAATAGTGGTGTTCACTCTTATTCGTCTAAGGTTGTGGTTAAGGAGTCGTATCGGATACAAATAAGCCCACTTATTTATAACTCATTACTTACATACAGAAGCGTCCAAATTTATGTTAGTAAGGGATCATAAACTTATGGTTCGGTGATTTACAATTTATTTATTTAAATACAGAGGCGTCCCAATCTATTTAAATAAGGAGATTCTAAATCATCCTACTTACACAAGTTACTATATATTGTCAGGGAATGCATGAAAATTGAGATGAATCTTAAATATAATATGCTCATATAAGGGTATGTGAGAGCTTGAAATGAGGGAGTTGTCTTGTGATTCATCCTTATATGTCGACTAGTATATATTTACATAAGTTGGAATACGTTTGAGAATTATTGAACCTTACGTGTTCTAAAACCATTTCTTTTCTTCTTCCTTGTCTTACGTGTATCGACATGCCACCCATATTTACCACACTCCTCCATCATGTCTCATTAATGCAAACTTGAACACTCCAAATCTAGTTATAAAAAGCCATCGAACCAGATTCATGCACACAAACATATCACATTTCAAATTTATCTAAGTATTTCAAAGGTTCCTGAGTTCAGCTAGCTTTGGCAAAAATCAAAAAGTTTGAATCAAGCTAAGAAAGCAAAAACAAAACACAACTCGTTTATTATTATTATTTTTTTTGCTACTGCCAACGAAAGAAAAGACCCATGGGAGCAAGTAGTGTGGTGGTTTCTAAATTTCGAAGTCCTTTTGATTCTAGTACGCGATGGTTTAAAGGCTCGAAGCTTTGGAGTTTTGACCTCACCTTGCTCAGCCCCTCGTTCTCTTTTGTTCCTCTCGTTACTCACCACCTTTTGATTTCATAAGTCTCCGGACCCATTCCATCTTATTGCTTCCTTCATGCATATATAAAATAATTAAGGTGGCATTGTCAAGACTTGTGTGGTAATTGTCCTAAACGTTTAATACTAATAACGGTTATAAACTTGAACTTATATGATACAGGAACTTTTGAAAACAAAAATAGAAACTTATCGTTGTTTACTTGTTGGGCTACTATCGCAAGTCCAAACCGAACCTTTAATAAGCCATAAGGCTCAACGTGAAACTCATGGTGCTTATTATAAGTGCATGAAAGCATGTGAAAACATTGAAACGTAAAACAAATGCATGTGTGGCCAAGCAACGAAGAAAACATCAACGTTTTTCATAAACAAAACCCACGATTCAGTTTTTGCTGAATAAAATGAACAACAAATTTAAAACAGTTAGAGATTTAATTAAATATACTTAGACGCAAAGAGTAACAGAAGATCAATACTAGCTCAGTTGGTTGTGCCGTGGAGTTGTGAGCTAGAGGTCTTGAGTTCGAGCGTAGGCAAGGCCACTTTTGCTATTTTTGTTATTTTCACAACTTTTGCACTATATCAGTTTCAAAGCCTTCAACTTGCACCACTTATTATTTTCTTAAAAAAAAAAAAAAAAAAAAAAAAAAAAAAAAAAAAAAAAACTGTTATAAGCTTATACTAACTTATATAAAAATTTACAATTTAAACCTCCAACTTTAAACTCAATTGACTTTTCTAAAAACTTTTATAAGCAAATAAACTTATGTTATTTTACCACCTTTCGTGTAAATAAATATGTTTAACACTTATTTTATTTGGCGACCGCATCAGCGTAAACTATAAATAATATATTTGTCATAATATATTATTTAATCACGACTTTAATAAATATATTGTATATGTATTTTTACACCTCGAAATCCAACAATATCATTTGACAAAGTAATATTTTACGGCGTTATCATAGTAACATATATCGAAAACCTACATTGTGAGACCAAAATGAAATAACTATTTTTGACTATATATAATATATAACGTGAATTATATAACTTGACGTTATTTTCAGTTAACTTGAATACATATCGGAAATGATTATTCCTACAAAAACTCATCGGTTCACTTAACCAGGCATAAACTTGCAATTGCTATAATTTATCGTCAACTAAACTTTTGATATTATAATTGTTCCATAAACAAGGAAATATAGATAATAGCGATACTTTATACCTAAAAACAAGTTATATAGTATATAACTTTGTTGTTGAGCTTTAAACGTTTTGCCACGCAAGCCACCTCTGCCACAAGAATCATTTTGTCATCCGACACTATTCAAATCACAATTCTCAATAAGTCAAACTTATCCCAAGCTTCTATTATCCAGGTTATCTTGTGAAGTCATTTCACTTCTGACATTACTTATTCTCTGTCTGCCATAATCCTCAGGTGAGTCATAGCCCTACTTTTACTGGTTTTATAATTGTTTATAAATATTTTGGGAGAGATACATGCTCAACTACATGTTTTATACTTTACAAGTACTCGTTAAACTATTTACATATTACTGTGGGACCATAGCCCACCATTTTATACATTTTATATCTCATGGAGAAATAAATGCTATAAACATGATTACAAGTGACTTATCAACTGTATGCTATACCTGACATCCATTGCCTAAGTTTGCTATTGCTAAAAGTCCCTCTATCATGAACCTTAATCACTTGAAGGGTGAACGTAAATAATTGTGGATAGATCTATTAGGGACTGACAATCCCCGTTTGGTTGTTGGAGAAAACCACAAAGCGCACTTTATTTGATGATATAGGTTACTAGTAAATACCTATCTTGGGGGCCTGTTACTTTTCGTCATATTATTTATATGATTGATTGTTAATCGTTGCGTGTCATGAGACTTAGGGCAATAGAGCAGTAGTGTTGTGGTCATGGCACAGTACTACAATGACTAATGTTATCAAATGACGAACTTGTGTTCACTATATAGCACAAAATCACTATTACTTGGCAAATCATAACTATTTTGGTGTCGACCCAGTTAGGGCAAACCAACGAACTATTTTATATTAACTTTGATTTTGATAAATCAACTGTTTTTTACTATAAACACTATGGATTTACTCACACTTTGATTTTGATAATAAATCATTTATTATGACTACTATGGACTCACAAACTCTTTTGATTCTTGGAAATCAACTACTTTACTTATAAACTCTATGAACTCACCAAACTTTGTGTTGACACTTTTAGCATGTGTTTATCTCAAGTCCATAATGAGCAAAGATGGTACGGAGGAGCACGGATTCTTACAAAGGCTACAAATTTTACTATCATTCGAAACCTATTTATTTAACCTTGAAAACAACAGGAGCTCATTTTGAAAACTCTGATATTTATAAAAAATTTCGAATGGTAAATCTTTTAAAACGACTAAAATAATGATCGTTTTCTACTATAAATTTTAATATCATTCGAAACCTATTTATTTAACCTTGAAACCAACGGGACCTCATTTTAAAAACTCTGATATTTATAAAAAAAAATCGAATGGTAAATCTTTTAAAACGACTAAAATAATGATCGTTTTCTACTATTAAACTGCTGTTCAATGAAGTAACACCCAATCTAAATTCCGCTGCACATATTTTAAAATTGGGGGTGTTACAGATTGATGGTTGAATAAAACAGGAACCGACTTTTGAATTTAATGAGCAATTGGGCTGGCCCAACGAAACCACAAACACGGCTGATTTTACCAAGTAAATTTTACTACTTTCTATAAGAAAATACATATTTTATAAAAGTTTACTAGAAGAAGATAATGGAAATATATATCTTTACATATATATGAGACAAGTTTTGAGTTGTACTTGATGCTTTGAAAGATGTACCCATGAGCATACTGACTAGATAATATGAGTCATATGCCCAGTCATCCACTTTCGCCATGTTGGCACATCCATGCTGGTACTTTAACATATTTTCGGATGGTATTTAAAAAATCAGACACAAGTGGGATTCGAACCGGGGCATGGTGACTAATTCCACATGCTCTAAACCAACGGAGCAACTTGGTTTTTTGGTTTACAGCATACAAAACTAACATGTAATGCTTTAATTTCTCCTGAAACTGAAATTTGACAATTCAAAACAAACTCCCCTACACACTCGGCATTTTCAAATTAGACGCTCCTAATCAATTATAACCCTTCATAAACACATTAACTCCATCTCTTAAAAAATTGCAATATTCTCTCAATCGATACCATGTTTATCTTGATTATTTTTGGGTTTGATTTTTGATTTTCAAAATATTACAGGAAACCATGGAAGAGTTTAAACTCACAAGCATGGCTACACTATTCACACTACCATCACACGATTTGGTGAATAACAGAATACTATCCACGATCATTGTGTGGTATGTTTGATCTTTAATCTTCATTTAAATCATTCTTTTCATTCGAATAATCAAACCTTATAAGCCAAAAAAATAGATTTCGATGATTCATGGTATGATTCATCGTTTGATGTGTTTCTACTGCTTGAAGTTTTAGCAATCAAAGGCCAATGAAGTATACATTTTATTCAAGCAACTTTGAATATATGTTTTTATGATATGGTTTATTCTTGTGTTTGATTATGCACACCATATGTTTGATGAAATGATTATGAAGCTAAGATGGTATTTGTTGATTCTGTGATCTATTATGCGTGTATTATATTGCTTTTATGAATGATGTTGGTTATATTTCGCCATTTTGTTTAACTATGACAGAGGTAGAAAAGTAAACGAGTCTGTGTTGCAACTTATCATGGTCACGGAGAACCGGTTGCATTATATATTTGCGCAAGATGGGCGATGAGGTACTCTCTTTTTTCACATTATATAGATGTGGATCCAATTTATTTATGTACGCGTAGAATACAAAACTAATCCTTAAAGTTTGGTGAAAATATACATTATCAATGTGGGAGGTGGGAGGTAGCAGTAGCAGTGGCCGTGTTGAGGACAATAAAAGTGGTGGCAACAATGGCAAAGGGCGATGGTTCAAAAGATGTAGTTAAGTTGATTTTTTTTATGAATCGTCAGGTTTGATTATAAGTGATTCATATGTAAAATGATGTTTAGATGACCAGATCCATTTTATTGCAGCTATTGGTGTTCGGGATTCCTTATTTGAGACCATAAAGGCAGTTGTGAGTGCTTACGAATAAGTGTATATCTGATTTAATTTTAGGGATATGCACTTGACTATTTGTTTCTTTTGCAACCATGCTTCGTTCAGATCCACAGGTATTTACTTCTTTTTGAAATATCAAACAATTCAAAACATCTTATCGATAATGAAGTATCTATTTTTATCGAATTCCCGACAATAGCCTTTACAAGCTTCCAGCAACTCCACAGGTCTGTATATATTTTATATGTCTTTATTGCCTTAATCAAGGCTTTAATGTGTGAAATCCATTTTTCAACAGGCACTTTTGGAGTCTATGGGTCTCTGACGGTTCTATTGCACTTGATGTTGGACTTGATACTGTTGAAAAGAATGCCACCCTGTATAATAGTTGGTAAGCAATGTTCTAGCAATAGTGTAATTTTCATGATAGGAAAACTTGCAAGGTCAGGTCAAGAAGTGTTCGTATTCCCCGGGAAAAAGCATGGTGTCTTAGACTATTGGTAGAGCAAAAAACAAGTGAAAAAAGAAAAATTTCAGAATCACGATTAAACAAGTAATACTAATTATTCGTGTTGTTGTTATAGGTTATGATCAAAAGTCAGCCAGTTGTGGTGCCACTTCCCATCAACACCAGAGATGGTGGCTTTCTACAGGCCAAGGTGAAGTATACCGTTTACGTTTATTATATTGACTCTTTTTCCCCCGTTAAATACCATCAGTATTTTCGATCAATATCTAGATGTTACTATTATAACCAACTGAAATGCCTTATAGTACGGACTCAATCATTTTCTACCTGAAGCTCATGGATATGGATGTTTTTGAAACCTCATCACAAGTTTTGTGAGCAAAAGCTTTATATATTAGGTAAGATAAGTGTATGTATCTGTAGCTGGTTACTTTTTTATGTTAGGACCGTGTCCATGTGTAACTGAAAGTGATTCAATATTTCGTTTTTGTGCATAGATGAAAATTTGCATCCCTTTATGCATGTCTCAATGAGAATGGTTTCAGACAATTATTTCCTTTTGAAACGTAGTAATTTATATGAATAATATACAATAAAAAAATACAGCCATACTCCCCTTTGAGGAATACAAAAAGGGAAGACAAAGGTATTTGTTAGTTCTGGTAACCCCACTAATAAGGTTGGAATCAAATTCAATTCATAAACCATACAAATTTTGAATTCATTAAAACATACTTAGCCGGTTTAGGGAATCGTCCATAAGCATCAGCTTGATAAGCTTATAAGCCATAAAAAGTTTCTGTTTGGTGATGATAGCAACCATGGATCAAAAGTGTTTTGATGGAGATGGGGCTCGATGCACCTGATCACCACTCGGGAAGCTGATGGCAACAAGTCTTTCCACAAAACCAATCCATGTTCTGAAAACATGATGTTCTTTCTCACTCAACACATGACCCTTCAACTTAAAGGAGCATGTTCTCATCACCATAGTTGAAAATTCGGGTTTTAATTATGTTTATGCAGTCTCAATAATCACTATAGTAAGTCTTTCTAATTATGTTTATGTCTTTCTACAAAGAGTTTATGATCAAGTGAGTACTTGCTTTCCAGTTTACTGAAATCTGATAAATGAAACCTGTTAACGGACAATTAGATTTCATTACATTCAGGTTTTGCATGATGTTGATTTACAAAAGCTACCTTTCCCCTTTCAGACTACAAGTAAAAAGGGGATGGTATGTGATTATTTAATCTTTCTACTTTGTTGCACATCTGCTCGCTAGAATTGACAGATCCACTGGAACTAATTCTCTCAGTCCTAATCTTGAACTGCACATACTCCTACAAGTAAAAAGTGGGTGTTCGGTATTACTTATTCTTTCTGCCTTGAAGTGAGAAACATAATGAATTCATTCAATTCCCTCATTCTTATTACCTAAACTTGACATGCGGATGAGACTACAAGTAAAGAGTGGGTGTACGTGATTGCTTAATCTGTTGCACACCAGCTTACAAGGATTTACAGATCCGCTAAACATAATTATCTGATTCCCTCGGTCCTAATCTTGATCAACCGATTAGCCTACAAGTACTAAGGTGGTGTCTAGGATTACTTATTTTTTGTACTTTACTGCTTATCTACTTAATTATAAATATGCGAGTTGACAACTGATATCATATTATCCAAATGTTTGCAGATATCTTTTTGTGCCTTCTCTTTGACCACTTACATAGTGCTTTGCAAAATATCAACAACTTACAACTTCTCTTAGACCACTCAGATAAGGATAAGGAACATATTGAAGTTGAGTTTACTGTAAGTTTTGTTGGCGAGTACATATATTATCTAACTATATTGTGTGATTTGGTATTAGATTGGACCTAGCACTGTAGATAATGGTATTGGGAAAGAAATGACAACTAAGATAACAAATGATTTCAAGACTAACAAGACAAGTATATTGATTCTAATGGGAGAGACTTTATTGAAAGTGTGTGTATAAACATTTTTCTATCAACGGGACTCTGCTACTTCCATCAAACATATAACATACAAATATTTTTCTTATGATGGCACTGGGTACATTTCTATGCGTGTTCACTGTTAACTAATTTTCTATCTAATTACGTGTTAAAAAGTGTACTAAGTGAGCTGGTAATCCTTCATTTAACTTGGTGTCCAAAATTTGTCAACTAATGATCATTACAACAACATACTACCTTTACCTATGGAAAAGCAACAGGATTTAGTAATAGTTGAGATATAGGACAGAAAAGGAAGTCAAAATATGTAGTCTTTTGTTGTGTTTCCGTTCTTTCTCGGATGTCTATTCACATTTGGTATTTTTCAGGTCCCATGAAAATTATAAATCAAAATTTATTCCATAGGAGATGGAGCGAAGTGTCGTCGCACGTTTGGTCAAGAAATTTATTCTCCTCTTCTGCTAGCATTTGCTAAACTGGTAAATCAAGTTGTTACTTTATGATTGTGAGTTCATGTAGCAATTACCGACTTTGTTTTTTGCAGATATTGTTTTCTAACAATCGCTTCCGAAGCTATATGCCATTTGTTATATCCCTTCCGGTGTAGCAGATAAACTTTTTTCAATGTCAGAATGATTTATCTCACTACATGCCTGGGTCTGGAGTATAAGCCAACTTTTCTATGCGGCTACGCAAAATCATATTTTAGTATAATATATTTGTATACCGGAGCAATTATGTGGTGTTGTCTTAGATTTTTATATGCTGATTGTTTTGTTTGCTGAAACATGTCTTCATTTCGTTGCTATTTTTCAATGACTATAATATATTGATGCTCCATGTGATATTTATTCTATGATTGAGCTAAAGACATGAAAATCTTAAAAGGGCTTAAAATAACAAGACTCGAGTGTTCTCTTCCCACAAACGGCTTTTTGTGGCCATTTCAAGAATGAAGATCAAGAAAGGATGGAGGGTTCTATATTGCGGACTTGAGGCAAAAACGGAAACTACAAAAACTTCACTACTAGCGTGCTTTACATAAAAGTTCCTTGCATACTTTGAATGTATAATGTTTAATGTTTTATTTTATTTTTATTTATTTATTTATTTTATTTTTTTTTTTTTTTTAGTTTCTACACAATTCTTTCATATATATGTTTCACATTTGAGGTTTCTTAATTCAATTTTCGTATGTTGATATTCTTTATGATTGTTTATATGGTATTTTCTATCATTATCAAATAAACTTATGAAGCGAACCCGCCCGTATGAAGCTAGTATATATATATAGGGTAAGGATCCAATGAGAAGAAACCATAAAATGAGAAGAATAAGAAATAACTATAACTGCATATTTGAGATGCATCGACTTGAATTAGATGCATGTCTATTCATTTAGATGCATTACAATTAGGAAAGTGATTTTGAAGTGAAAATGATGCAAACTAGTACTAGCAACAAATTTGACCCACAGATGATGAAAAATACATAGGATTCGTCTAACTTGACGAAATGCATCTAATATATGTATATGCATCTAATTTTTAGCTAGAAAATATATTATGATGCATCTAAAAGATTAGGCATGCATCTAATTTAAATTGATGCATCTCTAATGTGTAGTTATAGTTATTTCTCATCCATCTTATTTTAAAGATTCTTCTCATTTGATCTTTAGTCTATATATATATATATATATATATATATATATATATATATATATATATATATATATATATATATATATATATATATATAAGTGTGCGGGAGTTATTTCTACAACATTGTTTTTATATAATTTATTCATGTCAGATTAGTCGGGTCAACCTGAATATCCGAATACTATATAGGGTCGGGGTCTCGAGCTAAAAATATTTGGCTAACTCAAGTTTGGGTTGATTTTATTGACAGGTTTCTTATAATTTTATGAATTATATGTGTATTTAATGTATTAGGCAATTTTTTAAATCATTTTACTTATATTCGTGTCGACCCGAACCTGACTAACCTAAGATTTTATTAGAGTCGGGGTCGGGTATGGTTTTTTAGCCTCAACACGACTTTACCCGACCCGACTAACAACTCTTATTGGCGCAAATACTGTTATTGTTGGGGGTTGAATCTATGTCCCTGTGTCAGTTTATTGCATTGGTTTCTGTCACGACATATGTGAATATGTATGGTTTACGGAAGTTTAACGGTTCATTCTATAACAAATGTGTTGATATCCTAATTAATCTTAAAACAATGTTCGGCCACAACAGAACCAATCAAAAGAGTAATCGAGATGTGGAACAAGGATTGAAGATCAAATTAAAAACGTAACAGTGTAATGATAATTAATAAAAATTGCATAAATACGTACCAGTTAGTATGATATAATAAAATGGTGGTGGTTGTTATTCGGGAGTATGATTTGTGAGTTGTAAAAAAACCAGGGTGACGAAATTTGTATGATGGATAGGCGGTTTGGAGTGTGTCTCGTTTTCATCCGGGTCGGGTCGGGTCTGGTCATCCGTTTACTAACATAAATACTATAGTTAATTTCATAAATGGTCCATGTGGTCTGTCGAGTTTAACAGAAATAGTCCCTAAACATTTTTTTAACGGATCATGTCCTTGTGGTTCTGACCCGTATCGGGTTTGGTCCTTTGACCACTATTTCGTTAGCTTGACCGTCAAGTGGAACTGAAATGACATAAATACCCTTAAAAGCAATGTCCTTGTGGTTTGTTGCCTACAACGAATTTAGTCCCTAATTTTTTTAGAGTAAATTACACTGTTAGGCCCTAAACTTATGCCGGATTTCATACGCCATCCAAAAATGGGAATTGTTGCCTGTTTGGTCCACGATCTCGAAAATATTACACCGTTGGTCCAAATTTCTAACGCTCGTTAATTTTCCAATTATCTCCGTCCTCACGTGCAGGTCACACGAGGACATATGTTGTACGTGCATTGTTTAAGTCAAGTAAATGCACAGTCCTATGAAATCTCATTTGAGGTTGGCATTTAGAGTTTTGAGATATCCAATAAAAGAGCCTGGATTGGGTATCACTTTTAATAGAAGTGATAATGTTGATATAAGAGTATATGTTGACTCAGATTGGGTTAAGTGTAAGGTTACAAGAAGGTCTATAACTGGGTACTCTGTGTTTTTGGGAAACAGTCTTGTTTCTCAGAAAAGTAAGAAACAAGTTGTTGTGTCCAGGTCCTCTACTGAGGCAGAGTATAGGGCAATGTGTAATGTTTGTTGTGAAGTAATGCGGATTACTAAGATCTTAATTGATCTACAAGTGAATGTGAGTTTACCTGTAGAAATGAGTTGTGATAACAACTCTGCCATACAAATTTATGCTAATCCAGTGTTACCTGAAAGAAGCAAGCATTTTGAAATTGATCTGTCTTTCCTAAAGGAAAAAAATTGCTAATGGTTTTATAAAGCCTATAAAAGTGAAGTGTGAAGATAACATTGCAGACTTGTTCACTAAAGGACTTTGTATTACTGACCATAACAAATTTTGTGCAGCTCTTAGTTTGCTGAATGTGTTTCAGGTTTAGCTTATGGGGGAGTGTTGGAAGATATAAGCTGTATCTGAAAAGCTCAAGCACATGGGGCTGAAAGTCATTCAAAGATAGTTAAAGCCAAATATGTCCCCACCTAATTCTAGAAGGACTAAAGCTGCAACTGTCTAAGAAGTGCATGGACTCAAGTTGAAGTTATGGAGGGCTAAAATGGAACTTTTGTTTTAGCTGCTATATCTTAACTACTTATAATGTAGATTTAGTCAAAGGGGAAAAGTGGAAAACTGAATTTTCAGTCAATCCCCATTTTGCCCTTACAAGGGTGAGAGAAAATGAATTGTGTAATTAATGCTCTTATTAAAACACCCTATAGCTTAAAATTACAATAATTTATTCATATGGTACAACCAATTAAAAGCATCTATATCAAATTAAAAACAATCAATTAAAACACCCCTTACTAAAAAAACTACAATAAAATTTTCACAATATACAATTTAAACAAGCTACAACATAATATAAAATATAAAATAATTAAACACACTAATTAATGTTATTTTTAAAATACCCTAAAATGAAAAGTATATGTTATTATACATATTATACAAATTAATAAAACACACAAAACTTTATACAAGCTAACAAGTTGATGTTGCATATAGTTTTGAAAACTGGACACGACGGGTTCAGTTATTAAAAGCATGACTCGGTTTAAATCGACCTATTTTTCGACCGGAACGGTTCAACCGGGTTTCAAAACATTATGTTGACATGAGCTTAAGTATCAAAGTCAATAAAGTCAATAAGTCAACAAAGTCAATAAGTCAACAAAGTCAATAAGTCAACAAAGTCAACAAAGTCAATAAGTCAACACATTTAATCCCTAAATCTTCAAACTTTTATTAGAGGTGGCAAAACGGGCTAAAATGGCACGGGTTAAAACGGGCATGGGCTAAACGGACAAATTATAAATCGGGCCAAACGGGCACGGGCTAAAACAAGCAAATTATAATTCAACTATTAAAAACATTCGGAACAGTCCTAAAAACCCCTTTAATTCATCTTGTAAAAAAAGATCAAGCATCTAAGTCTTAACTATATTTAATTATTTTTTCTTAAAAAAAAATAGAGTATTAAATGAATAAAAATGCAACTAATTAAATAGCATAAAATAGTTAATAAATGAGATAAATTAAAATTAAAATAGACGGAATGTTTTATAGTTACCAGTGACAAGTGAATTGGTCGAAAAAAAATGAGAGTAATTGCTTGAAAGTTGAATTGTGTGATTCGAAAGCCCATCTAATAATATCTATTTTTATCTTTTGCCTGTAAGAGCCCATCAAATAAATGCAAGGGGGCAAAAAACGCCCAAACTTTTTAAAAAGTGTCAAAAATCGCCAAAAAATTATAAATTGGGCAAGATTTGCCACCCCTAACTTTTATTATTTTTCATTTATAACCCATAAACTTTCTTTTATCACTAAACAATCTGTCGTTATAAAATCTCGTTGCTATGCACGGGTATTCGTCTAGTAATGCCTTATACCTGTATTCACCTGATTAATTACTATGTGAAATCTTGTGATATTCTCTCAGAGTTGTTTCAGTTGTTAGCGTTAGGTTTTGATCAAGAAATCTTTGTATTCAATTGTTCTCTTAAGTTTTGTAAAGAATAATCATTTAAGTCTTTTGACTAATAATAATAAGTGAATTAAGGGGAGGTTGGATGGGTTCATACTCAAATCTTGTTGGTTTTAGGCTCTGGTTTAAATGTTTTTACAGGATAAATGGTAAACATATCGTTCAAGTTATGTATTATCTATAGACGACGAGCCTTTCGATAATTCGATTAGATGTGCGTGCCTCAAAGGAAACATCTAATAGCTGTTCAAATTCTCAATTAAATCAAAGTGAAATCATTTTGAAATAACATAAGTGGATTATATGGTTTTGTTCAATATTATGAAATATATCTCTTAATGATTTTTCTAAATAACATATATCCGCATCTTCATCTTATAACCATTATGAAAATTGTCTTTTTGCGATTTCTAAGGGTGCATTTATTTGGAGAAATTTTTTTTTTTTTGTTTTCTATCTCTAATTTTGTAAAAATTTGGAAGGAAAATTTATCTACATAAAATACTTGAAAATATAGAAAACGCATTTAGTTGATGTTTTTATTTTCTATTTAAATGAGAGAGGGAGGGTTGTGGGTTACTTAGGAAAAACAAGGAAAACAACTAAAATTTATTTTGTAATTTTCCTTGTTAAGTTAGGAAATAGTGGATTTTGTGTTTTGCAAAACATTTTGTTTGGAAAACGCTTTTTTAAAGGCGATCTCTGTTTTTCTTGTTTTCCACAAAATATTTTATAGTAAACAAGGATGTTTTCGCGCAAATAAACGCACCCTAAATTGTTTTGGAAAACAAATTTCCTCACTATCACCTGAATGTGCGAAGTCTTTGATACAAACTCATTCCATACAAGGTCACATCAAGCCACAAGCTAACTGTATAACTCACTCCAAAAAGATAACTTAAAAAGAAAATGACACGTAATTTTATAAGCCACCAACCAATCTCATATTTGGCCAATGTAACAATCTTGGTTAACTACTTTTGTATATCTTGGTTACAATCTTGGTTAACTACTTTTGTATATCTTGGTTAACTACTTTTGCATCTCTTATACTAAAACTATTGGATAATCATGACCATTATTGTTTATTCAGTCCATGTGTAATGTGTATGTGAAGAATATGCCTTCATATATTTGCGTTTGAGAAAAACATTGACAATAAAGAATCAAAAACTATAATATGATGTCTACAAATAAATGTTTCCTTTAATCGAGCCTCGTTACAATGTTTCTCTATGTCTTTACATCGGCGCTATTTAAAAAAACTGTAAACTATTTACAATTCCAATCATATCGATTTCACACATACGTATCTTAAAGTTACTAACATTTCTTTACAAGGCAAAGGACTTATTGGAAAGCTGCCTCCAGCTATCTCAGGATTGAAGTGCTTGTCGGGTTTATACCTTCATTACAATTTCTTAACGGGAGATACTCCCAAAGAGATGACGGGTCTAACTGAGCTTTCGGGGTTGTATCGTAATGTTAATAATCTCACTGGTGAAGTACCTCAAGAGATCCGCAACATGTCTGGTCTTAAAGGTAAGTATATTAGTGCTTATCTCCTTATTTTTCAAAAAATGCTACTTATATGTAAAGCTGCCGACATGCTAAAATACCAATATGCTTATTTAAGCAGATAAGCAGTTTGAAATAAGCAATCCCAAACCCTCCCATGTACTTTATCGTTTTATATATCAAGATTTAGAACTTAGCTCCTTTTAGTTTCAAGTAACATTTTGTGACTTTTGTTGCAGTCATTGAGTTGTGTTGTAACAATTTAAATGGAAGCATACCTACTCAGATTGGAAATTTGAAGAAGCTAAACGTCTTAGCACTGCAACACAATCAGCTAACTGGTCCAATCCCTCGAACCCTTGGAGGGTTACCCATGCTACATAGCCTTGATCTTAGCTTTAATCAGCTAATTGGTTCGATCCCGGCCGCCGTATATGTTTTTTTTTTCTTCCTGCAGTTTGATTTTTTAATGTTTGTAGGTTTGCAGCGGTTGAACAGCGGGTTCAGTTACAAGAACAACCGTGATCTATGTGGCGCGTCATTTTCTTCTCTGAGACCATGTACTGGTCTAGATATGACTATGATCAACGATCTTGAACCGTTTACACCCCTACGAAACACCACCTTACCTCAAAACATAATCCGATCGGCTAACATTACACCCCATTGTCACCAACTACACACTGCAATAGCTCATCAAATCTCCGACGGGTTGGCATTATAGCAGCAAAAATCACAGTCCTTCACATGAAGTCAATCAGGAGATAATAACTATAACCAACACTCCTTCACCCGAGCCATTAACCAGATGAATGGTAAACTAAAAGTAGCTAGGCCTTATCACGGTTGCAACTATCTATCGTAAAGGACGATAGGATATATAGCAACATTCAATCAGATCAAATGGTCCATAGTGATTATCGTAAAGCCAGTATAATGACCACATAAACAAACATTGATTTTGCCAAAATAAGATGCCACGGGTTTCCAAATAAAACTTGCAATTGACTAAACAAAACAAAGAGTTTGAAACGATCCAACGAGGTTTTTAAACATAAACAGATAACTTTGACATGGAAGTATAATAATAATAATCATTCGAGCCGATAAAACTAAGATAAAAGCATGCTCCTGAAACAATCCAACAAAAATACTTTTACCCAAAGAGAGAGAGAGTAAAATATCATCATCTTCTTCATATGTCCGGCAACCCTCTATCTTTTCATTCATTTCTCTTCCTTTTTCTTAAATTGTAGAACTCGACCGCCGCCTTTATCACCTTCTCTCCTAAGGGATTTACTTCCACCACCAGAATATCTTGCAAGACTTCACAAAGATGATCAAGATCGGTCAAAGCAAAGTAACCATAGTTGAATTCCCACGTAAACTGATCCTTATATGAAACCTCAAAAGAATCGAACGTGATTTCACCGGAACACCTGTCGAGTAATTTTTTAACCCTGTCCTTCAAAAGGACTTGTCGTCTCATTTCTACCATACGAGCAGACATCACGTAGGTCTCCTCTCGCACTATAAAAAACACCATGCCTTTGTTGCGCATCTTCTCAACGAGCTCCTTAATATTACTCGCACCTAAGGCCTTGTAGTCCAGTGATTTGTGAAACTTATCCTGGTAACCTCTCTCTAACAAAGACAAACAAGACATTGATATTCCGCTAAAATAACTTCCAATTACCTCTTGAAGCATTCGGAAGAGTGAGGATTGCCTTGACAGATTTGTATTAGTCATGTGTAGATCAGAAAAGCTTGAATGTACCTGTTGATAGCCCAAAAATATAATTATCAGCATCTTTGTTCATCACACTCAGCGAAAGTTTATTTGCAATAAATTTTGGGACTCCGTGCTTCACATCCAGATTTGGGAAATCACTTGTATTAATCTGAAGTGCCAAAAGTTTGATAAGTTCAGAGGCAACACGTGACCACTAATTCAGAAAGCTCAAAACGACAAGCCAGTTGAGAAATCGAATAAACAAGAACTATAAACATTTATAAGCCAATATATTGTAAAGATTATGAGATTGGTCCCTACTCCAACTAATTTTATACTAAAGAGTTGTCAATGTTAGTGAACCTATATTTTCTTTCCAAATGTTGGGTGCAATTTTGGAAAACCTAAGCCGTTCTAGAACTTAACAGAGTGAAACACCAAATTATGCTATATTACCATATATTACTCATCAGCGAGAATAATCATACATTATTTATTTATTTATTTATTTATTTATTTAATTTTAACGTCTGTAAACAAATTTGCTTAAGAAATTGCTTAATCGTAGATGACTTTTTGTCTATAAAACATAAAAAGGCCCTGCTTGATGATTACGCTTGTGACATCTAAGTGTGATTTTGAACTTACTAAGGTAAAAAGCCAGCTCAATAGATCAAAAACTTAATAGAGGCAAACCCAACAGAGAAGCTCTTTAAGAACTAACAAAAAAGGGCTTTTGCGGTGATTCCAACAGATCTATTGAGCAGTCCAATCCATGAATAATTGCACATGACCCACAAGCTATAACAGATCTCGCTAACTCCATGTACATTTTCATAAGCTCATATATATCTCCTATAGCATGTAGCCAACCCAACTTAGTAGGAAGAAAAACCAACTACACCAGCATCAAGGGCTACCATTAAAAATAGTTTAACTTCCATTCATAGCGGTTAGCCCATTGAAAGGCTCATTACAACTTACAACTTAGTAGGTCCTTGCAGTGATTTAAGGGGTGTGTGTGTGTATTAGAGCAAGCAAACCCAGAAATAGTAATTGCTAATATCATTACCTCCATATACACTTAATTTCCATATTATCTAGTGTCTACCTAAATAATGTTTGTTCTAAGCGTACACACTTAATTCCCACAAATTAAAGAAGACAAGTATTACCACGTTTGATGGTTTAACTTGCATTTTAAAACAGAAAAACTATGTATACCAACACCAAGACTTAGAAGCGCAATTTAAAGGAATCATGGTGATATTTGTTATTCTTAGATCAGCAGTGCACAACAAACTTTTTTGAAAACTAATAAAGAAACTAACTAATCGTATATATTCCATCGATCCTACTGGTTATAAATCAACTGATAACCTGTTACGGTACATTAAGCTAACAAAATAATAAAGGAAAATCAATCATAAACCCTAACACAATCAATCAATATACTAGTGTTGCAAAATTCACTAATCGGCTTAAATAGTAAACCTAAACTGAAGCATGAATAAAGGATAATAATTAGTAATAGATGTTTGATTGTATGATGGATAATAATTTGTTTTGGGAAGACAAAAACTAAGTAATTGGTAGAACAGAAAAACAATAATCCAATAACCCTAATTTTGAATATTAGGTACCGATTGAATGATTATAAAACAAACAGAAAAATGAAAAACAATTGATGATTGAAATTGAAAAAGTAACTCGCTCACGGATGGAGGATATGAATGAATATGTTGGTGAATGGTGATGGTTGATTAGGATGAGTAGTACCGACCCCCAAATTTTATTTTGACAAAAATACACCGATGGTCCCTAAACTTTCCACAAAACATCGCACGGCACCTTAACTTTTAAAAAACATCTCTAGGTTTTTGAGGCCAAGTGCGTCCCTTTGACCGTTTTCCCTCAGTCAATGTTCCGTTTTTTGTTGACAAATCCCGTTATTCTTGTTAAATGACTTATTTACCCATATACACCGTTATTCTTGTTAAATGACTTATACACAGAGACATCATTTACTACTTTTTCTTTTTGTAGTTTAATGATGTCTGGGCGTTTGTTAAAGTAGTAAATTTAAAAGAATATATACAATTTGTCAGATGTTTCCTGTATTTAAAAGAGTAAGTTACATATGGTTTATGTGGTTTGCTCATGATTATGAATATGGTCTATGTATATACTAGTTACGAGTATTGTTTATAGAAGCCTTGTTTGTTTTATATTTGGTCTCTCGCTGATTCATCCGTTTAGTGCCAAAAAAAATTAAGAAAAGAAAAAAGAAAACACAATTGCATAATTTTTTTTTGTAAATAATCCTCGTTTAAGAGACATGTTCTTATTCCGAGGCATTTATAGTGTGTGTGTATATATATATATATATATATATATATATATATATATATATATATATATATATATATATATATATATATATATATATATATGTTTAAATTAATCATTTGCATGAGAATAATAACGAGATTAAATATGTATTGCATGACTGCATGAGGGTACCACGAGACATATATATAATGCACATCATCGAGTGGCATGTGTTATAAGTATTGAAACAAGGACATCTTATAAGATGTATTATCGCCATTGATTTCTTATTCGTCATGGATTTCTTTTTATCTACTGATGCATCAAAAGATGAAATTATCAATAAAGACAATAGTTAACTGGGACAATACACGGAAAATTTTAATTTAAAGGAAATCGGTGCTAAAAAAATAAATAATTAAAAGATTGGCAACAACAAGGAAAACATCTTTTTTATTGACTCATAATCGTAGTAATTCTATAGCACTTATATATATTTTTAGTGTATTGGTTTATGAGATTTAAAAATTGTGATGTTGTTAATTTTAGAGAGAAGCAGAAAGTTAGAGAAAGAAGCAAGAAAAAAAGATAAAGAGATGGTGGTGGTAGTGATGGTATAACTTTTTAATTAAACACATTGTTCGTCCCTAAGGTTGTATCATCAAAATACTTAACCAAAACGATGAAATGACCATTTTACCCTCACGTGCAAGGCACATGGGGGGAAATACCAGAAGTTGACTAACAGAAAGTGGGTCAAGGGACGCATTTGGCCTCAAAAACCTAATCTTTGGACGCCAGGCGATGTTTTTTAAAAGTTAAGGTGCCGTGCGATGTTTTGTGGAAAGTTTAGGGACCAACGGTGTATTTTTGTCTTTTATTTTATATTTTTTTTGGCCCGAAACTATTTGACTAATGGATTTCAAGGATGAGAATTCCTTAAAAAAAAAAAAAAAAAAAAAAAAAAGCCTAAATCCTCCTTTGCCAAACGACTACTAAAGAGTGAAATAAATGAGTGTTTTAGTTTAACCTAATTAAAACTATTTTTCTTTCTACTTGATTATTAAAAAGTTTGTTTCCGATTCTCCTCACACTTTGTGATGAGTATGGCTATTGATTGGTGAATTCATTATGTCCAATTTAGTTTGGTCATCAACTTTTTTATTTCAAATTAGAATCCTAATTTATCCGCTATCTATACTACATATAAAAAACAAAATACTCTCTCTACTCAAACTTTATTTTAAGTTTCATCATTCTACTTCAAACATTCCTTCGTCTGGAAACCAGAACCATCATCATAGTCCCACCCATTCATTCTTCAGGACTGATTTAACAAAATCTGTGGAGGCTAAGAAAGAGCGAAAGATGGTAGCAAACAACCCAATAAAAGATTCATGCAAGTGGAAATCACCATACTAATCCTTTCGAGATGAGCCCACACCATTTTGACCGATTGTTCACGTGACTAATAAGAGGATGAGGGTATGTTGGGTTTGTGTGTTTTTGTTTCTTTAGAGAAAAGAGGATTGTGGTAGGTTAGGTTGTAGTATTTTTCTCGATGTGATATGTTTTTATATGTAGGAGGTTTTGGTGCTTAAATCTTAAACGGGCTGTTACAAGTTTTAAATTGCGCATTATTAATATGAATTACAATTTTTGAAATGGTGATATCAAAGCCTTTTATTGACCTTTTAAATGGGCTGTTTTGACCTAATATTGAAAAAACGTATACATTGAAATTGAGTGTATTGAAAAACGTATATGTTACTATGGCTTGTTAATTTCCATTATAAGAAATGTTTTTGTTCTTATTTCTTTTATACTTCCTGTTAGTGCGAAAAGTGTGAAACGGTTAGAATTGGGCTTAGTTCGGAGCGGCCCGTCCTTGGTGGGCCGTCCGCTATACAATTCGTGCACTAATCCAAGTAAAAGGTTGTATTTCCTGCACAAATGAAGGTAAACAGTTAGCCTTACCGTGGGGACGGACCCCACGATTAAGCTCCGGCGTGAGAGTAAGTACTCATCTTTGTTAGGGAAATATCTGTGTGTTCAGATGAGTGAGAAAGTCATACCTCGAAAGTGTGAATCGAGGTCACCTTTTATAGGCAGTAGGAATACTGCTGAGGTGGCCGGAGTGGGACCCTTTTCGGGCAAGGGTCTGTAGCTTAATCGATGTTTGCGGACGTAGACGGCTTTTTCGGACTCGGGGCCGGTCTGTGAGCGTACTTCGGAAGTGCCGCTCGTGTATGTCCGGATTTTGCCATGCTCGTGACATGGGCTTCAGTCGTTCCCAGCTTTGTGGGTTTGTCGGGCCGGAGCCTTAATCTGTTTGTGGGTCAGAACCCAGTTTGATTCGTTGGACCGAAGCGCAGTTTGAGTGTTTGGGCCGGAGCCCAGTCCGTATCGTACAGTCCAGGCCCATTAAGCATGCTGTCTGTACTATACGTCATCATGTCCCCCTAGTCTAGTGCGTTCATTGCTCGCGTGATTTTGTAGCGTGCGGTGAATGTTTCTAGATTATGTTCCCAGTCGCTCCGCTCTTGTCACATGTCTTTTTCTCATGCGGGTTTTTATGTTTTGTCAGCGGATAAGGTCGTAGGGGAAAGTGGACCGTTTTGGCCGTTTTACCTTCTGACTTGATTTGACCGCTTGATTCATTCTTAGCTGTCATCCTTATCTTTTTACCGTTGATCTTGGCTGTCTGTTGGAGCGGTATTTGACACGCGTCACCTGATTAGTTCATACGTAATTAAATGTACCGTGCGTATAAATAGTGTCTTTTACTATCCGTATTTTCCTTTTCTGTTGTACTTTGCGGCCACCGTATTCTTTCTTGTTTTTTCCGTTTCTTCTTCGCCTTTAACTTCTTTTTTATTCAAAAAGAATCTCCGGCATCATGGTTGAATTTTGGAATTGTAAATGCAATCTTTCCCAGGATGCCTTTGAAAAGGTTTTACGAGATTGCCACATTCCACCGAAGGTATGGCCGGTCCGACCAGATAAGGATGCTCTGATTCGTTTTCCTCCGGAGGGGAAAATAGGCGTTTACACTCTTTTATGTGATTATGCCCAGTATCGCTTACTATTAACCAAATTTTTCGTCAGTATCCTTACTCATTATAGGATTAATATTTCTCGACTTAATCCTCTTGGTGTGGCTAGGGTGTCTCATTTCGAGATTCTTTGCCGTGTTTGTGGTGTTGAAGTGGCCGTTCCCCTGTTCTGATGTTTCTATAAGAAGAATAAGAAGAATGGTTGGTTGTCTTTTGGCAAGTGTTCCGATAAGGTGTGTTATATGGAAGTGTCAGATTCGTTGAAGAATTGGCAGTAACATTTCTTTTGGGTTGACAGTTTTGCCTGTCCTGCTAATTTTACTTTGTTGCACAAAGTGTTCCCAGAGATAGGGAACAGGAAGTTGGTGAGTATAATGCCAATGATGTTGCTGCCTTGGTCGCCAACCAGGCTCCGTTCATGAGGCTTTCGGAGCCGTTCCTCTGTTGGGTTGGGCTAAGTCGCTATTATTCGTTGAATGAGAAATCTTATCCCCGTTTATTACCGGAATAAACAAGGTAAACATGTTCTTCTTCCCATTACTACTACCACTACCACTACTACCACTATCACTACTACCGCTACTACCGCTACTACCGCTACTACCGCTACTACTACTACTACTACTACTACTACTACTACTACTACTACTACTACTACCACCACCACCACCACCACTACTACCACCACTACCACTACTACTACTACTACCACTACTACTACTACCACTACTACTACTACTACTACTACTACTACTACTACTATTATTATTATTATTATTTTTAATTATAAACCGTCACTTTTCATTGAAAACTAAGGAAATTACATGAAATTGGAGGGGAGCCCAAGATCTTGGCTTTTGCTATTAGCAAACTGGTTCCACTTCATCCGATTGACCCTTCTGTCCCTAGTGACCAGATATCTGATCAAGTGGACGCGATGTCTGGTACTGACGATGAGGGTGGATCCGAACCGAGTTCACCGGTTATGGATGGAGATAGTGCAGAGCCCAATAACATTAATCTTGACTCTGATTGTCATGTTCTTGAAGTTGTTAAACCGTCAAGTGACTCTGATCATTCTAAAGGGTAAAGAAAAATGTCTGACATGTCTCCGGATGTTGGTCAATCTATAGGTGATGTTGAATATATAAACATAAAATAAACATATAAACGAAGGGGAATAACATCACCAACAAGGATCTCATATAGCCATATGATCAATTAAAATATAAACAACATGGTTATACCTTTGTAGCGTGTACCGGGAGTCACCAACAATGTCACCACCAATATCACCACCCAAGAATGGATCAAGAAACCAAAAGATCAATAAGGTTGATCTTCTCTTATGTGTGAAACACACTACACGTCACCGATCGCCACCCGATGCTAGTCTTGACCTCGTAACAATCGATCTAGCCTTGAATTACACTAGAATAAGGTTAGATGGGATCAAAAATCACAAACCCTAATATGGGAGTGTTTAATTTCGTGGCTATTAGGGAGAGAAAGGAGGAGAGAAAGCTGGTAGGTGTATATTGTGATTGATACTTTCCCAATGACCAAATCATTAGTAGTTATCAACATGTAAGTAACACTTAGCCCCTTGCATTTCCTCATCTTGTCCCTTTCCTCCGTAAGCCGGCCATAAGGGCTTACAAATGGGCTTACCCATTTGTTATGTCCAATCCAATACACTAAGTACAAGCTTAGTGATTAATGGCCCGTTATTGATTCCAAGTTACGTAGTCGTTTATATATTGTAAATACAATAAATACAATCTATAAAATGGTGTCTCTGTGTATAAGTGTGTGACCCCATAGACTCACATATGTCTAGCCATATAATTATTTATTATGACACGAGCATACTCCAACAGCTCCCACTTGCGACGTCATAATAATCAAGTAATTATACAAGCAAAGGTTAGCGTCTAGCAACACGCCAATGCCCCTAGAAATATGCGAGGGTAGTTTCTTAAACATCTCATTTTAAATGGTTTATATGTCATCTATCCTTTTGTTGTAGATACTATGTTGAACACTAGACATGGATCAAAGTTATTCTATTTGTTCAACTATTCTGTTTCTCGATCTAGATATTGAACAAGATTACCAAGTGAATTAAGATTCATCTTAATCTCATTTGGGTACGGCCATACAAACATTTGTTCAATTCATCGAGGGGCCCAATAGTATCTAACTCCATGACATGTGAAGGAACAAATCCTATTTTGACTGCACGTGTCATTCATGTACTTCACATCATTCCTGAAAATGGATTTTATAACTACCTTATTCAGGACATCGTTTAACCATATCAAGGAATAAAGTTCCACACATGCAAGACCTACTTGCATCTCAAGTTTGAGGATAAGAGACATAACCATTTGCGAGATTCACTATTGACGCCGATCCATGCAGTGAATACTCGAAGGTTGGGTCAGTCCAATGTTCATCCCGATGAACAACATGTAAGTTTCGTGGAATCATCAATTAATATTTATTCTAAATAAATATCACCAACACGCTCACATTTGCCTTAATTCGATGATACTCCCGTATCTTCAACCGGCAATGGACAATTTTAGAATAAATGAATTATTCATGGAATAAACATGCAAATATAGAACACAGTAGTATAAATGAAGACGATTATACCCGGTATATCAATTCATTATATAATACGACTGCTTACAGTTCCATTATCCAAATACTAAAAACAGATATGCACAAGACTACATATAGATCGGAATCCGATGTTTCCACCATGATCAAATTCTGTTGTACAAGACAACAAGTAGTCATCTGAGTAAACTTTGAGAATACTTGTTTCAAAATTCATGACTGTTTGAATGATGATTGTCCTTATGTATGTGTGCATTCAAGTACAATACGAGTATTGCAACAATACTTTCCATAGTGTTTTTGAAGCTAGCAAAACACCTACTATAGACAATCATTTTAATAGTTTCTCAAACTGTAAAGTATTCTTATTCTTTTAATGTATAATGCATTAACGCTCTCAATCGAGCACATCTAGTCAGCAGTGTCATCATTCATGATGACATCATACCATGACTATGGTTGAGCATCATCTCCGTTAAATAAGCATCAATGAATGCAAACATAACAGAGCTCCTCAAATATCCATAAATGTTTGAACATATCTTTGGTCCTTTGCAGGTCCGTTAGGTTGTTCATCTAACAATTATCTAATGACTTTCACTTAGATATTTGTTGTTATCAACTCATCTTGCATTCATGCAAATGATATAAATAATTCAGTACATAATACGACTTACATAATGAATCCTTTAGTTAAACTTAAGGTTTCCATTCATGCGTTCAATTTTATCATGTGAGATTGATCATTGAGACTCCCCTCAATAACATGTCATATTGTGTTTAGATTATTAACCGCTTATGTTTATTCTAATAAACACATGCAACAATGTTGTATGTTTTATTTTCTAAATTCTTTAAGAGAAACTTTATACCAATCTAAGAATTAAATATAGCTTAGATAGAATATTGTTTCTTATATGTCAACGACATATGAGATTTAAGAAAATAAATTCATTGCTCCTACTTGCTCTCAGAGTACTCAGGAGTTATCTTATTTAATCAAAATCAAATTAATTATTTCATAATTAACTTAAGATCTCTGCTCCTAGATGCATGATTTAATCCACACTTGGATTCTTATATCTTGTATACATTAATAAATATTATATAGATTCATAAACCCTTTTGATTACTCATCGTCCTCGCAAAAGTAATCAAAAGTGTTTTGAAGTCCTATTGTCATATTTCATTTACATGAATACATGTATGACAATTAATCATCTTTATACATTTAATGTTTGTAGGTATGAAGATTTAATCATAGTCAATTTCTTGAGTACGAGTAAACTCCTACTACGCATGCATTAAATGTGTGTACAAGTTTGTCCTTATGAGTCTTCAAGTTGAAGAAACTCAATTTTAACCTCACAGTCTAACTGATTTGGTAAGAGATCAATCAAGCTCCATGAGTGATTGTCTTTCAAGGACTGCATCTTAACATTCATAGTTTTGAGCAATTCATCAGATTCAAGATCTGATAATCCATCTCTTTAGTTAGCAGGTTCACTATGATCCTTTAACTTATATCCCTTAGCATTGATATAAAACTATATCATTCATGTGCTAGGGGTATCCACACGGATTTATGAATGAGAGATATCAATCTATGGTTTAACATATACATGTTCAACCTTAGTATGACGTTAGCAAGTGTACTCAGAAGTTTGTGTATTTAGGTCTTGAATAATATCAAGATCTAAAGGTGCTCCCACTTGCTTTTGTAAGTGGAGACTAATCTCTAGATACTCAGCATCTTGATTAACAATAAATTGTTTTCAAGTGGGCCATCCAAAATACATCGTTAGTTCTTGACTCTGGT
The DNA here is from genome assembly GCA_030686995.1 of Artemisia argyi. NCBI lineage: Eukaryota > Viridiplantae > Streptophyta > Magnoliopsida > Asterales > Asteraceae > Artemisia > Artemisia argyi. The sequence goes on from CM060697.1 coordinate 183,976,995, forward strand.
TTGTTAATTACTTACTATAAGGTATTTAACAAATTCAGAACTACTATCAAGACATAATGGGATTCATCCCATTCCATAATACAATGGTGTCTTAAATTCCTTCTGGGTTGGAACCATATTGAGTGTACACATGGCACATCCAATTTTCTAACCTTGATTGCTTTGGAGGTAAAAGAGTTTAAGTTATCAAGGATCAAACAATATCTATAGAGTTTGATTTTCCATGATGGACATACCATAAAGTTGTGGTATTCCACGTGGACAGATGTTGTGAGACTATATGTGCCTACACACAAACGTATGTGCATTACATGTATACACATAGATACTCCTCGATGTATGTGTATGATATGTACGTTTGTATATACCCACATATATTTATACACACACACAAGTTCCAATCAAAAGTCCTCGAAACAGCAGCAGCTGTACTTTGTATAGTCTCGTAAAAAAAGCCTTATAGCATACAGGCTATATTAGGTCCTAACTCATGTACACGAAAAGAAAAAACTCAAACTAACAAATGTAACAAATCTAGAACATCCAGACAGTTTTTTTTTTTTTTTTTTTTTTTTTTTTTTTTTTTTTTACCTCCCTTTTTTTTTCCTTTTTTTTTTTCAATTTTGGGATATGCAGAAGACACAAGATAATCACTACAACAGAGCTAGTATATAACAGATGCTAAACCAATTACGCTAACCCCGGAAATTTCTTGACTCATGAATTGTTAGTGCTTTACTTCTTTCTCCACAAAGACCTACTCTGGAGCATAAAGCGTCCAGAGTGAAGTGTACTGCAAAAAAAAGGCCTTGTTACACTCACTGATAACAAAGACCAACTATGGTGCATAAAGCGTCCAGGCTGGAGGCTATGCAAGGAGGTGGTATCCATGACTCAAACCCATGACCTTCTGGTCACTAAAAATGAGTAGTGGTGGAAAGCCCATTTACTTATTTGTGGACCATCAAACGAGTGAAATCAAAACATTTACGGATAAATGTAAAATTAGTCAAACGGGTAAAAAAAAAGCATGTTAAACGGCTTGGAAGTCGTCCATAACGCTTTTTTATGCCTACAACATCCTAAATAACTATTTAGTCAAAGATCTAGATTTGTATTGAATTGATCCGCAAACATGTGTTTAATCTGATATATGAAAATATTATTATCTATATTTATCGAGTTAAATATGATTACAAAAACAATATTGTGACCGTAGTCAAAGATTTAGATTTGTATTGTGACAATATTATTTCTGTAATCATATTTAACTAAACACATGTTTGCAGATCAATCCAACCAGACCCAGCCCGTGCTATAAAATGACCCGCTTCACCATGAACCCATCTCAACTTATTACCCAACCCGCATATCTCATCAACTTTAGAACTGGCATTAGCAGTTCCTCCAAGGCTTGCCATTGTATCCTACCACGTATTGCAAGAACTTTTGTTACTCACCAACATCAAGCATCTCTCATTGGTCAATGGCAGTAAATCGCTTGGTCGATCAGCGGAGGAATTTGTTTGATTTCGGTTCCAAGCTCCTGTTCAATCCTATACCTGTATCATCACAAAAACACATTAGCATATGTGATTTTCATAGGCATACATTGCCATCACACGTTACATGAACATAACTATTTTCTTACAAGTTAAACCGGTCTTCGTAAGTTATCAAATTCACAGCCAGCCCCAGATGTCCAAATCTTCCAGAACGACCCACCTACAATCAGAAGGTAAACATATTTCATTCAATGAACATTCAAACACTGATGACTATCTTGTAGAATAAAAGTTCAACTCACCCTGTGCAGATATGTTTCAGCGTTCCTGGGAAAATCAAAATTAATCACGACATTCACTGCTTGAATATCTATACCTCTGGTAAATAAATCTGGGTCAAGGCAAAACAAATTATACATTAGTTAATAAGGTATATCAGTTTTTATAATGCCTTATTCATAAAACAAAAGCATCAGAAGTATACCAGTACAGACAAGGTTCCTTGGAGAAGAGTGTATTGAGGCAGTGGACCTTTTGTCTTTCTTCTACAAAGGCATAAAACTGTGTGATACCTTTTAGAGTAAGCTCATCCATTAAATTAACAACATAAGGCTTCTTTGTCTTTGAAATCAAACGTGGCTGAAAACATCAAAATTTGTCGCTGCTCAGGAAGAAATCTAATCAGCTGTTCAACTGAAGGTTGAAACTCCGGGGACAACAGTTTATCAGCCTGCGTTAAGCAAAAAACCATATTATCATAGATTTTGCAGTTTATGAATCCTGATCTTAATACTTATAACATTTTCACTATGGAATATACAACTTTGCTTACCTCATCCATTACTAGCATTGCACAATCATTCAATTTGCATATTTCCTTCTTGGTAAGATCAAGAATTCTTCAAGGAGTACCAACCAGCAAATGTACAGGTTGATATAAGCGCATTATATCATCTTTCAAACTTGTTCCTCCGGTAGTGATCATAACTTGAATCTTTAAATGTTTTCCAAGTTCCTTGCAGACTTGTGATGTTTGTAAAGCCAATTCTCTTGTTGGAACTAATATGACAACTGTATTCAATGAATTAAGACACAAATTAGCTATAACTGATATGAATATTGTTAAAAGTTGATGTTATTTAGATTCATATAACTGATAATGCATCTCTTTCCCAAAGGATTACAATTTAACATGAATCATTTCATTTTGCAACTACAAAGGGCTACCATGCTTATAATTCAATGACGTCATAAGGACGTAGAGGTGGAAATTTAAACCATTTGCCTAGCAATGATGGCCTGGGTCAAGTGGGGAAATGAACTTCATAGAAAATTGGGTCAAATGGGTTGAAAGTCACCCAAAGTGTAGTAAAATGCTTACAAATTTATATATCTGTTTAGTCCCAACCAGAACCAGGTGTGTAAAAAAAATTAGATTAAAAAGTTTTCTCAAATCTAAATCTAATGTATTAGTAATTTATAATCTTTAAACGAAAAGGACAAAAAGATGTCCGTAGGTCAACCAGACTGACCCGATTCAACAAGTACAAAATATATAATGCTTTAACCCGCACCTTTTAACATGTTGCCCAACTCCCTCATTTTGCACCTCTACTAAAAAAAACCTGGCCAAATATACCATACAGCAAAAGAGCCATTTTGACGGTCTTGAAACGAGCCTCCGCTCAAAAGCTTTCTAATGTTTTGAGCCAGTGCCCTACTTCAAACAAGACCCGCAGATAGGATATCTAATAGGCTATTCCCGTTTAGTCAAATAACTGCTATAAATATGACGGAGGTTATCAACACATTGGGTGGATAAAAAGGGACAGGTTGTAAAAAGTTAACCTTGAATTTTATTAATATCTGTATCAATCTTTTCAAGGGCTGGGATACCGAAGGCGGCTGTCTTTCCGGTTCCAATTTTGGCTCTTGCAAGAATATCGCTTCCAGTCAATGCAATAGGAATACTTTCTTCTTGTATAGGTGAAGGTCTTTCAAAACCCTTTTCATAGATTCCCATAAGTGGCTCCCTTTTTAGAAAATAGTTCTCAAATTCATTTCCTTTCGTGGCAGTGACATCTTGTAAAAGAACAGCGGAATAACTATCTCATTAAAAAGTTCAATGCAGATGCAGATTTCCAGCAATCTGATATCCACTATAATCATTATATCTTTTGCTCTTTGGGGCATCATATTTGCCTTATATTCATTAAATTCAGATAAAAAATTACTATAAATTTCAGAGGTAAAAAAGAGCGCGTCTTAAAATATGCACATTGGTACACATGTACCTCAGTTCTGTAACGGGTGTCTGCAGCAGGTATGTTCAGTTGTGCCTTCCAATCTTGAGAGCTACAAAAAGATGCAAAAGCACAATGGCCTACAAAATGCATACAGATTAGACAGTATCAAACATTATTCAAAGAAAGCCTAAAGATGGAGGGAATAGACCAACTATATGGGGAAAGATTCAAAAGAAAAAGAAGAATCTAGCATAATTGGAGGATGCAAACAATCAATCTAAATACCAAGTGGGTGTACAGAAAAAGCAAGTACAACTGGTAATCTGGTATCATGTGGGTCGCATTTAGAAAATCCTATATGATTCATGAACATGTATTTAGGAAGTTTTTTCCTGCCCAACAAAAGGATGCCCATAAAAGGATGCAAATCCACATGTAAAATGGCTCATTGTTAAATAACATTGGGTGGGTGGGGGTCATTGCTAGCATTTGTTTAAAGAAAACATAAGATTTGGCGATTTGCTAATAGGCAGCCGTAAGTTGGGCATATATAAGTTATATTATATCTGATATGGTATAAGAGAGAGATAGAAAACAGACTGCATGAATTAAAGGATTGAACCATGTCAGCTTTGAGGTACATACTCCACTTGCAGACATAGCCTGATAGAAAACAATGGCATCAGAATCCGATAGTCACATAGAGAATCATCTACCAAGTAGCTCAAAAGTAACACACAACAGCCTAATATAATATATAACAATTTCCCGTTAGTCAAAAAAGCATGCACTTTTCTAGAAACGCTCTTAATCCGGTATCTATAATTATATGATCCTCTTAAACTAGGTAACACGTATTAAGTTATTAAGTAGTCTACGTGCTAATCCCTTTCCTCGACAGTAAACAAGTCCTTCTCTCTAGTACATTACCTCCTCAAAGCATACGCATCGTATTTAAATCTAAGGTAAGGAAGAGATCAGAACTGATCAAAACATTATCGTGGCTATATGAGGACAGACACAAATGAAAACGATCAAATAAGTACACTTTATGTATTGTTTACACTACTGAGTATTATTTCTTAATCTTAAATCTAAAGACACGGATCAACAACTTCTTCTCTCCAGCCTTAAGGGAGGAAGAGATGGTTTATACTTCTTTTTATAATGAGGCTGTATTGGATGAGGAAAAGGTTCTTAAACAAAAGTCTAAAATTAAATGGCTCAAAGAAGGAGATCATAATAGTGCTTATTTTCATAAGGTTATCAAGCGTAGACAAAGTAGAAGTAGAATTGGAGCTATTAATGATGAAGATGGTAATAGTTTTCAAGGTAATGAAGTTGCTGGCCGATTTGTGAAGCATTTCCGAAATTTTCTTGGTTATGAAGATTTGGTTTACCCTATTGATGATCCTGATAGTTTATTCACTAAGAAGCTGAGTACTTTTGATTCTGAGTATATGGTGAGAGAAGTGAATGATGATGAGATCAAGGCTGCCTTATTTGATATTGATGATGATAAAGCCTCTGGACCAGATGGCTTTACTTCTAAATTTTTTAAAGCCTCTTGGGATGTTGTTAAAAGTGACGTTATTGATGCAGTCAAAGAATTTTTTAGGAATGGCAGAATGTTGGGTGAGGTAAATACTACTCTTATTTCTCTCATTCCTAAATCTAAAGTTCCTATTAAAGTGTCTGACTATAGGCCTATTGCATGTTGTAATGTTATTTACAAATGCATTAGCAAAGTTATCTCTAATAGAATTAAGATGGTGTTGGATAACATTATTGATAAGAATCAAACTGCTTTTGTTGCTGGGAGGCATATAAGTGATAATGTGTTGCTTACCCAGGAGTTGATGAATGGTTAGAATAGTAAAAGCAAGGGTAGAAGGTGTGCTTTTAAGGTTGATATTCATAAGGCTTATGACACTGTCAATTGGGATTTCTTGAAATTTGTTCTTATTAAGTTTGGTTTTCATTCTAAGATGGTTAAATGGATCATGGAGTGTCTCACTACAGCATCATTCTCTGTGGTTGTTAATGGTGAGTCTCATGGTTTTTTCAAGGCTAAAAGAGGGTTGAGACAAGGAGACCCTGTATCTCCTTATCTTTTCACAATTGTTATGGAAGTATTTAGTATGATGGTGGTCAGACAAATCAGAATGGAGAAAGGTTTTAAGTATCATTGGGGTTGTAAAGAATTGAAAATTACCCACTTACTTTTTGCTGATGATTTAGTTCTCTTATGCAATGGTGATTTAAAGTCTACTGCTGTTTTGAGAAGAGCACTTGATGAATTTACTTTGGCCTCAGGATTATATCCTGGCATGGAAAAAAGTACTATGTTTTTTGGTAATGTTCCTAATGATATAAAGTGTGAAATTCTCATGGTCATGCCTTTTAAAGAAGGAGTTCTACCTGTCAGATACCTTGGTGTGCCATTGGTGGCTAAAAGATTATGCTTTAAAGATTGTGAGGTGCTAATTGAAAATGTGAAGAAAAGAATTGATGATTGGAAGAACAAGTTTCTTACTTTTGCTGGTAGGCTACAACTTATTGCTTCCATCTTGTGTTCTTTACAAGTATACTGGGTTACCATGTTCATTTTGCCTATGAATGTGTGTGAATCTATTGAAAGACTGTTTAAAAAGTTTTTATGGGCAGTTGGGAAGGATTGTGTTGGTAAGGCTAGTGTATCTTGGGATGAGGTGTGTAGGCCTAAAAGCCAGGGTGGTCTGGGTTTAAAGCCTCTTCATAAGTGGAATAAAGGCTCTTATGGCAAAGCATTTATGGAATATTATATCCAATAAAGATTCTATGTGGGTCAAATGGGTTAATATCCATTGGATTAAAGGTAAAAACATATGGGAATGTAATGCAAATGGCTTATCTTGGTGCTGGAAGCAAATTCTGAGTCTTAAAGATAATATTAGAAGGTTTGTAGGTGTAAAAATTGGTAATGGAAAGAGTTGTAGTGTTTGGTTTGACAGATGGCATAACAATGGTCCTCTGTGTAAACTCATAAACTATGGTGTGCTTTTTCATTATAGACTTAGAGTTGATGCTAAAGTTGCTGATTTCATTAATGAGAATGGATGGAAATGGCCAAGGGATTGGAATGGTAGATTTAAGGAAGTAATTGATGTTCCTGTCCCTAATCTTAGAAGTGATATTGCTGACAAGGCTTTCTAGATAAATAATAAAGGTATGGAGAAGGTTTTTAGTGTTAAGGAGGTTTGGAAAGGTGTGAGAAATAATGTACCTAAGGTCATTTGGCATAAGCATGTATGGTTTACTCAATGTATTCCAAGCCATGCTTTCATTTTGTGGGTGGCTATTAAAGGAAGACTTAAAACTCAAGACAGGATCTCTAAATGGCTGACTATTAATGATATGAAGTGTGCTTTCTGTAAGGTTTGCAAAGATTCTCATTCTCATCTCTTTTTTGAATGTAGTTACTCTAAAAGGCTGTGGGAAAGGTTAAAAGGAATGACTAAACTGGAAACGGTGTCTAATGTTTGGGGTGAAGTCATTTCTAGTATAGCTAATAGAACTGCCAAGAATAGTATTTGGAGTGTGATTCAGAGATTGGCTTTTGGAGCTGTCGTGTATTTCATATGGCAGGAGAGAAATGCTAGACTATTTAGGTATACGGAAAGGTCTGATGAAGTTTTGTTCAAAACTATTGTGGAAACTATTAGATTTAAACTTCTTAGTCTTAAGATTAGGAACTCTGCTAATGTTAGAGTTGTTGCTGATATATGGAGGTTAAAACAATGTGCTGGCATTGGGAAAAGTATTGGTTTTGTTATGAAGAATGCTTGTTAACTGTGTAAGTATGGTGATGAAACAATGTTCTTATAACTTTCACAGTTTGTTGTTGAAACTGTGTACAGTTGGGATCCTTTGGTATAAGTTTCTGCAGTTGAAGTTTGCTGATGTGATGTTTTGGCTTTCTAAGTGCTACTGGTTGGTTAACAGTGGTCTTTGGAAATGCAATATGGTTTTTATCATTGATAAAGGGGTGTTTGGATTATGGTTTTTATTAGATGGCTAAGAGTGTTATTTGGTTCTTGATGCTGTGATTGTGTTTCTTATATGGTAGTAATTGTGTAGATGAAGTGCCTATTACCATATGGTTATATGATCACAGTTTCACGTTAATCAAATATCTACTATGGTTTCCTATTTGGTGATGTGTTTTTTCTGGAAGATTGTTGTAAGCTGGTGCAATTTTGGTTAGTTATGGTTGCTGCTCAGATTTTTTGCTATGTGGTGGTGGTATTTTGGAGTTTGGCTGCCTGGTATTGGTTTTTGTTTGGGCTGGATTAGTTTATTTGGATTCTAATTGTATTTTGTTCCTTTTAGACATTGGTTAGTATAGTATAGGTTGTTTTGTATCAGCCCACCTATGCCCCATGAGTGTGTTCATGGTTGCCATGGGTTGGTTTCTGTTTTATTATTTGGTGGCTATAAAATTTACATTTAAAAAAAAAAAAAAAAAAAGACTTCTTCTCTCCAACGGAGAGCTTTATTTAAATAGATAGAAACATAAATGTTCCAAAACAGACAAACATTTACATACAGTCAATAACTTCTTGTCGAACGAAATAAGAATCAAATACTTTCTCTCCTACTTCTTCTCAATACCAGGCAGAATTAAATGCTACTTGTCCAAACTCAAATAATTGTTGTCCATAGCAATCAGAATCAACTACTTGTTCTCCATACCAATCATAATAATCAACTACTTCTCCAACGGAAGTGTGTATTTTTGCTTTGCTGGGGCTGTGGAGGATTGGAGAGCTTGATATGTGGTGAGAGAGTGAGAATCCATCGTCTTCAATAAAGAAAAAGCAACTGTCCTCATTCTCTTTATTATTATTATTATTATTATTATTATTATTATTATTTTATTTTTTTATTTTTTTTATAAAAACCAACACTTTTATTAACAATAAATAGGATTTTACAAGAAATTGGTGGGGAGCCGAGAAACCAACTGGGCTCCCACACCTCTAGCAATAGCGAAACCAATCCTATTAAAAATATGAACAGCAGCCCGCGCTCCAATGTCTTGAGTCGTAGAAAAACGTCGAATACGCTTTAGAAGAGTTACTGCATCTTTCTCAAGTTCTACAAAAGAAGAGAAAGAGAAGGGGAGGAACCCATATCCGATATCCACACATTTGGCCTTGAGATGATTATTATTATTATTATTATTATTATTATTATTATTATTCATAGCATTAACCAACGCCTTGAGATTTTCTTCGCCCTTGGGCCGGTAACCAAAGTGGACAACATCAACAACCGCACGGCTCGTTTTTAAGAAATGAACAAATAGCCACACATCACAGTCATCAGGTAAAAGAGGACTGAAAAAAGAAAAGAAGAGGATATAATAAAAAGTAAAGTAATTAGAGTAAACATAGGTACAAAGTAATTAAAACATACCCTGTAGAAAACACAAGAACCCGTTTTTTCATCTGTTGGTAAGGGTCCCAGGCAGACCTACAAAGACGGATCCCTTTCAATAGGTTTGGAATTTGCGGCACCTCAGTGCCTAGACAAGCAAGTATCTTCCTGATGCTTTCAAGATCATTAGTAGGATGAACCACAACATCAGAAACTACTACACCAAATATAACTATGCCAACAAGATTATCGAGATGAGCCTGTAACAACAATTAATAAATTAATTAATACTTACGTATAATAATAAAAAAAATACAACATCAATCAACGACCTACTTTGAGTTTTCTTTCACAATAGATTTCAGCGGCATTGATTTGATCATGAAACCAACATGATGTATTCCAATCACGCAACCAATAAAAAGTGTCGAGAAATATCATAGTAAGCTCGCCCTCGTCCATCCCTGAACAACAACAACAACAATTAAATAGAATAATAAAAGCGCTAAGAAACGATCGTTGCTGTGAAGAGAAAAGGTATTAGGGTTTTGTTAAGATGGAATGGTGAATAATGAAAACGAGGCACTCCTTCCCAAAAATTTGCGATTGGTAAAGGGTTTGATTTTACTAGATTTAGGTCCAAAACTTTAATACTTTTATATGTGTCGATCCTTGTAGTTTGTGTAACACCGAAATTCTAAAAAACTCTAGTCAGTTATAAAGTAACTTGTTAAATATATATAGAGTAAATTGCAAAAATCGTCTCTGTGGTTTGCAAAAATTGCATAAAAAGTCCATGGTCTTCAATAAGTGCAGGCGGCCTTCCTAGGACGAAACTTTTTGATCAATTTGGTCCCTGACACTAACGCTTGTTAGTCTCTATCCGTTAGTTGGTAATATCTAGAGGGTACTTTTGTCTTTTTATTTGTGGTCCCTTTTAACTATCCAAATCCATCTATTTAATATGTGTCCATGTGTTTTTTCCCCAAAATCAAAATCATATACAACCCTAATTCCAAACTAATTTCTAAAACCCTTCAAACCAAAAAAATTCACTAGCAATGGTTAATTGTTTTTCTTCACGGTTACCAAATACGGGAATTGAATTTTAATTTCTTGACCTATTTCATTTCTCTAAATGCTATTATCTACTTCATTTCTAATTTCTAAAATTCTCTCTACCAAACATGCCCTAAGTGTTTATATAGTGTGTAAAATGGTTATTTCTTCTTGTTTTTCTTCACAGTTTTCTTGTGGTAGCGGCGGTAGTTGTGTTTGCTGTTATTCTTGGAAATGCGGTGGATTTCATTGAAGATGTTGAAATTTTCGGTTAAGTAGTTGTTGTTGATGAAATAGTTGTTCAAGTGTGTATGTCGGCATAGTGTATTGCCTACCAAACGCCGGAAAAGTGGTTGTTGTGAGGAAGATGTTGAGTGTCCGGATTGAGGTGTAGGAGGGTTCGACGAAGATAATTGTTGCGATATACCAAAAAGATTGTTGAAAACGGAATATTTGGTTGTTGAGTCAGTTTTTTTATATATAGTTTGTATAAGGAAATAAAAATAGAAATTGAAGTAAATATTTGTTTGTACGTAAAAATAGTTGTGTATAAGTGTTTACATAGTCTGTAAAACGGTTATTTACTAGTTGAAGAAACAAAAACGTAACTACGTAATTTAGAAGAAGCATTCATCATCACAGTTCAAAAATATTGCAAAACGAGGAAAAGTTTCATGTTTGTCATGAGTTAAGATAACCAAATTAGCAAAATATTCCAAATCTTTTCCTTAAAATGTTCACACATCAGATTGCTATTCACCTTTGTCAAAGAAAAAGAAAGAGACAAGATCCCTTTTAAGACTAGAAAGACACCTCAACACTTTTGTCCTCTTCAACATGAAGAAGCTGCATACCTTGAGGTGAAATAAGTAGTTCATTTGCTGATTTCACGGGCACTCATTAAAGAACATAAAGCTCAAACAAGAGATGCAGAATGTTGTGACGAATAGGTCTTTTGTCCTCTTCAACATGAAGAATGCTGCATCAAGATTTTCCATGTATGCCCGACCCTTTCCTCCAAAGATAGAAGGTGCCTTTTTCGCCATGCATTGCCCACTCGCTAATACATGTTGGTTTCGCGCGATACGGTTCTGTTTTATCAACAATCACTTCTCCCGATTCATCTTTTAAATACGATTCAATCATTAGGCACCCTGTGGCGGGTACGGAAAGGACTGATCTCTTCAGTTGAAGTTTCTCACCCGTTGATACACATGCACCCTCTGGTTTAAAGATGATAGCTTTGAAGAACTCTTGCATAGATTCATTGATCTCATCCAACACACCATCACCATAGTAGGCGATCACATGCCCGCTTACTTTCAAACCCTTTAAACCAAGAACACGTGACTCAAACCTAATATCTATGGTGGTGTCCACTGCATCCTTCAAGAGGATGTAGTGTATTTGAAATATCCCGTCCTTAGAGTTGTAGGACAAGGTGTCACACTTGCTTTTCTTTTCCTCTTTCCAAAAAGACGGCAACTTATCTTTCTCTTCTTATTCACTATAAATATGAAACATGCATCCTTACAATCCTTCTTCTTCTTGGTAGTAATCGTGAGACCCACATGAATATCAAGAGAGGAAGAAAATGCCACTGCATGTTGCGAGCTTAGATTGCCAAAGAATTGAAAATCTTCATTGCTGATTCTTAATGGATCACTCCAATGACGCGAGAAATAAGCTACATGACCTATATCACCCGCAAATAATCTAGACCAACCATCTGGCAGCAATCCATAGGTATCTGCTACGGTAATGCAACCCGACATATAACCCTCTTCAAAATCAGGATAAAAAATGCTCACAAACATAGAAAACATCTCAAATCTGGGATTTTCAGGCCTGATGAAAAACAAAACACAAAACAGTAAGCATGGATATAGAGAGGATAGAGAAATCAGTTGGTTTTCAATGGTTATGTATATAGAAGAAAGCATGAAAAGCACTCGTTAACATGGTATAGATGTAACACCCCAAAATCGGGTTTTAGGTATTTTATTACGAGAATGTCATCGGACAAGTTTAACTACGACTTCTATAAGTTGAAGGTTTTATGTTATTGGTTAGTCAAATCCGATAGTCAACCCACAAGTCAATATACATTGTAAATGGTTTTAGAAAGAATTATGTGTCACAAATAGGAAGGAAAAGGACTTGAGGGACTAAAGGTGTCAATTAACCAAAGATATAACTAACTAGTTATAACTTAAGATAATTCCCATATCTTCCAAAATGTTCTTGTGTTTTCTTAGGTGTTTGTGTGTGTCGACATAGAGAAAGGAAAAAGTTTGGGAAACCATAAGCTTGATGATTCTTGTGATGAAGGTTTGGTGTCCCATGTCAAAAGATAAGCCTACTTATGATCCTTTGCAAGTAATCATATATTTAAGTTGAATTGATTAAACCCAAGAGTGGGGGTTTTGGGTAATTATTGTTCTAAACAATTATTGAGGCATTGATAATCATGGGTTGAGTTGTATTAAGCGAAATAAATAGAATTGGGGTATTTCAAATTCAAGTATTTTAAACTCTTCCAGATTTTAATTTATGCGAGTTTTCAAAATTCCAGATTTTAAAATTTGCGAACCAAACACCACCTAATAAAAGGGATAATTACCTAGAAATGTATCTTAACTTGTCACTTTTTCTAATTGCATGTAGCCTTTTTTACTTTTTGCTATTATATACCCTAAACTTTTGTTATTGTTAAATTGATAAAGATTGTTAAATTACACATTACAAAGTGACCCAACCATATATTTTGCTAAAATTGCAGGAAATGAAATAAACTTAGCATAGAAAATATCCGTTTCTAATTGCATGTAGTCTTTTTTATTTTTTGCTATTATATACCCTAAACTTTTGTTATTGTTAAATTGATAAAGATTGTTAAGTTATACATTACAAAGTGACCCAGCCATATATTTTACTAAAATCGCAGGAAATGAAATAAACTTAGCATAGAAAATATCCGTTATCTGGCATCAGAAACTGGCCAAGGATTGAAACAAGTCACATTCGCCACCTCTCCTTCTGAGGATAGGAATTCTTCTACCTCACGTAATGGTCGTTGGTCTCCAAGGTATACATGACGGGATGTACGAGATGGACGGGGTATACAAAACTGCATTTCACAGAAAAAGTAAACGTTACAAAGAAGTTGCTACATTTATAATTGACCCCACGAATTGTGCATGGATACATGTTTATGGAATAATCATATGCTTGCAAGTTATTTAACTAGTTGTTCTTGGGCTTAGACACTACAACATATTCTTAGGATGATTGCTTCATGTGCTACCATATCCACAATCAAAACAGGTTGCACACAATCACCTGACTTGGTTTTTGAAAATAAAAAAGGATCCTTCTTATACTTAACTTCTTCATAGCAAATAGCAAATTAATTATTTACAAATGAACTAATTCAATTCAATTAGTATGGTATTGAGTTTTAATGTCATCATTATACACCCAAACCAATTTAAATTAAAGAACATAAACCCAAAAACTTAAATAGATCTTATATACTGCCTTCCACAGAAAAAGTAAATTCCATAAAATAAAATAAAAAAAGATAGCCCCTCATAACATAATAAAAACCACGACCCAAAAACCAAATTAAAAAAAATAGGTGAAAGCCTACCAGATTTATACACAAGAGATGAACGCAGTGTTGCATTATGACTGCAGTTGCCTTGCACAACATTAGTCTGTTCTCAAAAGGTTTGGCCTGCCAAAATAATCACATCTCTTAAAAAATCAAGTTAACTTGGTTTAAGATAACAAAAAATTCAATTCAATATTGTATGAAAGAAAGTATTTGGTAACTCTATATATATATATATATATATATATATATATATATATATATATATATATATATATATATCAATTTCTCCAATAGCATACCCACTAACCTAGTGAAAGTTTCAAAACTATGCACTCGGACAAAAAAATACTCACATTTGCCTTTTAAAACACACACACTTATTGAAAATCAGCTTTGGTTTATGAGAAGCAAAAATTACATTCAGAAAAACCATATGCAAGTAAATATACCTCGCCGTAGCAGCTCGAAAATTTCCTACATAAATCGTTTAGGTACTCACACACCATATGTGGTGAGACCGTTGTACAAGCCTCTTCAATAACCTGTATATTTAAATAATGATACTCAGATTCCAAAAACAAAGCTTTTATAAATATAAACTAAGGTTTTTAAAACTTAATTGATATTAGTCTTACATCAGTAAACCGGTCTAGATAGAACCCCAACTTGCGTTCTTTAGCAACAAACACCTGTTGGGGCAAAACACAAGAAATCAATAATTAGATTAGGGCAAATATGAGAAAGTTGTAACATTGAAACGAAAAGAAAGTCATACCTTTGTTAACTTGAACTTTTTGTGAGGATTCTTCTGCCTCTGTGAAGATTCTTGTATAATTGAATTATTAAGAGCTTGTATATTTAGTATATATACAAGAGTGTTACCCTATTTATCAGAAAATTTTAGCAGATCAAAACCAAGACCCGTGTAAAGATTTCAAATCGATAGGGTATTCTAAATATATAATATCAATAGTATGGAATGGAAGAACATCATCCAATACCTTTACATCGAGCATCTCATCAAGACTCAATGTAACATCAACCAGTCGTGGGGTTCTCAAGTAAGTATAACTGTTAAGAACACAAAACGCGGAGCGTTAAATATAAGTACAAACTCGACCTAAAAGTAGGGTGCCTCATTTTATGAAACAAAGGAAATGGCTTGTGTTGCAGGGTTGAATTCAACATAAAAAATTTGTAAATAAAAACCTGAGTACTATTAATGATAATGAAGTTCAATAAGGGTAAAAACTATAACAAAAGCATAAAAATCTTACCGCAAAGCACCTTGAAAAAACGATTCAGCAGTACAAGTATACCCGGCAGCCTTGCCTGATAAGAAGAAAATGCGGAATTTAGTTATTTTAAATCAATAGCATTAAGATAGTAAGGATTTGGGACATGTTTTATATCCAATTGGTTAAGAAAAGGATACAAGTTTTAAGTAAAAACTAAGCATGTAGAACGGGTTGAAAGCTTAGATTGCTTTTCGCAATAAAATAATTTTAGCACTTCAAAGTTTTTTTAAAAAAAAAATACATAATAAATGAACAATATTACCGAGTTGTACAAGGGAGGTAGCATCAGAATAATTTCTAAACTCGTTTAATACACAAGCCAGCTTCTGTTTTTCATTACTGGAAGTCCGGTACCCACAACATGCTACTGTACATTACCCATCATCTTTGACCCACTTTACATCTTTAGCAGCCTAGGAAAAAAATCACAATTTCTGTTACAATCTTTATTTTTGAACATGTTATCAGTTACGTTAAGTCAAGTTAAGCTGCTGTGTGAAAGTTACTTACAGTGATGAGCTTTTCCACATACACTCGTCGCCGTACAGGTGTAATATATAATATCAAGTTTGCGTGATCTTCCATGATTGACTTCCTACAAACATCATTAGTGGAAATGTATGTTTTTAAAGAGGCATACACAAATTTTTATATAATAGTAAACAAAATTGCAAACTCAGTAAAGTACCACAAACGACTGAGATCTATATCAGCATTGATATACCCTCGTTCTCCTGCCGTCCCAACGAAAAGAGGAGGTCCGTGCTTTCCTCTCGCTTTGAACTCCCCTTGTTCTGCTAAAAAGCATTCTTTAACCACACTCTGCAAAAGTCAAATCGGTTGATCTCATCATCACAATACCTTTCGGTGATTTTATTTTTGTTTTTGATGAAGAACCTCTTTATTTACATCATCTCAGAATAAGAAGAAAAATTAAATGAACAAACATTCAAATATACCTTAACATAATAAGAAGAAAAATTAAATGAACAAACATTCAAATATACCTTAACATAGGGGCCAGTCTTGCGGCTCAAGCTCTGTTGTTCCTTACTACCCCTGATCACATCAACTCCTGAATACTCAAGCATACGATCTAACACGTTGCTGATATATTGAGAGCGAAAAACATCTGCATGTTCATTCAAGTGCATATCCCCTGTGGGGATGTTAAATATGCCCTTCTCAAACGATACACCGGTGCCCATGTATCTATACCATCATCTAGCATGTTTTGAATCATCTGCAAAGAAAAATTTGTAGAAAAAAAGAATCAAGGAGAGAGTTTGAACATGTGAGTCGGGAAAAGAAGAGAAAATAAAAATACCTTAGCCAACCATTTCCAGGATAGCTTGAAAGATAAAAAACATTCACCGCGTAAGGACGCTTCTTGTACCATCTCAGAATTCCGAAGGTTGTTCATGATTACCTGCAATAATAAAATACCACACCTAAACATATAATTGACTTAAAAACAACTTCCGCATATTTCACATGATACTTTACCATTGCAATATCTTCAGTTCCTCTTTTGCGAAAAAGAAATGGATCATTGGCTCTTAATTTTTCGCATATGTGGAGGAGATTAGGGCTATAATTATTAGCAAATGTAAGTTTCTCATCATTCAAAAGTATTAAAAAAAATCAAATTACATGCATACAAACCAAAGAAAGAAATTAAATTACTACATACCATTGATAATCATCACCATACATTTCGAAAGCAACCCCTTTAACAGTAATAAAATCAGCAATTTCACATATATCAGGAAAACTACGTCTTAGGGATTCATTAAGAAGATCTTCTATTTCTACTCTTAGAACCCGAGGTCTTCTTGATGATGTAGAAGAAGTCAACATTGTCTGATAACAAATAAAAATGTAAAGACCAAATTTAACAAGAATAACAGATTTCAACAACCAAAAGCATACAAATATTAAAATACATATGTTTGAATAATAAAAAGTACAGATTGATACTCATTACACGTAGTGGTAAAAGAATGTTATCTTATCTATAAAACAATCAACCTAAACATCATTAACAGAAAAATCAACACACAAAATCTAAAAAAAAAAAAAAATCAAATCTAGCTAATAAAAAGTCGATCCACATAAAACAAACATATATCAAAAAAAAAAAAAAAAAAGAAAAGAAAAAAAAAGCAGCAAATGCAGACAACACATATTAATTTGGTAAATAAATGGACTATTTCATCAATTAGTGACACTAATTTTTACTGTATGATCACCTCTCATGAGTGGGTACCAATTTTGAAATGAAATGTTTAAATATAACTATGCAAAACTTTTGCCATTATGGAACCATAATAAATCGAAACTGAAATGTTTTAGAAGATATATGGGTAAATACCATACACTTGTGTGGACTACTTTTGATTGTCATATGCATCCAAACCGAAAATAAACCACCAAGTGCAATTTAATGATGGCATTTTGGAAAAGAGATTGATTATTAGAGGTACCTATTTAAACAGGGGAATCTTGGTCGAAAAAACATGTAACATCATCATCTCTGAGAAAACATCCACAAAACCAATGATTCCAACTTTGATCAACATAAGTCAACGCTAGAAGTAGGAGCAGATCTATATTATATCGTAAATGATGTACCCAACTACCTTACTGAAATACACTTATGAGTGAAGTAGATGTATATGTAAGTTATTACTGAAAGCTATTATTATATCCGAAGCAAAAAAATATTCTGCCAAACACTATACGGAGTAATATTGATGTTAGTACACTACACAACATGGGTGGGGTGGGTACACTAAACAGAACTAGCAAGTTAGTTAGAAAAAAATAAATAGTTTAAAGGCTAATTGTAAAAAAGAAAATAAATAACTCACTTAATTTTTTAATATGCACTGTGTTTGTGTGGGTGTAAACAATATTGAGCAGTGGTAGTAGGGTTTGTTTGAAATTGTTTTGTGTGTTTCGTGGGTAAGTTCATTTCCATCAATTTTTTGCACCGATCAAAGTTGTTGTGCATTTAAACTGGAATAACCATGGTATAAAAGACCTTGAGTACCTTAAGTTATGAGATTATATTAGTTCAGTTTTGAAAAATGAGATGCTCTTGGTTTAATATAAATAAATGAGATCATGGGCGGAGATAAGGTTGGGTCTGGGGGGTCACGTGACCCCCCAGCCCCGGCGAAAAAATTGTAGTGTAAATTTTCGAAATTTTTCGGGTATTTTTGTAATTTGCCCCCCAACGTACCAATTTTTAGTGTAGTTTCTAAAAGTTATCATATTTTGCCCCCTCGACAAAAAAGTTCTAGCTCCGCCCCTGAATGAGATGCATGTCTTGCCCAATTTGGTTTGATATTGACAAATGAGATTTAATCTTTTAATCGTATTCATTAGCACCATGTTTAAAGATGTCTAAGTAATCAGTTGCATTCCGTAAATGAACTCATTCTCGCGAATCTCGCACCCCGACCTTTTTTAGTTTCTTGTTAATGCCCTATTTCACCCTCACTTCCCCTACTTTATTTTTATATACACTGGTGATGTGTATCATTTTATTTGTATTTACATGTACTTCAATTGGAATTAGAATTGTTTTAACTAACACTACAACAAATTTGTCATTTTTACACGCTTTTTTCTTCGCACTTTATAAAGTATGAACTTTTTCTTAAAGGTATTCACACTTAAGAGTGTGAATAATTGTTTCAAAATCTTGACACTTAAAAAGTGTGAAGAATTTCAATCTCACACTTAAAAGTGTGAAGAATTATTTTAAAATCGAAAGCATCACACTTAAAAGTGTGAAGAATTATTTAAAAATCAAACTTATTACACTAAAAAGTGTGAAGAATTGTTTTAAAACCCTCACACTTAAAAGTGTGAAAATATTTGTAAACCTTCACACATAAAATTATGACAATATTTGCTACACCCAATTGGTTCACACACATGCTAGTGTGAACTTTTTAATTCTTCACACTTTAAAGTGTGGCGTCATGCTCTAATAAGTGTGAGCATGTTACTATTTTGTTGTAGTGTAAGGACTTTGCCAAATGTAGCTATTAAGGGCATGCTTAAATAATAAAAATATGCATTGTGTCACATTAACTTTGGCATATATTGAAGAGGTCATTGAAGCTTAGAGCTAAAATCCCCTAAATGTGAATTGACGAGAGTATCCTCATCACGAGTGCTTTTTGACACCAGCCATTGTGTCACAATATAAAAACCTTTTAAGTGCCAAAGTAGTTGTGCATTTAAATGGATAAAAGAGTACTTCAGCATACGTATGACCATTAACAGCCGGCCAAAATTTTCTTATGAGATAAGAGTATTCTATTCATGCGTGAGTTCGCTGGTGAGTGTGCTTAATTACTCACACATGAACACTCCTGCGCCCGGCCATAGTCACACGCCAACAAGGAGAAAAACTACTTATAATGGTGAGTGAGTGACTTTTCGATTTATGTGAAAGTTTATATTATTTATTTCGTTTGTGAGTGTGTGTGTGTGTGTGAGGGTGTTGAGATTAATAAGGGTGCTTGGTGAGTAAGAGTGTAAGTGAAAAGTTAAAGAAAGTTGAAGTGACGCTGACATAGAAGGTGAATGAGTATGTTTTCTGATGATGGATAAAAGTATTTTAACATATGCTCAGCAAAGTAAAAGTTAATGCAGTAGTTGCAACTTGCAAGTTAATAAAGTACATATACAATTACAAATGTTGTGTATCAAGAAGCGTATGCTAAATTCTCCGGACGAAACAATGACTAAATATGACTGGGTATGCAAACAAAATTTATAAGTATAATAACTGAATAACACTAGAAACACGTTTTTATTAACTTGGTACATTTAAGATATATTTAAAAAAAAGTGGATTTTTTTTCAAAAATTAAAAAAGTAATGTTCACCGAAAAATTGAATTGTATCTTTCGATTGATTAACGTCTATATACATTCTAAATTAATTTGGTTATGAAAAATAACTTTAAATTAATTTAAATTAAAGTTGAGTCTTCCTATGGAGCCATGCTCAAGCAGAATGCATAAATCATTTTCACTTGTTGAGCTTAGTTAAATAAATTGGGAATATATGGCAGAAACTCGAGCTTTTAATCAATACGTACGTTAGCTAGTGTTTGAGTTTAGGTTTAATTTGTATACTGAGAAATTAAAATTATATTTTAATTTTTCTCTAAAAAAGGTAACTTAAAATCATTTTTTGGACGTTAGTCCAACTTTTTTTTTTTTTTTTACCAGAAAACATATGAAAGTTTTACTTTAAAATAAAACTAACACCCAACCGCGAAGATATATCCACTACGTCAATCAGCGTCGAAAGCGATGTGTAATGAATATATAAATACGTAATCAAGCAGCTACTAAGTGTTGTTGCACGACATATACACGCCACGCAAATTTATCTAGTTCATAGCCAATTGTTGACTTACTTCTTACAGAGATAGTGAAATTATGAAGCTTTGTTCATACATGCATGGAATCAAGGCACTCGATAAAAGACAAGCAAAAAGTATAACAAGAGTTCTGTCTCAAAGATTCATACAACAAGCAAAGACACTAGATCTCACACATATACAAAGGCAAACCAAGAAAACTAGCAAGGACTAAACATTGTGATTAGTGAATGAGACATTTAACAATAGCACTGATGAAAAAGATAGTAGTTCGATGATAAGTGTATATGAGAAGAGTTATTGCACTACTACTATCATTTAATTAATTAAAGCACATCAATATTTTGAAGTTGAAATTCAAAGGATGTCTAAAAAAAGTCAAAAGGAATTCAATGAAGCTTTGTCATGTCTCTTCTCATGACCTACGACATAAATGTGATGACAATTGATCCAAACACACAAGAACTTTTTACCCTGTGTGAATTCAATACGATTTGAGGAAGGTTGTTGGATAAAGACATAAATACATAATGCTACGCCTATGAGATGCATGTTTGGCCCATTTTGGTTTGATATTGACAAATGAGATTTAATCTTAATCTATTCACTAGCACCATGTTTAAGAAATCTAGCTAGGTAACGAGTTGCATTGCGTAACTAAACTCATTCTCAGGAATTTCGCACCCTGATCGTTTTTTGTTTGTTTGTTATAATGCCCTATTTCACCCTCACTTCCCCAACTTTATTTATATATACACGGGTGATAATGTATCAATTGTTATATTTGGTATCATTTTATTTGTATTTACATGTACTTTAATTGGAAGTAGAATTGTTTTTAACAAAGGACTTTGCCAAATATAGCTATTTAGGGCATGCTTTCATTAACTTGTGATTTTTGGAGGCTTTTGGCATATATTGACGAGGTCATTGAAGCTTAGCGCTAAAATAAATAAATTACTATGAGTAACATTTAGAAATCACAATATAAAAAACCTTTTAAATATCAAAGCTTTTAAAACTAGCTATTAAATATCTGTATAATGTACCAAAGTTGTTGTGCAAGTGAATAAGCATTGGATAAAAGAGTACCTCATCAACATATGACAACCACCGGAAATTTTTTTACATATGTTGAGTAAAGTAAAAGTTAAGATGTTAATTTCAACTTGCGAGTTAATAAAGCCTACATTAACCGTAAGGAGAACCTGTATTCGATTGGACAGAAGGCTTAGACGTCGATGCTCCTCCATTCTTTGGCTTAGTAACCGGCCTAGTAATACGAAACTTTAGGCTTTTGAAAACGAATCCCATCAACCGGACGATTAGTACCCTAAAGCTTACCTTTTCCTTTCTTCTTATAAGCTTCAACGAAACCCTCTTCATCAACCAACGATTTATCTTGCACAACCGGTTTCATTCTCTTGGGACATCCATCATCGTTGTGATCAAAAACTTTACAGGTCTCACATCTTGGCGGCTTCCACTCATATTAAATATGAATTGTTTCCAATGAATGCCCGGACCCATTCAGGTATGGGATAGCAACCACAAGAGAATCAAGTAAAGCATCCTTAGATGATACTTCCACAAGGGCCCTAGCATATGAATTACGACCCCACAACTTAAGGCACATACTACTTGTGTATGAATCAAGCATGATAGGTCGACCAATTTGTGTTGTAATCAAACTAAGACCCACCTCATAATACGCAACAACCGGAATATTATGGAGTTTAACCCAAATAGGAGCTAACGTTATATCATCTTTTGTAAGTTTAGTGTTTGGAGTCCAAATATTCAAAAAGATAGGCACAAATCGGATCAACCATGGACCTTCTTCAAAAACCCTTTCCATACCCTCTTTGGTTTCCAATTGGAAAAGAAAAAAACATTATTAAGCATAACCCTTTGCAAACCAAACTTCGCCCAAGTATTCCGAACATAGTTCTCAACTATCGGGAAAGCAAGTCTCTTACCAATGAAATAACCATAAAGAGTATTCGCGAACCTGGAAGTTACCTCATTGACAGCTTCCATAGCGATAGTGACATTAGCACCGGCCACAAAATTCTCATTTCTCATCTCCGAAATCTTAACGGTCTTCTTAGGAGTTTTATCTTTGAGAATATCCGCAAACGAAACCGGAGTAGAACTTGTTTGTGTTCTTGCTGTATCCCTATTCATATTAATTTGACTTGGACCAGAATTCATAGCTGATTGAGTACTCATATTTGGCATATTCACATCACTATCACCACGCTTTTCATCATTCTTACCAACACCATGAGACTCACTATTTTGCGCCATACTATCACCATGGTCTAAATCATTCATACCTGTTCGCAAATCCACATGCGCACCATCCGAAGAATTAACACCGAAGTTCTTGTTGTTGTTAACATTGATCGAACCAGATTTAGCCTTGTTTGTGGATCCCATATAACCAGCATCAACCTCAGAATTAATAGCGAAGTTCTTGTTGTTGTTCACAGAATTGATACCACTATCCATGCGAAATGAAAAAACAAGAGGAAAAAACCCTAAAGCCACACACAAACGAAAAAACAGCAGCAACACCTTCAACGATTAAAGCACACGGAAAACGAAACATCAAATAGCTTAACCGACTCACATGTTAGAACCAATAGAAAATACTCAGTAGATAAATTGATCACAAGTAAATAGCATGGACACCGACCTTCAATTAATAGTATTCAGTAGAACACCTACCAATTGATAATAATAATAATATTGACACCGACCCACGATCAATAGGTTAACAAATTGGATACCATGCACAAATCGACAACCAATAAATCATGCAATACAAAATCAATAATTGAAGATCAAGCAGAATTATGGTTTGCCCTTTTTTTTGGCCAAGTAATGTTCACAGAAATATTTAATTATATCTTTCGTTTGGTTGCATTGCGGATAACCCACTAGTATAACATAATGTTTATACACATTCTATATTAGTTTGATTATCAAAAATAACTGTACATAAATTCGAATTAAAGTTGAGCCTTCTTCGAGCCATGTACACTTGTTGAGCTTAGGCTTAACTTAAATGCATTATAATGGCAAATCAGATGCAATCACAAATTTCATGAGCCCAATTATTAAAACACAATACTGTTTTGATATGTGTTTCTTTTCACATCTTTTTTGGGTAAAAGGTCAAAAGACCCGGTAAATATATTACTCCAAAAAAACGTTTAAGTACAAAGTATATGGGTGAATCCCATATCTTAGTCTGTTACATAGGCGGAAAAGCTTACATAACAAGATACTTCTCATTCTCTAAATAAGAAAAACCACTACTCAAAAGATATCATTAGACTCCTATGAAAACAAAATTACTTTCTACCAAGACCTTTGAGCTTGATACCATAAGTGTCATATAAGGCATCCAAATTCCCTGGAAGATTGTAGACCTGATTTTCATAGTCATCATAATCATAGTCATCATAATCATCTTCACGATCATGACCACCACCAAATAGGTTCATGGACTCATCAAACGTATTCACAACCTCGTCTTCATCACTGTCAGAAACAACAATCTCTCACACCTTAGAGAATGGGTTAACCCTCTTAGTAGAAGAGGTAGACCCTGGATAATCAACCTTTAGAATAGGATGACCATCATCATCCACAAGAGTAGCTTTCTCATCAATAAGTAGCTTTTCAAGAACCCCAATTTTCTCAACTAAAGGAGTAGAACCAACATCCTTTCTTCCCATTGAATCACTCACAAGCGGTTCTTGTGATGCATTACCAGTCTCTAAAGACCCGTCTTCCTTAGCTTCCTTTGGAATACCAGAATTCACATCCTTAGTCACTTCATTGGTAGGAATACCAAAGTCATCAGTATCCTCCATATGAAGGGCATCAAATCGGTTTGATGTAGCAATCTTCGTACCACTCGCATCAGCGGTAGCAATCTTTGTTCCGCTCGTACTAGCCACATCAGCAGCTTTCTTCTTATTGACATCCACTTTCTTGGGTTTAGAAGGATGCTTTTTGGGTTGATATTGGAAATGCTTACCCACAACAGGTTTAGTATACCCTCCTTTACCCGTAGTAGCTGGACCACCAGTCTTAACCTTTTTCTGATTATTAACAGTTTGAAAACCATCATTAAAATTCTTTGTAGGCTGAGTAGGAGGAATAACAGATTTAGGACACTCAACCAAGGTATGACCAAAAATCTTACACATGTCACATTGAGGTTGTTTCCACTTGTATTCAACCTGTATCTTCTCAATAGTCGAACCCGACTCATCAAGTAGGGGTATTTCAACAGTTAGGTTGTCCCTAAGTACCTCATCCGCCTTAACTTCAATCAAGCACCTAGCAAAACTATTGCGACCCCATGATTCCTTGCAAATTTGACTAGTATAAGCATCTAACATTCTCGGCGTACCAATCAATGTAGCAAGAAGACTACGAACATCATAAGAAAAACATAACAAGAGGAAAATCATGGAATTTAACCCACACCGGAATGTTGGCCAAATCCTCTTTAAGTAAGTTGGTGTTCAAGGTCCATGGTTTAAGAATAATAGGGACATTTTTAATCAACCACGGACCATTTTCAAGGACATCATCAACACTTTTTTTCGAATTAAACTTAAAGAAAAAGAACACCTTGGCATTCATCATAACCTTTTGTATATCATACTTAGCCCACACATTGCGTACATAATAATCAACAACAGGAAAAGCAATGCGTTTACCAAGGAAATAACCATAGAGAGTATTCTCATACCTAGTGTTCACCTCTTCAACCACTTTCATTGGGACAGTAAGATCTACACCATTTATTTTCTTGCTACACTCTGATTCATCGTAAAAACCAATTATATATAATATAGTATAGTATCGAAGTGATCCGCAAGAAATACGGATCACCTGAGTCATTTCCCAGTGAAGGTGAATGGAATCAAGAATATTGATTCGTGTAATCGTGATTTGAAAAGTGGTAAAAAAAGGCAAATAGTGATCAAATAGTTCAAGTATCAACTAACAATTAGGAAATATGCAAAGAGTACAAGCTAGTAATGCACCAAAGTCTAAAACGCAAAAACGGAAGTGCACACGCGATTTTTTTAAACGTAACGCGCGAAATAAAACGCGAGTTTTAAGTTATACTAATTCTATGGACTTCAAAATAATTTTAAAAAGTTAAAAATGATAAAAGAAAATTTCAAGAAAAAGAAAAATATTTTTTTTGATTTTTTATTTAACTTTTATGAATTAAAAACTATTTTAAACTATTTAATAATTAAAAGAAAATGAAAATAAAGTGAGAAAAATGCAAAATCACTTTCTAAAATTCTAAAATAACTGAAAACTATTTTCTAAAATATTTTTGGATGTTTCTGGGGTTTTTCTGATTTTTTTTTGGATTTTCTAATAATTAAAAAGTAATAAAAAGTGATTAAAAATGAAAATTAAATAAGAAAAATAGCAAATTAACTCAGAAAAATATGAAAATTTCAGGGAAAATCTAAAATTATATTCTGAATCTAGGAAAAATATAAAAAGTGAAAAATAAGCACTAGAAGTGCTTATTAGCTTAAAATCAGCTTATTTAAGTGCTTATTTCTAAGCACAGTTGACCAAATTTTGACCAAACTTTTACCAAGTACTTTTATGACTTAAGCGAGCTTATATAAACAGAACTCAGGCCATTTGATGCACAGGAACTCAAATAAGCAATGCAAGTAGCTCAAATAAGCACTCTGTATAGCAATAAGCACTAGCAGATAAGCACTAAGCAAACTACCAATTGAAACAAGTACTAGGGACTATAATAAGCTCAGAACAATCACTGAATCAAACTTGAGATCAAAAATGAGCAATTGCAGGCCTACTTAAAATCATAATTAAGCTGAAATCCACAAACTAAATGGGCCAAATAAGCACAACTAATAAGCTAAGAAGTATGAACTATTGGTGGAAATCTATTCACTACCACTATGAGTTCATAAAACAACTCCTAATTCAGATCTTAGAACCAATTTGTTAGCCTAAAAATGCCCAAGAAATGAGCTCAGAACTGTGGTACAGGGCAAGTACTTGTTCAATAAGCCAACTTCCAAGACCTTTTTAAATAAGCAAACAGAATTCAAATCCAACTTTTCTTTTTGAAATATGTTATTTTAGCACTAAGCTTCTCAAAACAACAAGCTACAACAATTTTCAAACAATATTGAAGTCTACACAAGCTTGCAAAGTTTCTACCAAAATCTGAGTTTGAAAACCTTTGACTTTTTTAGTGAAACAGAATGTTGACTAAATTGGTTTTTGATTACGACTAAATGATCATTTAGATGTTAATAAGCTAGTGTATGATTAGAATAAGCTCCTACTATCTATTTAGCAACTACCTATAAGATTTCTTAACCTAAAATTGCTTAATACTAACTGTATGCTAGTACCACTAGTGATTTTGACTTTTTAACTAAATACCTACTGATTTTATGCCTTAACTAGTTCTAATATTACCTAAGTGTGATGTTTAAACTACTATTACCCTTTTAACTAAGGCTTATGACAGCAAACCTTTATCAACCAAACACCCCTTTAGGGTCTGTCACCAATTCAGAATCCAACACAAACCTTACCAATCACTTCCAAACCAATTCCAATACACTCAATATGATTCACAAACATGATTATAACCAGAAACACAGATCATGAACACCATTATATCAAAAAGCTATGAAACACAGATGTAAGCTATGATGAGGCAGTAACACTAGTGAAACACACCACAACTATCAAATGAGACAAATAAGCAAATATCAAGCACTAATAAGCAATATGAATCAGTATTAAGCTAATATTATCAGGTCTACACTACTAGAGTAATAAGCTACAAGAGTTGAAATAAGAGATGGAACTCACAAGCTCAAGTCCCCCTCAGCATGAAAAGAGGGGGATTCACTTAGCTAGCCTGTCTTTAGACAGGCCAAGGGACACCTTTTTGGCTGCCTTTACCACCAATAAGCTCAACTTATGGAAATAAGCTGAGTTTGATTTTCGTTGACTTTTTGGTATTTTTGGAACAAGAAAACAGTCAAGGCTTACTATAAGCTATATGAGCTTGAATAAGCTTGAACAAACAATAAACAAACACTGAAAAGGTTCAAAAGAGAAAACAGAACATACTATTTTTTTTTGGTTTTTGTAAAGTTTTTAGATTTTTTTTTTTTTTTTTGGTTTTTCTTTAGATAATAAACAATAACAAAAACAATAACTACTGAAACAGAAAGATTAAAACTAAATAAGTAACAAAAGAAAGATACTTGCTTTTGAAAGAAATAAGCTAAAATGAGCAATAAGCTAAAAGACAATAAGTAAATAAGCTGAGATGAAAATGAAATAAGAAACCAAAATAAGCTGTCATTAATATTAAAATGAGTTACAAAATAAAAATGGCAGAGTAACAGTATTAAAAACTCTACACACTAAACAATGGTGAAACAGGGGTCTATTTATAGCCGAGACCAAGATAAGGGTTGCTAGGGTCAGGAAGATGCTAGAAGCTTAATTTTGGCCACTCATTCATAATCTTATCCTCATGTCGACATCCCACCATTCTCTTAGCCATATGATGCATCTTTATCTTCATTCCACGAATTACAGTCCAATCACAGAGCTCCAATATGCCACATGGGAGGAATAAGTGTCGACATCGTCTGACACATCTATGACTAGTCAAATCTTCTAGAAAGATGCTTAGTACGAGGTTTATTAGATTGGTACGAGGTAATAACTTGGGTGCCAGGTGAAAAGGGGAAGGGGATAAACAGTGAAAAGAGGCGCGTTTGTATTTTTATGGTTTGACTTGTGGATGGGTTTGGTTTGACTTCCGGGTTGTAATAAAAAGGGTGGATCGGGTTTAAATGGTTCTTGGGCTTGTTGGATTGATGGGCCAGCAGTGGTTGGTTTGTGTTTGATTTGGGCTAAGGTATAGTTGGGGTTGTGTTGTGTTTAATTATAATGTGAATCCGGTTGTAGAAGTAATATCAACCAAAGGACCAAAAGTGTTCATCCTGAAAATGTAAGGACCATTGCTGCCAATCTCTCAAATATTATTCCAAGGGCTATTTGTGGTATTTCTTGAATGATGAGGGGCTTTAGTTGCCATATTTCCAAAATATTCTTCAAAAGGATCAAAAGTGACAACTTTGAAAGTGGAAGGACCATATGTGTAAACTTGATCAAACTTCTTCAAAGGGCCACTTTGGTGATTTCTGAAACTTTGAGGACTCAATTTGACCATATGAGCTTTAACTTTGACCGCTAAGCTTCCCCGGCTCCAGCTTTATTCAAACTTTTCCAAATCTCGTGCCCGTTTTGTCATTTTCTCGTGATTTTTCGTCCTTTTCTTAAATATCCGTTCCTGCACATTCACAAACACAAAAACACACATTCTTTGGCATTATTGGTTAGTTTTTGGTTTATTTGGTCCAATTTTGGCTTAGAAAAGGTGAGTGAATAAGCACTCACCACACTCCAGCCTACGAAAGTTAGACGTGCGTTTCTTAGGTTCATTAGAAGTAGCACCCTATGTTCAAAAAAAAAAGTAGCACCCACATACGATGTAGTAGGTTGTTTAAGGACACTGGTAGTGTTTTTTGCAGAATTAACCACACTATCTTTTGGATCAGCCACTTGAGAAGTAGTCTCACATCAATACTCAATAAATCAGTTTAGCAGAATCATACAAAAAAGCGTATTGTGACTAAACAACACATACCTACTGCAGAAATAACTTTACTGTGGATGATGGGAGGTGGTGCGTCGTATATCATAATCGCCTAATATTAGCAACACACTATAGACGCAATAACTATTCTATAACATGTAGGCTATCATTAGGTATGATCATCATCATGTAAATATATAAACATTAGTGTAATAATACTAAATTAGATAGAAATAAATTATACATGACATGAAACAATATAAACAAAAAGAAATAAATTATAAATTTACGTCAACTATCATTTTCACAAATAAATCAATGCCACAAAGTCATCCACAACTAGAAACTAAACCGATATGTTAAAGATTCAATTTTTTACATTTTCACATCGTTAAGCTTAACTACAAACAGACACTAACATTTCCTTACATTTTTTTATAAAAAACAGAACACGATTTCACTTTCACTTCTCTACCTACAAGTGGTGATCATGTTATCTATAAATGACACATGCCAAGTACAATAGCTACTTATGTTTAATTTCCTCGTGTCAATCAATATTAAAGCTTCTATAACAAACAATCAGTCCCAAATCCAATAAAAATTATTAAGCCCACATCAATATAATACGGAGTAATGCTTTTTGCATCTCTTTTGTGTCTTGCGGCACCACTCTTGTAAATAATATAATATTACTTATCTGGATGTTGGTGACTAGTGATGACTTTTTTTGAAGAGGTAATACTCCAGATGGATAGCCCAAAGTGTTTAGCTTTTCTAGACATGTAAGTTCAAATTTCTTAAACTAGACATGGACTACTTTGAGCATGGGCTACCATAGTTAAAAACTTGACACATGTCATGTTTTGTCTTATTATGTTTTATTATAAATTACATATATACTCTCTTCTTGAAATTGGGCTACCCATTTTACTTTGGGCTATTTTAGAATTGGGCTACCCATTTCATCTTCTCTGGCCAACACCTCCGAACTTCAAACCCAGAATCCAGCGACCCTTCCGGTGACCACCACCACAAACCTCCGGCCACCACCACCATTTTCTTGGCACCTCATTAGTTAAAATAAAATCAAACTTAAACTTAATGCCAGTTATCAATCTGTATATATGAAAATGGTGATTATTAAATGAGTAGTATAAGGACATGACGGGGAAAGGTAGATCCTGTCAAGATATGATAACAAATTTAATTGTGGTGGTAGGTGGGTTGGTATATATGTAATAACAAATGAATAAGAGGATATATATGTAATTTGTCACAAGACATAATAATGATTAAATTACACATGTTAAGTTTTTAACTATTGTAGCTTATACGCAAAGTAGTTCATGTCTAGTTTGAGAAATTTTAATTTACATGTCTAGAAAAGCTAAACACTTTGGGCTACTTAGCCATTTGGAGAATTAACCCGTTTTTAAAATGTGTGTTTAAATAAAATGATGTAGTGTTAATGAATATTCTGTTGTTTTCTAGAAATTCTCAACTAGTTTATTGTTAGCGTTTTAAAGTGATGTTAACATACTATTGTTTTCGAATAATGAGTTTGGAAAACTAGTCGTGTAGCATTTAGCAAGTAGATTAAGCCATAACAGTTAACGGTAGTTGTTTGTTTATATAAGTGTTTAGTGTTATCATAATGTGTGAAATGAGGTCAAAGTAAACTTAAGCGTTTCAAAAATTACCAAACAAGCTTTGTATCTAAAACGCTACAAGGCGGTCCACGCCAAACACAATTTATCTAACTTCTAATCTGTGTTTTGAGTAATATCTATCCATCATTTTTAACAAAAAAAAAATGTCATTTAACTCACAATAATATAGCCTTTTTGCTTCTTTTTTTTGAACGACAAATTTTATAAAAACTAGCAAGAAGCTAGAAAAAAGAAAAAACTACAAAAGAACAAGCATATGATTTTGTAACCATCCTACCCAATTAATTTTTGCTCTACCTCTAGAATTACACCATTTATAAGATATCGTAACTAAATCATCAAACAATGTCGCTTTTTTCGGCTGTTTAAAACCAAAATAATCTCATTTCGAAACCGCCAAATCTTCCACCACATTACATAGAAGATGCCTTCCAATACTTGTTTAACTTTAGTACCAAAATGGAGCCCCTTGAACCATCTTAACCAATCTTTATAGTTTGAAACATCCGGAAACCTGATACTCCACCATTGAGTTACCTTTTAAAGAAGAGCTAAGGCCATGGTACAAGAGAAAAATAGATGGTCCGTAGTTTCAACTTGAACCACACAAATGGGGCATAAAATACAATTTATGTCCATCCCACGAATAGAAAGATTAAACCTTGTAGGCAATTTATCCAAACTAACTTTCCTAGCAAAAACATTTATTTTTATTGGAATAGACTTTACCCATCATGTTGGCTCAGACACCATAGGTAATCTTTGATCATCTAAACACTTTCGAACAGACGCAACTGTGAACTCCCCATTACCCGTCAACGACCAAACCCATCTATCTTGAATCTGACACAAAACAACATCCAATAATCTGGAAGCCAAAACTTGAATCTGAGCTCGTGCTACGCCTCCCGTAGGTTGACGACTAAACGAATGAGATATATTTTGATGGCTAATCTTATCTGCAACCGAGATTCCTTTAATCGATTCCAAAGCATACAATCTTGGGTATTGTATTTTCAGTGGCACGTCTCCCATCCAAGAATCGTCCCAGAAACTAGTGGCAACCCCATTACCCACCTTTTTCACACAATAAGCAAGAAGATCTATTCCTTGGAGCTTTAGACGATGAACTTCCCGAACTATGTCCAGCCAAGCCGATGAACGAGAAGACATTGGCGAATGCTCGATGTAACCATGATCTCCATAAGCTGCTTTTATAAACCGAGCCCACATGGAATCTTGAGTTTTAAACCGCCATACCACTTAAACATTAAAGCACGATTTAGAGCAAAAAAAACTATTAACGCCTAATCCACCTTTTTGTTTTGAAGCTAAAACATAATCCCGTCTAGCCCATCAAGATTTCTTATCTTGAAAGTCCCCACCGTTGAAAAAATGACTTCGAATAGCTTCCATTTTTTTCAACACTTCCTTTGGAACCTTGAAAATCATGTTATAAATAGGAATGGATCCAAGAACCGATTTTAAAAGCGTTAGCCGACGACCAATGGAGAGTGTTTTCAACTTCCATTTAGAAAGGTGACTCATAATCTTCTGAACTATATCCTCCCACGTTGTAACCCGAGAAATCAAACAACTAACCTTAACGCCTAAGTATGTGCACGGAGTTTTAAATGTAGTGCAACCTAACTGAGTTGCAGCATTCTCCACTTGTTCCGGGGCTACACATAAGCCCATCAACTTGCTCTTATGCATGTTTATACGAAGACCAGAAGCATGATAAAAGCATTTCAAAACTTGGACTATATTAGAGAGATTCCGAACATTCCATTCACCAACAAAAATTGCATCATCGGCATAAAACAAATGAGATAAATTCATTGAAGTACCAATCGGTAATCCTTTAAATAAACCTGCATTCACTACAAGGTTAAAAGAGATATGAAGGCTTTCCATAATCAAAAGAGAAAGGAAAGGAGAAAGAGGATCTCCTTGCTTAAGACCTTTTTTAAATTAGAACTCTTAGGTAAGGCTACCATTAACGAGAATTGAACCTCTAGACGATAATAAACAAGCATGAATCCATCCCACCATCGAGCACCAAAACCAAATTTCTTCATAACGTCAATCAAATAGTCCCACTGAACCGAGTCATACGCCTTTTCAAAATCCACCTTAAAAATCATGGTTTCTTTCTTCTTAGATTTACAACAATTAATTAGCTCGTTTATAATGTACGGACCATCGAGAATCTTCCTATTAGCAATAAACGTCGTTTGAACTTCACTTACAATGTCCCCAATAACTAAGCATAACCGATTAGCTAAAATTTTAGCTATAATTTTGTACAAACTACCGATTAGACTTATAGGACGAAAATCCTTTACCATTTTAGCGTCATGCTTCTTAGGAATCAACGCGATAAAAGACGAGTTAACACCTCTTGGGAATGACCCAACCTGAAGAAAATATCTCACCGCATCAGTCACATCTTTTCCTATGATATGCCAGTATCTACGATAGAAACCAAATGAAAAACCATCAGGATCGGGAGATTTATGCATCCCACAATCCCAGACAGCTCGTTTAATCTCCTCATGAGAGATATCACCTTCTAAATCTTCATTTTGAACTGATGTAATATGGTTTGGGAAGTTATCATTTAATAGAAGGCGAAAAGTAGAAGGACAATCAAACCTCTCCTTGAAATGAAGAAAGAATTCATTTTTTACCTTTACTGGATCATCTACCCACTCTCCATTAACAAGAATACCACGAATAGCTACTTGACTCCTTTTCTTATTTAAAATACTGTGAAAATATTTAGAATTTTTGTCACCATCAATCGACCATTTAATTTTCGCTTTCTGATAGGTATTAGTGGTTACACGACCAATTAAACGTGGTCATTAATACAGTTATAACTGCCAATTGAATAGGTCAAAGCAGTTACAACCAAGTTTGAATTCAGTCCAGTGAGTTCGTTATACTCACTGATGAGCTAGTCCCTGAGGACATCAACTCCCTGATGAGATCCTTCAGCCTGAGCTGAACTCATCAACCTGATGAATACCATTCAGTCCAGAGTATCACTCCCTGAAAGAGTGAACTCACTAAACTTCATCATACACTGAAAACACTTAACCACTATCTGAGTCAGGGTGTTCAGGGACCTGATGGGTGTACACTCCATACCTCCTGACCCATTGCCAGGTGTGAACTGAACCCTCAAGTGCACTAAAATTTCCAAAAATCCTCCCCAAATTTAGTTCACTTCCTTTGCATGAAAATTAAACATTAAACAAAATATATGCATAAATGAAAATATCCTGAGGATTGAATTTCCATCTTAGTACATTACACGTTTAAATATTCGAGAATCAGGGTGTTTTAAGAATTGAACCCTTCAACCAATTTGAATACCTGAAGATAAAATACACATACATTTTCAAACACTTAAAAGCTCCTGACACTATACAAGCCATGTGTCCATATCCAATTCATAAATGTTGTAAGATCCAAAAGTCCTAAGCACCCAGAAGCGGCAAAACTTACATTCACATAGGTGGTTCCTCTTTATTCATGCTCCTGCCAAGCACTTTTTCAAAGAAATAACCATTAAGAAGTAATGACTTCACCCTTCTTTTCAGCAGGTTCCAAGCACAAACCTTGGGATGATTGTAAAACATGTGCTTCAGTACACTGAATGTTCAGCTTTCCACATTGAACTCAGCTCCCAAGTTTCCTAAGGAGGGAGTTGGGTGTCTTAGCATTCAGTGACTATGTTGGACTTTAAACCCATCCCTTTAGCAGACTTTATAACCAAGTCTCTAGCCAAACCCTTCGTCAAGTGATCAGCTAAATTTTGTTGAGATCTAACAAACTCTATAGATACCACCCCCATTATTGATAAGCTCACGAATCATGCTATGCCTGACACCTAAGTGTCTAGACTTCCCATTGTACATCTGGCTATAAGCCTTTGCCAATGTAGCTGCACTATCACAACGGATAGAAATAGGTGCTATAGGTTTAGGCCACAATGGAATCTCAAGAAGCAAGTTTTTCAACCATTCAGCTTCTTTACCAGAAGTTGCTAAAGCCACAAATTCATATTCCATTGTTGAAATGGTGATACAAGTTTGCTTCTTGGATGCCCAAGAAATTGCACCTCCACCAAGTAGAAATACCCAGCCACTGGTAGACGAATTGATAAAATGCAGAACCAAACAACCACAGCTGAATTGTCTTCTATAATGTTGTGTGTCTACCCTTTTACTTCACTGAATATGCTTGCAACATCAACAAGTGAAACTGAAAAAGCTCCACAAGAAGTTTCAAAGTTGATTGAGGAATTTGGAGATGTCTTTGCAGTTCCTACCACACTACCTCCTATGAGAACTTTTGATCACAAAATTCCACTCAAGGATGAAACTTTACCCATTAACACCAAACCATATAGACATCCACCTACACAGAAGGATGCAATTGAAGTCATGGTGAGAGAATTACTTGACACTGGTGTGATCAGAGACAGCCAAAGTCCTTTCTCCTCTCCAGTGGTCATGGTTAAGAAGAAAGATGGAAGTTGGAGGATGTGTATAAATTATAGACAGTTGAACAATGCCACAATCAAAGACAAGTTCCCTATACCTGTGATAGAAGAGTTGATAGATGAGATGCAAGGGTCAATGTACTTCACAAAGCTGGATTTGAGGTCTGGTTACCACCAAATCAGAATGTATCCACCAGACATTGAGAAGACAACATTTAAGACACATGAAGGCCATTATGAATTTCTGGTAATGCCTTTTGGACTCACTAATGCTCCATCTACATTTCAAGCTCTTATGAATTCTGTGTTCAAGCTTTATTTAAGGAAGTTTATGTTAGTATTTTTTGATGATATCTTAGTGTATAGTCCAACACTAGAAATGCATGTTCAACATTTGAGACTGGTTTTGCAAGTTTTGAGACAACACACTCTCTATGCCAAACAGTCTAAGTGTGTGTTTGGAGCTGACAAAGTTGAATATTTGGGCCATGTAATAACTAGAGAAGGAGTGGCTACTGATGGCTCTAAAATTGAAGCAATGAAGAATTGGTCAGTACCTAAAAACATTAAGCAACTCAGAGGTTTTTTGGGGTTAACAGGTTACTATAGAAGGTTTGTCAAAAGTTATGCAGTCATCAACCATCCTTTAACACGGTTGCTTAAGAATAATGGCTTTGTTTGGTCAAGTGTTACACAAGAAGCATTTGAAGCTTTAAAGCAGGCTATGGTGCAAGCTCCAGTACTCAAACTTCCTGATTTCAATGAGGTGTTTGTCATTGAAACAGATGCATCCCATGGAGGTATTGGTGCAGTGTTACAGCAAAGAGGCCATCCAATAGCTTATTACAGTAAAACCATGTCTCCAGACATCAACTCTTATCTACTTATGAAAAGGAGCTTTTGGCAGTAATACAAGCTTTGAGTAAGTGGAGAGGGTATCTTTTGGATAGACACTTCAAGATTAAGACAGACCATTTCAGTTTAAAATACTTATTAGAGCAAAGAATCGCCACCCCTTCTTAGATGAAATGGTTACCTAAACTCATGGGATTTGATTATGAAATATTGTACAAAAAGGGTAGTGAAAACAAAGCTGTTGATGCTCTTTCAAGAATACCTACTAGTGCTCAGTTACTACATTTGGCTTTGTCTACCATTACCAGTGATTATGTCCAGCAAATTGTAGACTCTTGCAAGTCAGATGTGGACTTGCAGAAGTTGGTAGCTAATTTGGAACAGAATCCTCATTCTCACAAACATTATGCTTTGTTGCAAGGTCAATTGAGAAGGAAGGGTAAATTGGTGGTTGGAAATGATGAATAGTTGAGACAAGCTCTACTCAGTTACTTCCATTCAGATCCTAGTGGTGGTCATTCAGGAGTACAAGCTACCATGAAAAGAGTGACTGGTTTTTGTTACTGGAAGAAGTTGAGACAACAAGTGAAAGCTTTTGTGGCAAATTGCAGAGTCTGTCAAGCTAATAAACCAGATCTTTCTTCATATCCAGGTCTCTTACAACCTCTCCCTATACCACAACAACTCTGGTCAGAAATATCCATGGATTTCATAGAAGGTCTTCCACCCTCTAATGGAAAAACTGTGTTGTTTGTAGTAGTGGATAGACTGAGTAAGTACAGCCATTTTATTCCTCTAAGTCATCCTTTCACAGTTGTTCAAGTGGCTCAAGTGTTTTTAGACAATGTGTACAAGCTTCTTGGTCTTCCAAAGGTGATAGTGAGTAACAGGGATAAGGTTTTCTTAAGCTTGTTTTGGAAAGAACTCTTCAAAATGTTAAAAGTTAGCCTGCACTTATCTACTTCATATCATCCTCAAACTGATGGCCAGACTGAAGTAGTTAATAGGTGTTTGGAATGTTACTTAAGATGCATGACTAGAGAGAAGCCAAAAGCTTGGTCAAAGTGGGTCTCTTTAGTTGAATATTGGTACAACACCAATTATCACACTGGTACTCAGATAACTCCTTTTGAAGTTCTTTATGGTCAGCCACCTACAAGCCCTATAGCTTATGTTCAAGGTCAGAGCTCAGTAGAAAGTGTGGATAGATCATTGGCTGCAAGAGAAGCTATAAGTCAATTGCTCAAGTTCCACTTGGAGAGGTCACAACATAGAATGAAGGTTTTTGCTGATACAAAGAGGACTGAAAGAGAATTTGAAATTGGCCAATGGGTGTTTCTAAAGTTACAACCTCATAGGCAAGTAACTGTGAGAATGGGAAAATACAACAAGCTCAATCCAAAATACTATGGTCCTTTTCAAATTTTGGAAAGAGTTGGCCAAGTTGCATACAAGCTGGATTTACCTGCAAGTTCACAAATCCACCCAGTCTTTCACATTTCACAGCTCAAAAAGTTTAAGGGTTCTCCTCCTACTTCTACTCCTGTTCTTCCAAGGTGTAATGAGTTAGAAGTGGTACCAGTTGCAATTCGGGATAGAAGATTGGGCAAGGTGGGCACAACAAGCAAAGTTTTTGTCTTAGTTCAATGGTCTAATGGAACAGTGGATGATGCAACATGGGAGCTGCATAGTGACATGGTCAAACGTTTTCCTGATTTTCAGATTGATGATTGAGGACAAGCAGTTTTTGAAGGAGGAAGTATTGACATGAGCTTAAGTATCAAAGTCAATAAGTCAACAAAGTCAAAAAAAGTCAACACATTTAGTAACTGATTTTCATATCAATTTGGGCGGGAAAATCAGTTAACAACCAACACTTGTATAAATCATTTCCATTGTATTCATTTCACATCTATCTTGTAATTGAACATTTCTTTTCTTTAAATCTGTAACAAGCTCTCATCCAATAATAACAAATCACTTTTTGATCCAATACTCTCTTCTTGATTCTTGAGTGTTCATCAAACTGTGAGATCTTTACTATTTCTTCATTAGAGATCTAAAGATCTTATCATTATAAAAGAATATTTGATTTTCGTAGTGATCTCTTTATTGTTGATGTTTTTATTTACTTTGGATTGCAACAGCTTTGTGTTTGGCAAGAAATTGAGTAAACAAATCATGTATGCGATGCTTGTATACTGCCCAATTGGATGTCACTGTGAGCTCGAATCACTAACTACTAACTCGCCGTTTAAAAAAAATCATGTATGTGATGGTTTGAAACAATACCTGTGCAGACATGCGTAGCTACAATAAAACATGGGTTTAAGTTAAGATTTTCAAATATGCTATGTTATTTTAAATATGTTTCAAATTACTCATTTTGTTAATTTATTTTTGAAATCACAATGGTCAACAAAAAAACTCCGTTTATCACTAAAGCCGCAAAAACTGTAACCTATTGTCTACAAATGTAATATTTCCTTTAATCGAGCCTCCTTTCAATGTTTTTCTATGTCTTTACCTTTGCCTCTATTTAAAAAATTTTGTAAACCATTTACTATTCCAATTATATAGATTCGTAACACACACACATATGCGCATTACCTGCGTGTTATTGATGAAAAATGTCGCAACTGTATAGGTTGAACTAATTCTGATCTGATAATGGATTTGACCGTGTGTTATTGACGAAAAGTGTCGCAACTAGCGTAAGATGTGAATGGTATTCAAATATGCAGGTTAATGACTTGTCAACTTCTTTACATAGATGAAATGAAATGATGAATTATGAGAATTGGTTATCTCGGAACAAAATTTGAAAGTACATTGTTAAAGTCCTTGAATAAAATAGTATGTGTTTCAAGTCGGCACAAATTGAAAACTACGTTGGTAATTTGTAGCTTTTACCCAATAAGCCAAAACTAATATCCAAATTCCTATATCGAGTATGCTTCAGAAACAAAAAACCCAAAGCCAGCAAACCATACGAACCTTCCAGGAACGGAGCCAAAAAGTTTTGCCTGAGAGGGCATAATTTTAAAAACTACATTATAAATTGATTCTTGAGAGGGGGGTGATTTAAAAAAAAAAACCATATTTTATAAAATTTACAGTGCAAATTTTTTTTTTCACTTGCCCCCTCCTATCTCCATCCATGGAACCTTCTATACCTTCAAACGAACCTTTTTTTTCCCTTCAAGGCAAAACAAACAAAATCCTAATTAAACAAAAGGAATAAAACGAAAATCCACAAAAAATGTGTGAATTGGCGAGAACGCCCTGACCCAGGTGCCCTTTGGCACCAGCCATTGTTCACTCCATAAGGAATAGCTCTGGCAACTCTTCTGGCCCAGTGGGGCATCACCTGGAGTGAGCAAGACCCGAGACTCAAATCCTTGACTTTTTATCCACATAATCTCTCCAATGGGCCTATGGGTTTTTCGTAGGTGTGTACCAACTAAGCCAAAACCCTTCGGTAAGAATAAAGCGAAAATAACCGGGATTCTTCCGGATCACCGGCGAGTAGTTGATGACCGGACGATAACAAGTTTTTGTTGGTGGATATTACCTAAAGCTCGGATACGATGTAAGACGTGATTGATTAATTAATAAAGTGAGATTACATACGCCCCAATATTTATACTACACTTGGACTTTGGCTCAAATTATACTAATACAAATAACTCCACTACCACACTTAAGCGAACATTATTGCAGGTTGAAAAAAATACCCAAATTTTACATTTTCATATTACTTGCAGTGATAAATGATGACTCTGCATATACAATTAATCGGCCCTTACCAAAAAGGAAAGTTAGTACAATAACTTCTTTTCGATACATGATTGACTGACTTTTTTATCCTTCATAGTCGTGACATATTTCTAATTTTCGTCCTTTTCTTAAATATCCATTCTTGCACATTCACAAACACAAAAACACACATTCTTTGGCATTATTGGTTAGTTTTTGGTTTATTTGGTCCAATTTTGGCTTAGAAAAGGTGAGTGAATAAGCACTCACCACACTCCAGCCTACGAAAGTTAGACGTGCGTTTCTTAGGTTCATTAGAAGTAGCACCCTATGTTCAAAAAAAAAAGTAGCACCCACATACGATGTAGTAGGTTGTTTAAGGACACTGGTAGTGTTTTTTGCAGAATTAACCACACTATCTTTTGGATCAGCCACTTGAGAAGTAGTCTCACATCAATACTCAATAAATCAGTTTAGCAGAATCATTAAAAAAAGCGTATTGTGACTAAACAACACATACCTACTGCAGAAATAACTTTACTGTGGATGATGGGAGGTGGTGCGTCGTATATCATAATCGCCTAATATTAGCAACACACTATAGACGCAATAACTATTCTATAACATGTAGGCTATCATTAGGTATGATCATCATCATGTAAATATATAAACATTAGTGTAATAATACTAAATTAGATAGAAATAAATTATACATGACATGAAACAATATAAACAAAAAGAAATAAATTATAAATTTACGTCAACTATCATTTTCACAAATAAATCAATGCCACAAAGTCATCCACAACTAGAAACTAAACCGATATGTTAAAGATTCAATTTTTTACATTTTCACATCGTTAAGCTTAACTACAAACAGACACTAACATTTCCTTACATTTTTTTATAAAAAACAGAACACGATTTCACTTTCACTTCTCTACCTACAAGTGGTGATCATGTTATCTATAAATGACACATGCCAAGTACAATAGCTACTTATGTTTAATTTCCTCGTGTCAATCAATATTAAAGCTTCTATAACAAACAATCAGTCCCAAATCCAATAAAAATTATTAAGCCCACATCAATATAATACGGAGTAATGCTTTTTGCATCTCTTTTGTGTCTTGCGGCACCACTCTTGTAAATATTATCATATTACTTATCTGGATGTTGGTGACTAGTGATGACTTTTTTTGAAGAGGTAATACTCCAGATGGATAACCCAAAATGTTTAGCTTTTCTAGACATGTAAGTTCAAATTTCTTAAACTAGACATGGACTACTTTGAGCATGGGCTACCATAGTTAAAAACTTGACACATGTCCTGTTTTGTCTTATTATGTTTTATTATAAATTACATATATACTCTCTTCTTGAAATTGGGCTACCCACTTTACTTTGGGCTATTTTAGAATTGGGCTACCCACTTCATCTTCTCTGGCCAACACCTCCGAACTTCAAACCCAGAATCCAGCGACCCTTCCGGTGACCACCACCACAAACCTCCGGCCACCACCACCATTTTCTTGGCACCTCATTAGTTAAAATAAACTCAAACTTAAACTTAATGCCAGTTATCAATCTGTATATATGAAAATGGTGATTATTAAATGAGTTGTATAAGGACATGACGGGGAAAGGTAGATCCTGTCAAGATATGATAACAAATTTAATTGTGGTGGTAGGTGGGTTGGTATAT
The DNA here is from genome assembly GCA_030686995.1 of Artemisia argyi. Classification (NCBI taxonomy): domain Eukaryota; kingdom Viridiplantae; phylum Streptophyta; class Magnoliopsida; order Asterales; family Asteraceae; genus Artemisia; species Artemisia argyi. Next base: position 184,018,792 of record CM060697.1, read on the forward strand.
ATGTAATAACAAATGAATAAGATGATATATATGTAATTTGTCACAAGACATAATAATGATTAAATTACACATGTTAAGTTTTTAACTATTGTAGCTTATACGCAAAGTAGTTCATGTCTAGTTTGAGAAATTTTAATTTACATGTCTAGAAAAGCTAAACACTTTGGGCTACTTATCCATTTGGAGAATTAACCCGTTTTTAAAATGTGTGTTTAAATAAAATGATGTAGTGTTAATGAATATTCTGTTGTTTTCTAGAAATTCTCAACTAGTTTATTGTTAGCGTTTTAAAGTGATGTTAACATACTATTGTTTTCGAATAATGAGTTTGGAAAACTAGTCGTGTAGCATTTAGCAAGTAGATTAAGCCATAACAGTTAACGGTAGTTGTTTGTTTATATAAGTGTTTAGTGTTATCATAATGTGTGAAATGAGGTCAAAGTAAACTTAAGCGTTTCAAAAATTACCAAACAAGCTTTGTATCTAAAACGCTACAAGGCGGTCCACGCCAAACACAATTTATCTAACTTCTAATCTGTGTTTTGAGTAATATCTATCCATCATTTTTAGACGATGAACTTCCCGAACTATGTCCAGCCAAGCCGATGAACGAGAAGACATTGGCGAACGCTCGATGTAACCATGATCTCCATAAGCTGCTTTTATAAACCGAGCCCACATGGAATCTTGAGTTTTAAACCGCCATACCACTTAAACATTAAAGCACGATTTAGAGCAAAAAAACTATTAACGCCTAATCCACCTTTTTGTTTTGAAGCTAAAACATAATCCCGTCTAGCCCATCAAGATTTCTTATCTTGAAAGTCCCCACCGTTGAAAAAATGACTTCGAATAGCTTCCATTTTTTTCAACACTTCCTTTGGAACCTTGAAAATCATGTTATAAATAGGAATGGATCCAAGAACCGATTTTAAAAGCGTTAGCCGACGACCAATGGAGAGTGTTTTCAACTTCCATTTAGAAAGGTGACTCATAATCTTCTGAACTATATCCTCCCACGTTGTAACCCGAGAAATCAAACAACTAACCTTAACGCCTAAGTATGTGAACGGAGTTTTAAATGTAGTGCAACCTAACTGAGTTGCAGCATTCTCCACTTGTTCCGGGGCTACACATAAGCCCATCAACTTGCTCTTATGCATGTTTATACGAAGACCAGAAGCATGATAAAAGCATTTCAAAACTTGGACTATATTAGAGAGATTCCGAACATTCCATTCACCAACAAAAATTGCATCATCGGCATAAAACAAATGAGATAAATTCATTGAAGTACCACTCGGTAATCCTTTAAATAAACCTGCATTCACTACAAGGTTAAAAGAGATATGAAGGCTTTCCATAATCAAAAGAGAAAGGAAAGGAGAAAGAGGATCTCCTTGCTTAAGACCTTTTTTAAATTAGAACTCTTAGGTAAGGCTACCATTAATGAGAATTGAACCTCTAGACGATAATAAACAAGCATGAATCCATCCCACCATCGAGCACCAAAACCAAATTTCTTCATAACGTCAATCAAATAGTCCCACTGAACCGAGTCATACGCCTTTTCAAAATCCACCGTAAAAATCATGGTTTCTTTCTTCTTAGATTTACAACAATTAATGAGCTCATTTATAATGAACGGACCATCGAGAATCTGCCTATTAGCAACAAACGCCGTTTGAACTTCACTTATAATGTCCCCAATAACTAAGCATAACCGATTAGCTAAAATTTTAGCTATAATTTTGTACAAACTACCGATTAGACTTATAGGACGAAAATCCTTTACCATTTTTCCATATAAAGATCTCTGCAGTAGACAAACATGATTAGGGTATCGAGAATCCAGAAATCCCGGCGGCTGATGCATATGGACAGTCTCAGATAAATCACCGTTAAGAAATGCATTCTTAACGTCAAGCTGATGAGTAGGCCACTCGCGGGAAACTGCAAGACTGAGAACAGTACGAATGGTAGCCGGTTTAACAACCGGACTAAAAGTCTCATCACAATCAATACCAAGTTGTTGACTACTGCCGTTAGCAACCAAACGAGCCTTATAGCGGCTCAAAGTCCCGTCAGCATGAAACTTATGCTTAAATAACCACATAGAATGAACCATATTAACATCAGATGGCCTCGGTACAAGAACCCAAGTACCATTTTTAACTAACGCATTATACTCATCATACATAGCATTACGGCATTGAGGGACTTTTAAAGCAATAAACAGAGATTTAGGTATAGGAGAAATAGAATATGTATGTAAAAACGATCAATGGGTTTGACAATGCCTGACTGAGACCTAGTGACCATGCGGTGAGAACGTTGGGATTCGGTAGTAGTCTGCTGTGATTGGGCCGAGGGGTTTGGGATGGTTGTGGTGATGTTTGGTTGTTGAAGGGGTTGGGTAGGGGGTGTTGTTGGGATTGGTTTGAATCAGGGTGAGTGGTGTGGTGTTGGGCCGAAGCTGCTGGGCTTAGAGTTTGTTCCGATTGGTAAGGGGATATAAGGGGGTCGAATGGGTTTGTTGTTGGGTCGTGGGTTGTGGCGTATTGTGGGTCGATTGTTCAATTCTGGATTGTGGAATGTTTTGTGTTTCGTGAGATTGAGAGTTGGGGGAGGTGTCGGGAGTGTGTAAACGTGGTTGAGAATTTGTGGAGACACGGGATCTAAGAATGTATATGTGGGTGGGGAGGTGGGTGTCATGGATCGGTAAGGAAATTGGGTTTCATCGAAGGTGACGTGCCGAGAAAGAATGATTTTATTGGTTTCAAGGTCTAGGCAACGGAAACCGCGGTGGTATGCGGGAAATCCTAGGAATATACACGGGGTTGCACGTGGGGCAAGTTTATGAGGTGAGTGAAGGTGAGGGTAACAAAGGCATCCGAAGATGCGTAGACGGGAGTAGTCTGGTGCTTTTTGGAAGAGTCTTGTAAATAGATTTTCGTTGTTGATAGCGGTTGAAAAAGGAGTGTACGAATGACGTTGTTGATGGTTCGTATCATGCGTTCAGCCTTGCCATTTTGTTGGGAGGTTTTTGGGCAAGAAAATCTAAGTTGAATACCGTGGTTGGCAAAAAGTGTATGTAGTTGGTTATTGTTGAACTCACCACCATGATCACACTGGAAGCTCTTAATTTCGCATTTAAATTAATTTTGAACGTACTTACGAAAATGCAAAAATTTATCAAACATGTCAAACTTAGAATGTAATGGATAAATCCATAAATATTGTGAGAAATGATCAAGAAATAAGACATAATATTTAAAACCACTAGAACTCACAATTGAAGAAGTCCATAAATCAGAATAAATAATATCAAAACATCGTTCAATAATAGAACCCGAGCTTTAGAAAGGAAGCTTCACATGTTTGCCAAGTTGGCAAGCATGACAAACATGTGGAGTCTTTTCTTTATTGCATGAAATGAAATGACGAGAAACAAGCGACCGAAGCACTTCGTCACCGGGATGACCGAGACGTTGATGCACGTGGAGGAGCTGGTAGAGACAAAAGCAGTAGGGATAGTTGATGGTTTGGTAACTGGATAGAGATCACCCGAGCTGTCACATCGAAGGAGGATGTGACGAGTCAAGAAATCCTTCACAGAAAAACCAAAAGCGTCAAATTCGATAGTGCAATTATTATCCCTAGTAAACTGACAAACAGAAATGAGATTTTTAATGATGTTAGGGGTGACAAGTACATTATGAAGGTGAAGGGGACGATGGAAGGAAGGAATAATGTTATGTCCGGTGTTGGTAACCGGAATAGAATTACCGTCACCAACATGTACAGATGGAAATAAACGTTTATTAAAAATGGTACTTAAATTACTTGCATTAGAATTTAAATGAGATGAAGCACCTGTATCCATGTTCCAAGTCGGGTCTTGTAATGTCATGGTGCTAAGAGCACTAGGGAGCGAGGTGGCTTGAGACGGGTATGTAACCGGGGCGGGGCCGAGGATGCTAGCGGGGTGTACTGATGGCTGTTGGGTCGGGTACTGGTAATGGGCTGCTGTTGGGTTGATGAAAGTGTTTGGCTGGGTGATATAAGGTTTAACAGTAAGAGCTTGTGGGGCTGGTTGATGGCCTAGTTGTGTGGAATAATTGGGCTGGGTTGGGTGTTGTTGCATTCGGTGTGTATAAAAGCCTGGAGCAGCCAAAGATGTGTTTTGGTTATAATATTGCATACCAGTGTGTCGACTAAATTGACCCCCTATATTACCCGATTGACTAACAGTGGGCTGTTGGGTTTGACGTGAGGAATAAAGCCCAGGAGGGGCATAAGAATGATAGTGATTGTTGTGGTGTAAGGCAGAGGTGTGCATAAAATTGCCTCTATTATTAACCGAAGACCCACTGATATTATTTTTACCACTTACACTCGACCGGTTGGGATAATCATGGATAAACTTGCACTGGTCACCAAATTTACACATTCCCTGGTTAAAGTGTTTACACATTTGTGGTAGGTTTAGAGATTTATTAGGATGAGAATTATTGGTACCTTTAGGATCTGATGAACTTGTGGCGATTTGTGAGAGTTGTACTGACGATTTATTAGAATGAGAATTATCTTCACTGGCCATGGGGAGATTAGGGTGGTGATGGAGCGGCAGAATATTGAGGGGAGGGGGAAAGAATTCCGAATTATTTGGAGAGAAAAGAGGGAAAGGATCGGTTAATTATTTTGGCCTGATACCATGTTGAATGTTATGATTCCATTGATTCATATTGATAACAAACTAGACATTATATAGGATACGAGGATTATTCTAGACTATGGGCTTGGCCACATTACATGAACTATACACTTGGGCCTCACTATAATAACGACTAATATACATAGCTTGATATACCCATTATATAACATGATTGATATGTAATAAGGAACTCACATCTTTTATAGTTGTAAGACAGCACCAGCTGTATCGGATACACAAAAACCAGCAGCTGCATATTGAAAATTAAATTTATCCTCAAAAATAATGATAAAAAAAATGGTCATGAATGCTGTTTTCTTTCGAATTTTTAAAAATTAAGTAGTTGGAACGTCTTATCTGTTGCACGTATTGTTATATTATGGACATTATTTTAGTAGTCGTATGTTAGGATCGAACTCGAGATCACGGGATTGCACACAATACGTATGAAGAGAAAATGAAATAATTATTTATAAATGTTATACGTATTTATAAATCTCCGTGTCTCGATTTGGTTGTTTTCTTCCCTTATCTCTTGTCTTTACTTTATTTACTTTACGCATTATTATTGTCTTCATATGGAAGGGTTCAGTAAGAAGAAAACTAAATTAAGAAGAATAAGCAGAAGTTCTAGCTACACATTTCAAATTAGAGTGAGACTTTTAAGGGGACTTGGAATGGATATAAATAGAGGTATCAAAAAAAATGAACTTATGAACAATTAAAAAAGAGGGGTTAAGCTTCGACTAAAAATCATACCTAATCATTGACAATGATAAATGACTTAGGGATGGCAAAAGGGTCGGAGGTGAGGGTGATGATTGCATTCCCCTTCATTGCGGCATGGAATGATTTAGCATCTCATTTCCATTCACACAAGGTGAGATCCGTGAAACTCTCCCTTGTTGTGAATGGAAATAGAATGCTGAATCATTCCACGTCACTATTAAGCAGTGTTCTAAAAGGCGCGTTAAGGCGCGGCCTCGCCGCCACGAAATGGACCATGGCGGCTGCTCTAGGCGTAGCGTGAGAAAAGGCGAGATAAGGCGCGAAAAGACGTGCCTTTTGGTAAGGTGTGGCGCCACTTTTAGAAATAGTTTTTTTTTTTTTTTTTTTTTTTTTTTTTTTTTTTTTAGTTAACTATTTTGAACCAGCATTTGAAATCTGGGCTATATGGTATTTGGGCATGATAATTATATAGTAAGTAGTAGTCTAAATGTCTAATATAGTAGTCCAAATGCGTATGAAATATGATATTATAATATAAATAATACATCTATGAATTTTTTTTTTTTTGCATCTTAGTTACGCCTTAAAAAACGCCATGGCTCGTAAGACTTGAGACGTGGGCATGCTGCCACGCCACGCCTCACGTCCTTTATAACCTTGCTATTAAGGAAAATATCGATAAAGTGGGAAGATGCGAGGAATATTGGACAAAAGATATCATGAATATTAAAAATATCGATATGTTATTCATTTATCAACAAAACATCTCTACTATTTATAAAGAGTGTACTTTTTCTTGAAAATTGAATTTTGAAATTTTGAAAAACTTAAATTAATGTAGTTTGGCTAAACTATCCTTAAGTACCTCTTACACTCTGTTCCCGAGTATAAAACGGAAAGAACAGAGATGGAGAGGGAAAAAGGAGTGGAGTAAAGAGGAGAGGAATAAGAAATTATTTTTTTAACTTGTGTTCCCGAGTTAGAAAGAAAAGAGAAGGAAGTAACAAAAAAAAGAGCTTTAAAATCAATTGCACTCCATTTCATCCCAATTTGGGAAGTAAATTAGGAGAGTAATTGTGATGTAATTTACTATCCTTTACTTTCCTCTCCCCTCTTAAAAAATCTCAGGAACACAATTTTTTTTATTACCATCCCAAACCTTTCCCTTTCACTCCAAAAAATAAACTCAGGAACAGAGTGTTAAACTTTTCAAAAACTTGTCAACTTAAGTTATGTATTTTTTATCAATTTTAAACTTGACAACTTTTCAAAAACACGCACTATATTAATTTTAAAAAAACACAGAGCTTTGCATCAAGGATCGAACCAGAATCACGATTTCACAAGTATAATTATTTGCCGATATACACCATCGTTTTGCGCGGATATGCGTCTAGTTTAAACTAATAAGTCCAAGAAATAAGCTAAAACAAGACTCATAACATATATTATTTTTTTTGAACGGCGAGTTGGTAGTTAGTGATTCGAACTCATAGTGACATCCAATTGGGCAGTATACAAGCATCGAACCTTTCTCTTTAGGGGATAAACCCCACTTCTGCTTCTATTTTTCGGGTTATTAAAGGTTCATGGTGAGACTCGAACCTTAGACCTCTCCAAAGATACCTCCCAAAGGTTACTCTTGGTAGCCAACTAAGCTACCCCAGTTGATTGATACTCATAACATATTTGATCCTAAATCAAAATAGTAAGTTAATCATTTTAAAGATCTTTTGACCAGTGTTCCAACCGGTTCGACTTGAGATCTTTTTCGAAAATACAATTTGCATAATTAAATAATACTTACACTTTGTAAACATCATGTGCTGGTTTGTTTTATAAAATAAAAGAAGATATGCAAATAGAAAACAAAACTAAACAAATAAGATGATATGATTAGGTAGACAGATCTGTATCACATTGGGATTTGATGTTATCAACATTTTGATTCTCTTCAGATTCCTCACTTAACTCAACTCCACAAAATTCTTCTATAAATAATACTTCGTACAACCATAATATATAACTGAATCTTTATTAACACACACTCACAAAGTCACAAGTCATAAGTATTCTCATACGATAACCTGAGTCGACCCGTTCGTAAGTATACTCAAGTTTATGAAAACGACACGAAAAAGAATGGATATGAAATTGTTTGCATTACTAGTTATTGTAACGGCGTCACTTTTAGTCGTGCCACCAATGCTTCCTCCTTTGCCTCCACCACCAATGTTGCTAATGTTCTTTCCTGTAGGGATTATGGCGCTTCTTATGTTAATGGTGATCCCCCCAGTTGAATCTACGTCAAGTCGTCCGTTGAATAGCCAGTTTCGTTTTTAGTAGGTTGTGTTAGGCTAATCACTTTGTTGTTTATGATTTATATATGAAATGTTGTTTTTTTTTTTTTTTGTTACTCTAACTCAATGATAGCATTTGATTATATTAGAAATTAAGTATCATCTTTGGTGCTTCTTAGAACAGCTTGTCTTAGCAATAAGCTGTTGGTATCTACTGCACATTATTTTCGCATACAAATATGCTTATTAAATAAGTTGTTTCAAATACCTCTAAAAACTCTTTATCTGTTGCATTACAGATAAATAAGCTGATAGATAGCTTCTCTATAGCAGTACCAAACAAACCCCAAATGCTTAAGTTTCCTTTGAATCGCAGTACGAAACCTATCATTAGCTTTATGCCTTCATAATCGACATACTTAAGTTTTCTAAATGGTTGTTAAACAGATCTGTATACGTTACACTAGTTTTTTGCGACTCATTTTTGTTTATTACGATAGCAACGTAGTACTCCATAATTCATTTGTAAGTTAGTATCATGTGTGTTTGACACATGGTTGCTAAGATCCCGATTTTGATCTTATGTTTTACGTTACTGCAAGGCAAAAATGATTTGAGTCCTACATAGGATATTAGGAAGCTTAAGATCTTATAAGATCTCGATCTTGGCCATATGATCTTAAATCCAATCCGATTCAATCTTACTTTTCTTTAACCGCAAACTAAAAACAACAAAGTTATTGATTATGTTTTATATAATTTAAAAAACAACATGTTAATATTCTTAAATATTTCATATTCATAATCTATAATAACATTTCTATGAAACATTCATGTAATATTGTGTTTATTATATATAATAATATGTAGATTTGAACAAAATTACAAAGAATATTAAGAAAGTGGCATTATAGTAAGATCTTAGAATACCAATCTGATCTTACGATCTTTATCTTGCAAAAACAAAAACGATCCTAAGTAAAATCTCGATCAAAACTTGACGTCTAAGCCCATAATCATTTTTCTATAGAAGCCCATCATTCTATAGGCTGGGCCCAATTCTCAACTTCTTAAGACTCAAGATGGCCCACTGTATTTTTAGATATTTATGGACAAAAACTGTCTCAAGAGTACACCGTAATAAGTGTTCGACCAATACAGAATTGAGCATTAAAGTGAAATTATCTTTCAAGTTAAAAGCACTATTAAAACTTGCATGTATGCGAACATTGCATGTTATAATGAATTCATGACCGAAAAAATTGTAAATAATGTCCAAAGAAACATTCTTTCTACATTCATTGCACATGTTAGCCAAATATACTACCTACTATTGAGATCCAAATATCATCTACCATTAAACATTATAAATGACACTTTCACGGATTAATATGAATCAAAATAAAAGCTGTAGCTTTTCTTTGTTGTACCTTTTACACTATGATTACTTATGAGTATGAACATGCACATGAGGGTCACAAATGGGGTAATTGGTTTGCATAAAAACATCATCATGTACAGCCAAGTAGTTGGATGAAAAACAACTTTTTTCGTCATCCGGTTGATAGAGGATCACTCCAGTTAACATAAGACAATGATAGATCATGTAAAAGAAATGAGATATGCTAGGATATAAACATATATAATGAATAGACCTAAGCAAAGACCTATTTTATGTTTCACAAAAATGAAGTTTGTAAACTTAAGTTTGATGACCCAACTAGATTTCTTATGTCGAAATAACTTTTTTTTTTTTTTTTTTTTTTAGTTGTTAGCGGTTCAGGTAGCAGTACGTGACATCCAATTGGGCAGTATGCTGACCCTGAACTCCGCCTGTACTTTCTGCTATTTCGCTTGAAGGGGTAAAAGTCTCGGGTGGGATTCGAACTTGAGACCTCCCCTAGCCAAACCTCCCCTCCTCAAGCCCCTAAGGTATCTTGGTGGCCAACTGAGCTATCCGAGTTGGTTATACACAGACATTTAATACATGATGATTGTCACAATTCTTTCGCAACGGTCATAGACCAACAACTATTACTAAAAATAAATGAATTATAAGAGTAGTTTCTTTCGGTCCTAGCAACCAGTGGTCCACACCATGTGGTTCAATTCTGTGGGGTATGTGTTAGGCCTGCAACACTAATGACCCATGGTTTGGTGGGTCTGACCAGTTATGGTGATAACATAGTTTCTTTCGCTAGGTGTTGTCTTAGTACTTTTTGTTATTATGTTTTGCTGTAAAGATAGTACACAAACAAATTTGTCTTCTAAAGTTGAAATGTAACTAACAAAAATAAAAGACATAATGTAGTTTCCGAGTCATAATCGACTTTTTGGAGGCCTTGAGCGAAAATCAGAATGAGGCCCAAAAAAAATGAATGACGAGTAAAAACGTCACCGTTTTAAAAGATACAATGCAACTTATTTACGTATAAAGAGATACGCTTTTAGCTTATCTAACTAGTTAACGAACACAAATTTTTATCGGCAAATATCAAAAAATCTCAAATATAGTTTGGTAGGTAACTAATGTACTATTAAAGAAAACTACAATGCTTATTCATTACTTTGAGATAAATTTGATCATAAAAAAGGTCAAAAGGCAGAAGAGTAATAAGGTGGTGAGTCTTGGTAAGGTATGATATGGTCCAAAGACAAGGATATGACTGCTCAAATACTCCTTAAATTAGGAGGACTCATGTATGTATGTTGAGCCTTGTTGGGGTTTGTCTGTTTTGGTTCCTAACCCATTTTGTCTTTTCACCATCTTTGAAGCAAAGCCAAATTGGTTGTTAGTGGTAGATACACCATATCAAGGGTGTTATGTGTAACTTAATTCTTCTATTTTTTGTATCCAAGTTCCACCCATTCATTCTCTAAAGTTTGCTTACATGACATATACATGTTTTTGATTTTTGATTTTATTATTATTATTATTTTTATTTACTTATATATTTAAATTAGGTATGCATTAATTGTAAAAGTTTCTTTATGAAACTAGGGGGTCCCGAGGTGTCATAAGACCCTGATAGAATTTTTCTTCGCAATGTTAATTATCGTGAAAAATAACGAATTCTCCGAAATGGATCCGATCTCAATAGATTGTGTTTCTAGTTTTTACATAGTTAGTCTATCAATAAGTGAATACTAAAAGCATATTTTAACTCACTCGTTTTTATTGAAAATTGTTTATTTTTGCCAAAATTTTCTTTTTTATCGCAGTTAAAAATTTGTGACCCCAGTCACTTCTAGCCGTGGTTCCATCTCTGAGTTAGGGTATACATATGTGTATCCAAAAAACAATGTAGGTCTGCTTTCGTGAATAGTTACATATGAACGCAATGTTTTACAATCCAGGATGACCGATTGGCTTATTAGGAACTAAACCAGTGACATGTTCGAAAAAGACCAGTGTAATTCTATCCTATGGACATGATTAAACTAGTCGGTTTTTTAGTTAAAATGGGAATCCAAACTGGGTTAAACCTTTTTTTATACTCTTTACCTTCTACATCCTTAATGCCATTTTGAAGTTCAAAATTTATATTCTTGTTAAATTGTAAGTGTTTTAAGTTGCTTTGAGTCATACTTAACTTAACATTGGTAACTTAAAATACGTCATAACGTTTATTTTTACGGACATTGTTAATTTTCAAATTGGTACGTAAACTAGTTGATCCAACTGACTATACCGGATCCTGAAACCCTGGTAGTTAAGTGACAAACTCGGTCTCTAAAACATTGTTCGAACCTAAAAAACGGTTTTTGTACCGAACAATAAAAACAAAAAAATAGCCGGTTGACCCCATAAAAGTCATGTTTTGTTTCGTTGTTGCAGGTAAAGAGAAACGTACGGGTGCGGAATCAGAAGTATTTAACATTGTAAGTTTGTGAATATAGACAGTGGCGGCGAAGAGCGTGTGCAAGTGGTGCGGTCGCACAGGGCCCCCCAATCTAAGGGACCCTCTTTTCTTCTAGTCCAGTAACATTTATAGCTACATACATTCGAATGCCTTTTTTTGTAAATTCAATTAGTTAAATACAAATCATCTTGGCACAATAAATAAAACGTCATTAAAAAACCTCATTATAAGAAATTGTTATAAATGAACACCTTTTATGTTTCTTATTATAAATGAACACTTTTTATGCACACATTTAAGTTTTTTTTAATGTTGATGGAGCATTTTCTTATTTTCACCCGGGGCCTCCAAATTCATTTACCGGCCGTGAATATAGCCCCAAAGTTTGCTATTGTTTTCAGGTGTTTATTTTGCTATGGCTGATTTAGTCATTTTCGATACCATATATGAAATGAGACAATGGTCCCTATAGATGTTGATCTATATTATAGCTTTATTGCAACAAGTTTTCTCAAATTGTACCTTGTTTGTTAACATTTCATTTCTTCACTTCCTAAGAAATCGATTTACGGTATCTAAATTTTGTAAGTTTCAAGAAAATACATTTGCTTCTTTTTTAGCCCAAACACCTATTTTAACTAAAAATCAACACAATTTACTTTCTTAATTGTAAACATTAACGTTTATTTACGCTACTTCTAAAGTTGATTGATTCCTTTTTTGGTCTTTTGATTATATAAAAAGTAGATTGAGATTCAAAGTTAACATTCATTTTATCACCAAAGAAAACACTACCAAACACCAAACTTCTCTTTTTCCTCACGTATAGATCACGTTGACAAAAAAAAACTTAAGTACTCTTATAAGTTTCAACGAGTTATGCAAATATTTTTTGAATAAATCTTTCTGGAGTCAAATGCATGTGATAGTATATTTGATTTTATAGCTTACCAATAATTGAAGTTGAAATAGTCCGTGACAAGCACGCTATGGTATTTAGAGAAATCTAGTTTGTATCATTTTATATCATTTTGTTGCTTGTTGCGTAAGTCTTGGCTACTTTTTAACTTTCTTTTTGTCAATATAAGTTTTATTTCGCATCATACATGTCAACTTAAATAATAAATGCGATGAAGGTTTGAAAGTCATGGGTGTGTATTATCGTGTGTTTGAATAATCGCAACAAATTAAAAGAAGGAAAGACTTGAGTTTTATTCTAATGGACGACGAGATTCATGTACGATATTTTCAAACTTTCAAGTGTCTACAGTGATATTTAAATATACTTTTAATTCATGTGTTATATAAGGCATTTTATGAAGTTGTTAAAAGAATATTTGATGTGTCATTTTATAAACTTTTTCAACATGTTTATCATAGCAGATGCTCTAATTACAAGGAATATACTTGCAGAATCAATGTGATAGTGTCAATATTTAAATCGCGTTCTAAAGAGAAAAAAAAATGAAAGCAAAAGAAAGAGGGAGTAAAATAAAAGAGATGAAGTAAAGTGACTTTCACCCAAAAGTAGAGTGAAAGTTTTATAACTAAAATATAACCACTTTACTTCACTTTACTTCCTAAAAAAACTGAAGAACACAAACTTTTTCACTTTCACTTTACTTCCTCCTTTTTACTCAACTCGAGAACACAGTGTTAATGGTGATTAGAGTATTAATCTTAGTTGTTACATACATGAGGGAAAAAAAAATTGTAACTACTCCTCTTCAAGTTACCTTATTTAACATATGTACTTAGTAATACCATCACCATTTAAGGTATGAGCATACTTGTCTCACAATATTGTATTTATGGTTGTGTTATAGATTAATGTAAAGTTGTAAATACTAGTTTTGCTTATTTATTTCAATGAATAAATTGGTCGCATTGCCGACCGAATGAAATGGAATAATTGTGTAGGAGTGTTTTATATTTATTTTTGTGACGTATATTTTCGATTGTGATTGAAGTCTTCTTGCTACGAGCATTTGATTAGCATTTGGTCTAGCTGAGTTGTCGCTAAAGTGACAATGTTTTTTGGTCACAAATATGATCACCACTATTACTGGTCTTACAAATAATTTTTTTCTTCTTCAAATAATAATCACTACTACAAAAAAAAGCTAGTTAGATTGGTTAGAAAGCCTCATATAGATCGGTAACCAACCGATCTATGTAAGGGTGATCTTTATGAGCAGGAACTTATATAGATCGGTTTAGAACCGATCTTTTTAACATTCCATAAAGATCGGTTAATAATGAATAACTGATTTATGTAATGTTGGTTTTTGTGTTTGGCTCAGGTGTAGTTAGATCGGTTTTAAACCGATCTATTTAATAAATATGATTTAAAAAAATAATACATAAAAATTGATTTTCCCAGTATTTAATCCCATACAAAAGTGCAGCCAGAATTGCAATTCATTACCATACACAATAATATTCTAGTAACTTAGATAAAGATCAACATTTAAGTTACAAAACAACTTCAAATAAAAACGACAATTGCAACATAATACAACACCCTCAAAATAAGAGTTCACGAGTCCTACTAACTCCTATCCAAAAGTCCAAGCTGCTCCGTTGCAAATATACAGGCAGAATATGTATTGTGACTAAAGAGTTCACTCCTACCTCAAAATAAGAAAAGCAATCACGGATGCCAAGAGAGTAAAGCTTGATGACCTTTGGAACCATTTCCTTACGGGGTTGTCGTAGTTGTTGTCGTTGTTACCCGCTGTCAACACAAAAACAAATAGAATATAAGTTTCTTTTAAACTAAACGACTACTAACAAGCACGAATGACACGGAACCGGTATAACACGACACATGACAACAAGTAAAGCTAACTTACAGATAAGGTGAACAACAAATAGAACCCATTTTTAATTTTGCATTAGAATAACAAATAAAACTACTTTTCATCAAGGATATTAACAAGATGATCGATCATAGATAATGTTAACTTAAGAGAGTCTGAACAAGTCAACAAGGAAAAAACAATAGGAATAGCAGCTTGGGCATTATACTTGAGCAGCTTTGAATTGCTCATAATTAAACCAGTTTTGCTACTTCGACAATCCAATCAAAGCATGAGTAAGGTCTAAAAAGTATAGTACTCGTATCACATAGCTCGCTAGCTATAAATATATAGAAGGCTCACGCATGACAAAATTGTCAGACATTTGATGCTTATAAACACATTTAGGTTGATTTCTATACTCTTTCTGATAAGTTAGCTATTATGAATTGGTCATTCTCCCTTCCCACTAGATGATATACCTCCATATAGGCACATTTACAAGTAGCAATTTATCAAAAAATAAAACTTTATATAAAGTCAACTTCCCTTAATTCTTCTTGGCTAACCAGTTAACTAGTCAAGTAATTGTAATTCATACACTATGTAGTCGCATTTCACACTATGTATAAACATCTAGTTCTGGTGTTGCTACAATTTATAACACCTACTAGGATATGGCTAGCTGTCGGGCTTATAGTGGTATAACTTATACCTATTCCACAAATTGTAACAAAACACTAGCAACAAATTTCCCCTATTATGTCATTCATGTACCATTTCAGTCTATACATGTATATAGCATACCTCATCCAGCGCGCCACAATGAAAACCACGCATTGACAACAAAATCTATCTCAACCATGCTTAACGGCCTCTCTTCACCCCAAGGGAGCTATATTTACCATAATAAACAAATAAAAAAAATTGTTATATTACAAATTAGCATCCGGTGTAAAAAAAATATATTCGAAGACATTTAGCAAGTACTTACTGTATTCGGGAAGTCGTCATGTTGATATTTCAGCACGAAGTCAAGCACCCACTTCATGACATAAAATCCACATTCCCAAGTCTCCTCTTGCTTATTTACAACAGGAAAGTCCCAACTCAATTGACCAACACCACTAAGAAAAAGACAAAATAAGCAATAATTTGTATTAAATATTATAAAAACATAAGTGAATTCAAAATCAACTTAAGAATACTATTACCATTCCACATGTTTAACGAGATAATAGTCTTTCTTGGTTCTTTTTTCTTTCCACTTGTAAGAATCCAAAATGAATCCCTTTCCATGCTTTGGGCAAATAATAAGAAGAGCATAATGACCACTGTGTACATGTGCAAAAAATTTGTTACTGTATAAAGCAAGTAACTTAAAAACGATATAAAGATGAAGATGGTACCATCTTACCTCTGTAGATAAGGCGCCACAAAAAAATCATAACCCGAAATCTCACAATTTAATGCTTCTGTCAAGTAAATCACAACATCAGTGTCCGTGTCCATGTGTGTATCTGCTGTGATCACTTCCGGGTTCAAGAAACCAGTCTTGTTATTTTTATTTGGTGAGGCTGCCTTCAGAAGATATAGTGACCTGATTTTACACATTAACAAAAATGAAACTAGTAGGCGTGAAACAAAAGAAACTTAGTTAAAATAGGTTTTAGGTGTTCAATTTAGGTCTGCAAGTAGTGAGTAGTACAAATTTTAATTGTTTAAGATTATTTTTCAAATTTGAGCTTATTCCCTTAGTCATTTGTGGGCTGCAAAACACCCCCTCAAGACTGCAGTCCAGCTGTTCCAAACACCTTCTACATCAGCCTTTGGTTTTTGCCTTTAGTAAAGTGCTTAATCTCTTTTTTATTAGCTTATTTGTGTTTATTATAGTTTAGAGGACTTAGATTTTAGTGTAGTTAGATTATTGAATCTTTTAATGCTTATTTGAACTGATTTGCTTAACCAATAGTTGACCTCAGTTGTGTTTTCAGGCTTTTAAGCAAAACAGTCAAGTACTAATGTAAAACAGAAATGTTATCATAAAGGTAGATAGTTACCATCATTTGTTAGATAAATACTAATAACTTTTAGATAATTAACACCGAAGCTAGTGACAGTATTAAGTATTAACACTCTTACCAAACATCTTTAGATATTACTTATCACGATCAGATAAATGCGTTCAAGAGAGTCTAAAGAACTCATATACATCAACGAAAACACACAAGTAAACATGTGGATGTCAATTAATTCACATACCTTGCGAAAAGAGTGAGAATGTTGGTCGCTAGTTGCTCGCCCATCAGAAGTTCAATGATGTCTCTTGGGTTGATTGGTAGTGTAAAACCATCGGCATCCCGAAAGATCTCCTTTTTAAAAGAAACAAATTGCGGCATGGTACAATCCTTATGGGCCATCCAACGATTATAGCCTTTCTTCACAGCATTTGATCTCCCATCTATATCCTCTTTCAAAGCATGTAACTGTTTTTTTATATCAGCTTTTTCCTTCTCGGCTTTAGACTGCTCGACGGGTGCTTTTAATATCTTTTTTCTTTTCTTGCTTGCCTATACATACATCAATACATATGAATCATTTCTGAGTTCTATATTGAAGCCTATCAAAGCTAGATAGCTTTAGGATTTACCTTTGTAATAGTAGGAACAATCATTAATGCTGGACATTCAATTGAAGGTCCTTGTACATTGTTAGGTAATGTACTCTTGGCAGCGGCACTTGTTGTAGGGGTGTTTGGCAAACCCTACACATTTTAATTTTAAAAAAGTGACTAAAGCTTACTGATATATACAAAATGACATGTGCTTGTGTATATAAGGTGCAATAGATGTCATATTCTGCAAAACTGTAAAGTGTGCTTGCTCCAAATCATGGTTGTTCGGTGTGACATCATTGCGCCCGATCGTCCCTTTCCCTTCAAGTCTACCCTCGTGTCGAGATTCAGGAACGCCAATATCTGGGATGCCATCGATATAACTTGTACAAAAACTAACAACCTCCTCCGAAACATACCCTTCAACAATACTTCCTTCCGGCCGAGATCAGTTCCTTACATACCCTTTTAAGAAACCCATATATCTCTCAAATGGATACATGTAGCGCAGAAATACGGGACCACAAGCCTTTATTTCTCCTACAATATGAGATACGAGATGAACCATGACATCAAAAAAGGAAGGGGGAAAGTACATCTCTAGTTGGTAAAGAGTAGAAATAATATCACATTGCCATTCATCCAACTTTTGAGAGTCAATAACTTTCGAATGAATCATGTTAAAAAACAAACAGAGCTTTGTGATTGTGTGTCGGACTCGAGGTGGCAATATTCCACGAATTGCGATTGGAATCATTTGTGTTATTAAAACATGACAATCGTGGGACTTCATACCAATCAACTTTAGGTCTTTCATTGACACCAACTTCTTAATGTTAGCAGAATAACCGGATGGAACTTTAATATCATGCAAGCATTGACAAAATTTAATCTTTTCAGCCTTCGACAAGGTATAACAAGCGGCTGGCAAATACGTTCTTTTATTACCAAGTTCTTGTGGAGCAAGCTCATCTCTAATCCCCATCTCTACCATGTCCTTTCGAACATTAACCCCGTCTTTTGTTTTTCCTTTGATGTTTAACAATAAGCCAATCAAACTTTCACAAACATTTTTCTCGATGTGCATTACATCAAGACAATGTCGGACTTGTAACTGCTCCCAATACGGTAACTTCCAAAATATAGACTTTTTCTTCCCAATATTCTTATTAATTGGTGGAGCTTTATCCTTTTTTCCAAAAACAGTTTTTATATCCTTAACACGAGAGAGTGTATCACGTCCATTCAATACTCCTGCCATCCTTCTACGCTCTACTTTACCGTCGAACAATTTCCTTTTTTTACGGTACCTGTGATCGTCTGGAAGTGATCTTCGATGCCCCATATATACAGTTTTCACAAACAGGACACGCCTTCTCCCCTTTCGTTCCATATCCTGACAAGTTACCGTACGCCGGAAAATCACTTATGGTACAAAAAATCATGGCAAATAATGTGAAACTCTCTTTCTTGTATGCATCATACACCTTGACGCCTTTAGACCAAAGTTTTTCCATGTCATCAATTAACGGCTCCAAATACACATCAATATCATTTCCGGGTTGTTTTAGACCCTGAATTAACAGTGGCATCAAGATGTATTTACGTTTCATACATAACCAAGGTGGAAGATTGTATATGCATAAAAGAACCGGCCAAGTGCTATGACGACTGCTCATATTTCCAAATGGATTAATTCCATCTGAACTAAGCCCAAACCGTATATTCCTAATCTCAGCTCCAAATTCTTCATAATGATTATCGATATGCTTCCATTGAGGGGAATCAGCCACATGTCTCATTTTCCCATCGATTTTGTGATCTTCTGCATGCCACCTCAACAATTTTGCATTCTTAGGATTTGAAAATAATTGCTTAAGTCTTGGTTTGATGGGTAAATACCACAATACTTTAGCAGCGGGACCATTCTTTGTCACGCCATTATCAAATTCCGCCAGATTTGTATCCTTATATCTTGAAACCTTACATACAGGACATTTGTGTAGGTCTTTATACCCGTTTCTATACAATATACAATCTCTCAGACATGCATCTATTCTTGTGACTTCCAATCCCAACGGACACATCAATTTTTTTGCTTGATACGTAGAAGTGGGCAACTCATTGTCTTTAGGTAACATTTTATTTAACAACTCTAATATTTTATTGAAACCGACATCACTCAAACCATATTCTGCTTTTTAGGTCAACAACTGCAACACGGCTGACAGTTTGGTAAAATTCGTACAACCGGTATACAATGGTTTTTCTGATTCGACAAACATTTGTTGTAATTTCTCCATATCGAGTTCATCATTATGCTCCGCATCATGTAGCATGTCACTGATATTTTGATTACTACTACCACAAATATCATCGTTATTATTGACATTACTTTCTGAAACAACATCGTTACAACCACGTAGTGGTTCACCATGATCTTTCCACCATGTGTAGTTATCAGTAAACCCTTGTTGAAACAAATGTTCTCTAATCATATCAATATCATCATGAAAAATAAAATTTGCACATTTTTTACACGGACATGAAATCCGGGCTTTTCCTGTCTTTGCTTGATGATCCTCGGCAGTTTTAATAAACTCAGACAACCCTTTGATGTACTCCGGGGTAGCACGTTCTATATTGTACATCCACTTCATACGATCCATCTGAAATATACAATTTTATATTTTTAATAAGATGCATGAATGATATGATAACATATGAGAATAGTTGCAAACCGTCAATCCTAACCCACTTTTTGAATATTTAGCCTCATATGTGAATGCGTATTATGAGTCGAGTATTATTGAAGAAAAATCGGCAACATTTCCCCTTAACTCCTCAAGTATGCGCATAAAACGCAAACTCATAGGAGTAAGGAAAAATAATGTCGATTTTCTCAAATAATACTCGATCTCATAATACGTAATCACATCCTAAATGAGATAAAATATTCAAAAAGCAGTCCCAAATGGGAACAATCCGGAATTAACCTCTATTAGGTTAATTTCGAACGGGTATTTAACTAAAGGGTTATGATTTTAATTTAGTTTATATTAAATGCTTGAATGTTACTATAAAATATGCTATTAATACGCGGTTAGCTTAAAAGTATAGTTAAATAACTTACATCAACGGGTCAATAGTAGCTACGTATCAACGGGACACATAGAAAATTCTTCAAAGGAGCCTACATATAAACACATCACCAAAATCAATAAACAAAGCTTCAAATAAACACAAATTTACTCATAGATGAATTTTATGTTATGGAATCTAATAGATAAATAGTAAGCATAGCTAAAACATTATATACCTTTTCAATTGAGAAAATATAGATCTTGAATTTGAGATTTGTTTGGAACTCTTAATGTGATTTTTTGAAGCATTTAATGTGATTTTTTGGAGCATTTAATGTGTTTTTTTGTTGTTGTTGTTATGATATATTAGTGAAAAAAAATGGGCATATAAGCCTACTGCATAGTAATGTCCCATGGTTATTAAGTGATTTTAGATAAATAGATCGGTTTTTTCATAAAAACCGATCTATTTAACACAAAACGTGAATCCAACTAGATTTGTCACGGGACTTAGTAACGGGACTTAGTAATATGTGAGAAGTTAATAGATCGGTTAATATTAAAAAACCGATCTAATTAATTAAAAGATCAGTTATTAACTTAAAACCCGATCTATTTATTAAATTTCCCCCTTCTTTTACTTTCTTAGATCAGTTTTTAACGTAACCGCTTTATATGAAGTGATCTATATAATATATTGTGTAGTAGTGAATACAAATAATGATAATTATATTATGTATAATAATTAATTGCATAAAGTAAGGCTTGTGAGATGTTGTGGGAAAAAATTGACCGTTGAACTGTCTCTTTTTTCAAGTCACCATCTTCCCTCAACTGTTATGTTTTATTCCAATTTGACATTATCAAAATTTAAACTTTTGTAAAGTTTTATTATTGAGTGACTTAATTCATGTCATAAACTCAAGATTTTTTCTTTATAAACTTACTTCTGTTACATATAATTGTTTATAGAGTTTACATGAAATAAGATAAAATTAATTAAGTTATGAAGACATTCAAGATATTAAATCTTTTTATGCCAAATAAGCATCGATTATATTTTCATGCCAAAAAAAAAGAAATAAATAAATGAATTTTATGATTTTATAAACTAGTGTGTTAATAATACACAACGGATGCTCTAATTAATATTGAGAACTCCAAACTACTACAAATATACTAAATTATACTAATAACTTAAGGATGTCACCTTTAGATCAACCCCAGATATATAGTTTCACTTACATTTGTAAAAATTTCCACTCCTAAGTTATTTGTTCCAGCGGGCTAACGGTACATGAGAAATTGAGAATGTGGCTATTTCACAACTAAGGGTGAACTTGGTTCAAAATGGGGAATGAGAAAAGAAAATGCAAAGGGAATGCAAATGAATTGAATAAAGATTATCATTAACTTTGATGGTGTTTGGTTTAAAAAAAACACATTAACCTCTAAGGTGGTGGTGGCTAGTAGTGGTGGTGGCGGCGGCTGGTGGTGGTGGTGGTGGTGGCTGCTGCTGGTAATGGTAGCTGGTGGTGGTGGTGGTGGTGGCTAGTGGTGGTGGTTGTGGATGCTAATGGTGGTGGCTAGTGATGGTGGCTACTGCTAGTGGTGGCTGCTGTTGCTGGTGATGGGTAATCATTACCATACCTCCTAATATACTCGGTAATGCCCCATTACTCAATACTAAACAATGATTGTATTCCCTAGTCATAACCATGTATCTTTAATCATTAGAGCACTTACAAACGTAACACACGAGGTGCGTTATTTGGCTTCTAACGTGCGTTATTCGTACGTGATTGTTGTTTGTGATCGCGTTAATGGTGCGTTAACACGCCGGGTTAATCCATTAACCCGACGTTAAGGTGATTTTCTTAATAATAATAAAAAAAAAAAAAAAAAAAAAAAAAAAAAAAAAAAAAAAAAACTTTTTTTTGTCGCTTTTGGCCCCTCTAAAATTTATAACATTTGGAATATAAGATAATGGAAATTGCAAAACACCCCCCTTAGTTCAAACTCAAATTCAAGATTACACGATACGCAACATTACAACAATACGAAAAAGAAATACACACGATACGGAAAAGAAATACACACGATACGGAAAAGAAATAAACACGATACGGAAATTGTTAACATAAAACACCACTACTCATCGTCTATGTCCCATGCCAACGTGTTTTTAAGAGCGAACCACACATGTTGATATTTAATCCCTCTCCCATAGCGTTCATAGTAAATTCGGTTTGCATTGCTGAGACGACAAGGGTCTTCACTTGTACGCAACAACTATTTGTAAATAGCATTATAGTTACAACATTCAAGGTTCATTCTATTCCATTGAGCCGTAATACTATTTTTATTACGGTTCTGACCATCAGTCTGATTGTTGAACCTTTGTGTAACTGCATTCCAAAAAGAACATTCATTCACAAGGTCTTCAGAATCGTGAACTTCAAGTCATACGGTTGCTAGCAAGTATTCTTCTTCCATTGTCCAACGATTATTCATTGTGAAATGCTTTAGGAGTTTGTGAAAAATACTATTGTATGGTGTGTTATTTATAGGGGATGATATAATTTTGAAATTTGAAAACCGAGCGGGATAATAATCAAATTTCAAAATTCAAATTTTAAAAACGAGCGGGATCTTTCAAACTTTTAAAATTCAAAAGTTTGTGGGCGGGATTGTTTTAAATGTTTAAAATTCAAATCAATGGGCGGGATTTATGAGCTTATTTAACACCCATTCACAGTTCATTATTGCTCACACAATTCAAACATAATTCTCTCACAAATCATTCATAATTCACAAATAATTCTCTCAAACAAATGTCTCGCAAAGACTTCTCCTAACAATTCCCAACTCACCGTGACTTCTCCCAACAATTCCTAACTCACAGTGCCCAATCCACTGGTTGTCCAACAACAACCCGATCAACCGGTGAACAATCCACCGGTGGCAAACCAACCCATTTGGAGAGGGTTGACTGATGAAGAACTGTTTCAGCAAGATATGCAAGAATTGTTACGCGTTCAAGCAGAGGAAGAACGCGAAGCAAGGGAGCGTCAGGAGTAATTAAGAGGTAAATAGGCTCGGAGAGACCGTCGTTGTGAATGGCGAATAGAAAATGGAATAGACCGTGTGCCAACGAGTGAGGAAGATTCGAGTGCTTCGAGTCACGAGGGCTATGTGTCGGATGATTTATTTTATTGATTCGTAGTTTTATGTTTAATTATCGTACTTTATGTTTCATGTTTGCTGTAGTTTGTTTAATGTATGTTTAAATTTTAAGTATTAATATAAGTTGTGTTTTATCAGTTTTTAAATGAAATATTAGTTTTAGTTGAGGGTTGAATTTGAAAATAGTTGAGTTAAAGCTGAGTTAAATCTGAGTTATTGTTGTGGGTATTTTTTTCTGAGTTAAAATTAATGTGTTAAAGTTGATGTGACGCTTACGTGGCACTGAGTTAAAGTTTAACCTGCGTTATTGAGGAAACTGCTCTTACCTTTCTCATTCCTCAACCCCATTACCCCAACCAAGCACCCCTAAGTTGTTATTGGTTCAAGTCACAACTATGACAAATATGTGATTTGAGAAAGTGTATTGTTTTGTTAAACATATTTTAGATGGAGCTAATAAAACTAAGTAAATGGTATTATCATTTTATTTATATAATACCTAGGACAAAAAGTACTAATGAATCAACCAATTCATTGCGAGTTTAATCAAAAACATGTTTTGATTTATGATGGCATCTTTAAGTGCTACAGTCACATGTTACATCTTAGAAAGACCACATGTGCCATAACAAAATCATAACCTTGGAAATATCATCAAATGAAATGAAACAATTGATAGCATGCCAATGATATTATGTTTAACTTTTTGTAAAACAAAAATTACACCATGTGTAATATTGTAGTGATTGATTATGGTGTGGGGATCAAATTGCTAATATTTAAGTGCAAGAAAAAGGTGATATGGAACTGCTTTTTGGATTATATTCCTTAGACTTGGAACTTTGGGTAAGGTAAAGAGCGAAATAATGCATTGTTGGTAGGCATTTGTTGAAATGAGGGCCCTGAACACATACAAACAAAATACATACTCACATAACACATGCTTTGTTTATGATTTTTAAATGGTTAAGTTTTGATGATGTTAACATATATATTTGGTTGCTTTATACAATTAATTATCTACCTTTTAGGTATGGTTTTTTTAAGGTTTATTTTAAGTACTCGTTTCGTCTCATAATAAATGTTTATTTTTATATATTTAATTGTATTAAAATAAATGTTTATTTTGTTTTTTAACCAATCAAAAAAGATTTTAGTAGATGAAATTATATTTGTTTGGTGAATAATATAGTTAATATGAGTTCTTAAAAATTTGTATAATTTGAAAGTAGACACTTAGGGTATTTTTTGCGAAAGTAACTGTTGCTGAAACTGGAGATGGTGCTGGAGCTGGAGATTATAAAAAGAGATTATTTTAATAAGCTACTTGAAGTAATATTTGATTTTAAGAGATTATGAAAGATTGTTTTTTTAGAATCTCTTATAAGTTATGTCTGCCAAACAAATATTATTTTTTAAGTAGCTAATTTTTGAAAAAATAAGCATAATCTCTTCACAATCTTGTGTGTCAAACATATATCCTTAGTTTATAACAAATGAAGTGTTCTAAAATTTAAGTTAACTTGCTCTCCATATAAAAAAAAAAGTAATAGTTTCTATTTATGGAAATACTACTCCAAAGTAAATTATCTATGTTTACGTGGTGCAACTATTTTTGAAAAGTATTCCTAAACTAAATATAGCTCGTTGTGTGGTTAGGAAGATTTATTTACATATTAAAATCATTAAAATATCATTTATGTGTGATGTTATTGGCACTTTTTCTCGCCATCTTTTACCTTTAATAACAGAAAAAATAGTTTTTTTTTTTTTTTTTTTTTTATTATTTTTAATATAATATTATGTTTCGTATATCCTGTTTTGTTTCGTATATTTTATCTTTACTACGTTTTGTCTTATCAAACTTTATATTTTCTGCTCCGCACTTTAAGTTATGCATTTTTATAATAAAAAAATTACAATAGAAACAAATTTATAAAAAAACAAAAAAGATATTAAAATCATTTTAGAAGTTATGAATAACTTGTCCCACAAATTTTTATCATGTTCTTGGAAAATGTTTTATTTAACCATTTGCTACCAATGATAATTGTTCCCTTTTATATTGTTTACTCAATTGTCGGAACACACGTTTTTTCAGACGATATTTATAAAAATTAGGTTATTTTATTATACGTTTAGTTGTCTTCATGCTTTATAAGTAGAGATATTAGAGATTGTTAAGCCAAATAATTTTAGTTTGAACAACCAGCCACTTCATAACAAATTAATTTTGAAATCTTTTCATAATAAATAAATAAAAAATATGAATTTTAAGCATTTCTAATTTTAGAATAGTCTTAAATGAATTATAATGTAGTATCGATAAAATTGTTTATTTAACACTCATGAGAAGATAACACTATAATGCAACTTATAAAAAGATAAAATTAAAAGGGTAAATTGCAAAAATGGTCCTTCACGTTTCACGAAATTGCAAAAATGGGACAGAGACAAAAAGTAGCGCAAAAAAGACACTAACGTTCCACATTTTCGCAAAATCGCCACTGAGAGCCCTTTTCCGTTAATTTCATCGTTAAGTGCCACGTATTTGAGGGTAGTATCGTCATTTTAACCATTTCCCGCCAATAACTTAAGTTTCCAGTGTTTTGTTTTACAAATTTAGTCCTTTAGAGCAATACTTTATATACGGGTATCAATTTCTTCCAAGGAGAACATTAATTTCACAGGTAAAGATCTTGAGAATGGTTAAGCTTTGGCAAAATCATGCACGCAGTACCCCGATACCTGATTTAGGAATCCTTTATAGTAAGAATACTCTGTTCCATTTTAATGTTTTCCATTTAAACTTGTTATTGTTGTCGGAAGTAATTGATGTTTTATGTGTTCCACATATTTGAATGAAAAGGTGTTTTCTTTGCAAATCCATCACAATGGTGAATTCACCTCAAAACCAGGAAGAAGATATCTCTTTGGAGATACAGATTGGTTTGACGGAATTCACTCTGACGTTTTCTCCATGGAATTATTGGGCGAAATGTTAGAGGATTTAGGTTACTCGGATAGTACCCTTATGTTTACTCACTTTAGGATACCTGGGGAGTCACTGGATGATGGTTTGCTACCACTAAAGTCTGACAAAGATGTGAAGACACTTCTGGAGTACGTTCCTATATTTACACAATTGGATTTGTATATTGAAACCGGTGTTTCAATTGTTGAGTGTGAGATGATGGATCGAATGATGACTAAGGGCAAGAGTGTGGTGATAGAAGAAATAGTGGATGATGATATGAATGAGGCTGCTGGAAAGGGTGTTGATGGTGAGACTGGAAACAGTGGGAAATTACTATTTTTAGAGTGGCATAAAGAGTGGCATAAGACAAGACAACCTGAGAAGGCTGGACCTGTTTTTGATACTGATTCTGACAGTGACTTCCCACCAACATTTTGTGCCCAAAAAATGATTGCGGGTCATACAAAAAGGATGAGTGATAAGTTTCAATTCAGAATGTTATTGGGAGAGATTGACCAAGACTTGACTGTGGAGGATTCAAGTGAGGAGTCTACAGGTTTGCTTGATTTTTATGATGCGTATTATGCTGACGCAAGTGATGAAGAGGTTGAACAAGAATGGCATGGTGATCCATACCATTTAGTTGATGTACCTGAACCTGAAGAGTTGCATGCGATTGAAGAGCCTCAAGAGATTAGTGACATGTTTGCTGAAATAGATCAAGCATTGGATGAACTTGATGACGTTGTTGCAGCTGGAGAAGGAACAGAGGTGTATGCTCTTTATGCTGAACCAATTAGTTTCAGTTTGCTTCCACTTGTGGATGTTGATGGTGTTGATGGTGATGATGGTGAACAAAGAGTTCGTGATGAGGATGTGATTCTAGATGAGCAGTGTGATGCAGTAGTTGGAGATGGTGAACAAAGAGTTTCTGATGTGGCTGTGATACCAGATGATCAGTGTGTTGTAGTAATTGGAAATGGTGAACAAAGAGTTTCTGATGTGGCTGTGATACCAGATGGAAAAAATGGAGTTGGTCAAGATGGAGTCATCACAGAGGACAAGTTTGAAGACCAAGGAAGATCAATCAAGAGGCGAAGACTGATGGCTGACAAAAAACCCAAGGTTGATGCTGACAATAAACCCAAGGACGATGCTGACAAGAATCCCAAGGATGATGCTAAATAATGGTTATGCTTTTATGTTTAAGTCAATAAGTTGTTGTGATTCTGCTATGGTCTTTTAGTAGATCATTTATAACAATGTTTACTTTATTAATGTTTATGTATCGGTTATGTAATCTTAACTAGGTTCAATGGTTGCATAACATGTTATCAAATCTAATGGAAGCCAAAAAAACTAGGCCATTTTGGGATGTGTATGTTGGTAACCCAAACGTTTATCATTTATTACCCAAAACACGCCTAAAACACATTTTCACATGTACTTACCACGCCTATTTATAGCCTATACCCCGAGTAACTTCCTCATTCATCCAGTAAACAAACACAGTAAAACTTTTTTGAATCAAATTTGCAAAAGAATGTCTCAATTTGTCCTTCTTGAGGAGCTTGCTAGGGCTGCTAACTCAGCCGAGTTACCATACCAGATGACGGTCTTTTTTGCTAGGGAGACGGAGCGTGATATCAAGTATGCCAAAGATCTGTTTGTGGCATATCAAGAGTTGCTTGATATTGTCGTTCAAAGGAACAAGATGATGGCTGAAATGGAACTTGTGCGTCCCTCGGTGCAGATGTTCAAATGCTTGGAGTTCTTGAAGAAGCTTCAAAAGTCAGATGTTATCGAGCTTTTGGAGTTGAAGAAGAAGATGGCAGAAGCGAAGCTCAAGCTCTTCAACAAGCACGCATTTGTCAAAGGACTTTAGAGTTTCTTTCATGGTCATCTATGTTTTGAATGTTCCTTTAATGTTTCCCTCCTTTTTATCAATGTTATGTTTGAACTTTAATGAATTTTAATGATATATTATGTTTTGTTATGTTTATGTTATCAATTTGAATGAATGTTAATGTCATGTTATGTGTTTGTTGTGTTGATTTATTATGGTTTGCTTGTCAACCATTGGGCATTTTTGCAAAAGTCAACCATAATGTTATTTGCAAAAGTCAAACTTGATTGCCAATTTGGGTAATTTTGGGTATTTTTGTACCTGCGCATTACCTTGAATGTGGTTACACGAATAGTCAATGGTTACACGGATAGTCAATTAGATCCATTTTGGGCAATTCTGGGTCCTTTGGTGCATGTACAATCATGTGCAAAAGTCAAACATGATTGTCAAAATGGGCAAGTCTGGGTGTAAATATAACTACTGAATTACCATTCATTTACCATTCACAAGCATACCATTTACCATCAAAAGATCGGGGGTACATACACAACTAAAACTAACAAACCAACAAACAAACTACACTAATTGCCAAAAAATGGCCAGACACCTTCATCAAAAGAAACATCCTCCAACAACGACGACACAAACCCATTCTCATCACCGGCATCATCCACAGGTGGCGGCAGGCCCTGGGTAGGCGGCAACAGGCTCTGGGGAGGCGGCATCACACTCTGGTAGTCCTGGTACTCCGGCTGATCAAACGTGGTAAGATATGCCGAGGTGATGGTGGGGTTCATGGGGTTTTTTCTTTTTCTGTTTTTTCGGCTTTCACCTCCAACAGGGATGTCCCGGAGCACGCCGCCATGGGTCCAGTGTCTGCGGCAGCTACGACAAAAGTGACGCGGCTGCGATGTGTTGTAGTTGTTGTAGTAGCAGAACTTTGTGTCTTCTGAATGACAACGTGGACATTGGAGTTGTTGTGGGGGATGTGTCACAGTTGTTGTGGTCACAAACGTTGAAGTTTGTTGGTGTGCGTTGGTGCTGGTGGTGGTCGTTGTCGTTATGGTGGTGGTTATCATGGTTGTGTTTTCTGACATTTGAGTTGATTGCATTCTTGTTGTGATTCTGCTACGGTCAATGCGAGTCGTGGTGGAGAAGATATGGGTTGTAGGGGGGTTTATGGGGGTAGATGTTTGAAAATAACTTTGCAAATTTAGCCATTGAGGTCTAATCACATTGATACCAAGCACAGAGGTGATTATGGCGGCAAATTTAATAAGTATGAACAGTGAAATGACGATACTATCCTCAAATACGTGGCACTTAACGGGAAAATTAACGGAAAAGGGCTCTCAGTGGCGATTTTGCAAAAATGTGAAACGTGGGTGGTTTTTTTGCACTACTTTTTGTCTCGGTCCCATTTTTACAAATTCGTGGAACGTTAAGGACCATTTTTGCAATTTACCCAAATTAAAATAAAACAATCACTTGAGTGTTTTGACTTTCCTCCACCACCTTTAAATTGTGTAGTCGTTCAATAAGATGCCACTTCAAATATTATACGTAATATTCAATGCAAATTTAATAAAATTAAATCCTTCTCATATACTACGTCATATTGATTTTAACAAAATTAATAATCTATGATCAAAACCAACTTTAGCCAGCATAATTGACTTTTGATGCATAAACCCTCTCAATGATAAGGGGTTGACAAGACACCCTACACCTCAAATCTCTTCACCCACTTACAACCAATTCCTTTATGCAACATTATTCTCTCATTTTTTTCTTCACCCACTCATTTCTTGTTGACATCACACCCCTCACCCTTCACTCACTAAATTAAAGTCTCCAACGTTCGATTTTTCATCTCCTTCGTGTGGTAAACTTCACCGCAAATGGCCTCCCCGTGCGATAAAATTGGGTCGGCGGCGGTGTTCCCGCACAGGAACCACCCCTCCCCGCACCTCCCCGCATGTGTTGCCAACCCCCTAATATAGCTTAGACCAGTTGTAATGGTTGAAGTCACTTCAGTTTCTCTCTTTAAAATCAAATACATGACCAAATATCTGTAATAAGACAATTTTGGTTATCATAAAAAATATACCTTACAAAAATTAATTAAAAAAAAAAGAAAAAAGAAAAAAAAACTTTTGCATTCCATATGATTGGTTGGACGACCCAACCAAGCCAAAACAAGGGGAAACGTGTTCGCAAGGGTCACCAACTTGATTGAAATGTTCAACCGACCCTTGGTTGGGTCGCTATTACGGGTGGCCTTATATAAAGATATACCTCTTAGTAAGAGCATCTGCAATGCTTCAACTTACAAAAGACCTTGTTCATTTATTATGATCAAATTTCAATAAATCTTATCTATCAAAAAGTGATTTTTACGAACTTTCTCAAATACACAAAAGTCTTTTCAAATTAAGTTATATTTAATGGGGGGTGGGAAATGAAAATTCAACAAGCCATCATTTATTGAAAATCACTTGTATCATTTTCTATCAAGTGTTTGATATCTGGCAAGGCATTTTTTTAAGACATGAGTTAACCGGACCCCCTGTAGGGAGGGTTTGTGGAAGACAGTGTTGCCGCCGCCTGTACTGTCTGCATTAAAATTTGTACATTTTGACTAAAGTAGGTGGAACCCCCATGGTAGGGAGGGTCCGGTTAACACATCCCTTTTTTAAAAGTCTTTAGTAAACCTTTTGTCACAATGGGCATTGCAAATGCTCTAACCGATTTATGATTAATTATCATTAGGTATATTTTATTAAAGTAACAAGAGACATGTAACATTTTTTTTTAAATAAAGACCATTTTTCAAAAATCAAAATAATTGACACAACTTTAACTCTTGATACATTCACTATGGTAGCTTAGGCTGACCACAGAAGAGATAAGCCACCGAGTTATTCGATCGAGTTGCATTCGGTCGTGTTTGTGTGGGTAGTCGATCGGCCAACGAAAAATAATGAAATGGGTCGTGTATACGACCGAGTATCATACACACATAAAAACAACACTCACACTTTCTAATTAATATTATTAAGGTCGATTTTACTGGGCACCGAATCGCTTGCAAGTCGCTGGAGAGAGAAAGCTGACATGACAGGGAAAAAAATGAGGATTTGGTCACCTTACCGTGGCCAGCCTTAGATTTTAAAAACATATACATTTTGTACTACCATGATGTAACGAACATTTAGTTAGTACATTTGCTTTTTTATTCAACCTTTTTTTCTCATTGCATACATTTATAATTTTTGATATTCATCTCAAAATCAAAATCTTAAAATATCGACTCGTATCGATTTTTCTATACCAATATTTGTTTTTAAGCAATTTAATTCATTAATGTGGATGACTATTGATTTTAATCGCGTCCTAATTCTTGCCGGTGTCCGATTACCAAAAACGTCAAAAATAATTCAGACAAAGTTTCTTTTTCAAATAATCATGAACCGACTGCGTCATACAAAGAATATGTGACGGTGAAATCAAACTAGCATACCACTCAGCTAAAGTATATGTGACGGTGTCCGATAGTTTACGGTGTCCACATCTAAAGTACTTTGGATGACTAATGATTTAACAAGCTTCCTAATTCTTGCCGAATAGTTTACAACTTTATGGTGTCCGATTATCAAAAACGTCAAAGATAATTCATCAATTTGGACAAAGTTTTTTTTCTTCAAATAATAATAAACCGACTACATCATACAAAGAACGTGTGACGGTAAAATCAAACTAGCAGACTATGGGTGAGCAAAACCGGCCGAAACCGACCCCGACCGATACAAACCGAGCTATACTCGCGTCGGGACTCGGGTTGGGATTTTCAGGAAGTCAGGACTCGGGTCGGGTTGGGATTCGAGATAAACTAACAAACCACAAAGAAAAACACACAAGTTGGGACTCGGGATATACTCAGGGTCGGGATTCAGTTAAGGATTTTCATCTTGTCGGTTCCGGTATGTGTCGGGCTCCGATCAGGACGGGTCGGTTTCGGCTCGATGTTCACTCCTGTAGCAGACCACTCAGCTAAAAAAAAAAAAAAAAAAAAAAACTAAAAGAAAATTTGAGACATTCTTACAAACATAAAAATCTAAGAGAAGCTTCCCTTTATCACTTTTTATAAATTTGTCTCCAAATCACCTTTTATTAATTTATTTATTTAACTCATTTATATTTTTTAATAAACACAATGAACCCACATAACATTAAATAACTCCTTCCTTTCCAACAAACTGTAGTTAGTAGCACAAATACATCACACTATTTAATTCACACAAATACCCTTTTTTAGATCTTGTTTATTTTTTTTCTTTGCCTCATTCATAAATACATTCACAAGCTCTTCATTGTTGTCCAATATCACTCTGACCCACTTTCAAAAATCTCATTTTTTCAACTTGCATTGTCTCAAATTGCTTCAAGATTCAATCTTTACGAGTCTTTTTGGTCAAATTTGTGGTTTTTAGCTTCTTTTTTGGTCAATTTGAGGTGGGTTTGTGTTTTCAGACTGTTTTCCGGCAGGTTGGCCGGAGGGTGGCCGGAGGTCCGATGAGCAACTTAAGATAGGGGTTTAAGAAAGATGTTTAAGGCAGCAAGATGGAGGAGTGATAAGAACAAGATCAAAACTGTGTTTAAGTTGCAGTTTCATGCTACTCAGGTCTTGTTTTGTTTTGTCTTTTTGTGTTTTTTTAATGTACTAAAGTTTAGTATAATTTATGTTGTTGTTATTACTAGGCGCAAACGTTCAGTTGACCGGTC
Source organism: Artemisia argyi (assembly GCA_030686995.1). NCBI lineage: Eukaryota > Viridiplantae > Streptophyta > Magnoliopsida > Asterales > Asteraceae > Artemisia > Artemisia argyi. Next base: position 184,051,696 of record CM060697.1, read on the forward strand.
AATGAGCCCAAATTTGTGCTAAAAATAGGAACTTTTTATTAGGTATTAGGTTTCTAGTGAAATTTTAATTTATAAAAGTAAGAAATGAAACTTTAGAGTAGATTAGTATTTATTAGTATTCAGGAGATCTAGTTCATAGCTGAATGTGATATTGGGTCGATATCGGATTTTGCCTTAGCTATTAGTACTTATATGAAATTGGGTCGAAATCGGATTTTGTTTTGGTATAACTTCATTTTTGTGTATATGTTGGCTGCAAGATCCTTAAATGAGAATTATTATTTTTGTATATGCAGTTAGCGCAGATCGTGGGTGATGGTTTAACTATAGCTGTGATTCCTGGTGATTCAGGAAAGCCAACAGCAAGATTAGAAAAGGCAAAAGTTAAAGATGGATGTTGTTATTGGGAAAAACCACATTTTGAAACTGTGAAGTTTACTCAAGATCAGAAGACCGGAAAGTTTAATGAGAAGATCTATCGCTTTGTTGTAGCAACGGTATATGTCGGAGTATATTTTTTATGCTTCAAAAATCAAGAGACTTGATTGAAAATTAGTTTTAGGTAATGAGTGTTTTTTAAACATTTTGTAGGGTTCTTCGATTTTTGGTGTTGTTGGGGAAGTTTCACTTGATTTTTCAAGCTATGCCGAGGCTACAAAGGTTTCTTCTGTGTCTCTGTCACTCAAAAATTCGAAAGCAGCAAGCTTATTGCATGTTAGTCTCTTGTTCATGACCATTTTATTAATTTTTAGAGTGAATTGTTTTTGTACAAGTTTAATATGGTTGTGAATGATGTTTAATTTAGGTATCAATTCAAAGGGTGCAAGATCAAAGGTAAACATGGAATTTATGATGTTTTTATTTTGGTTTGTATTTGTCAGTTTTCAAAATGTTGAATATACGGTTGTAAAATTTTATAGGGAGGCTGATGGAAATGAAAATGTGAACGGAGACAATAAAATTTTGAGGACAGAACTCAGTAATGGTGATAAAGAAGGAAGCCTTCGAAGTGATCCTTCTGAAGTAAGCTATTACATTCCGTAGTTGTGATTATGTTCATATTAAAAGTCTTATATGCGATTTCCTCTGTAATCAGGATCAAGGGGTTTTGACCGATAAGATTAAGAGAGATCGGAAGGCATCCAGTGGATCTGATATTACACTATCATGTTCTGATAGCAGCTCTGGACTTGACACCCCACGAGAACCCGAACTTAAGAACACTAAGCTGACTCAGGAATCCTCAACGGCAACAATCTTCGAAGAACAACAGAGATCATCAAAATGGGATTGGTTAGATGGTTCGGTTCATGAATTAAGTACAGATGACTCGTCTATGACAAGTCAAAGGGAAGCCCTCTCAGCTGAAATATCTGAAGAGGGTTCTCCAGACGATGTCATCAGAAAGCTCAAGGGCGAACTTGTAATTTTATCCCGCCAAGCTGAAGTCTCGGATATGGAATTGCAAACCCTTCGTAAGCAGATCGTGAAAGAGAGTAAAAAGGGCCAGGATCTTTCAAAGGAAGTAGCTTCCCTTAAAGAAGAAAGAAACAAAATGAAGGAAGAGTTTGAAAAGATGAAAGTCAAAGTCAATGTCAACAGTAACTTGTCGACTGAAGGAGGGAATCCGTGGGCTCTTGTGGATGAATTGAAACAAGAACTGAATCACGAAAAGGATTTAAATTCCAATCTCCGGTTACAACTTCAGAAAACGCAAGAATCAAATGCAGAATTGATTCTTGCTGTTCAGGACCTAGATGAGATGCTGGAGCAGAAGCAAAAGGCAAATTGTTCTGTTGATCCAAAGTTGCAAGAAGACAACACTAAACCGGAGACAGATGATGACGATGAAGATCAAAAGGCTTTAATGGAGATCGTTAGAGAACATAGTGGCCTACAGGATGTGCATTTACAGGAACAAAAGATAATAGATCTGTATAATGAGATAGAGTTATACAAAAGAGATAAAGATGAACTCGAGATGCAGATGGAACAGATCGCTCTCGACTATGAGATTCTGAAACAAGAAAACCACGACATGTCTTACAAATTGGAACAAAGTGAAATCCAGGAACAACTAAAACTGCAGTATGAATGTTCAACGTCTTACGCCACTGTAAATGAACTCGAAGCCCACATAGAGCACTTAGACAATGAGCTCAAAACAAAGTCCAAAGAATTATCAGAATCAGTTCTCGCAATTAAAGAACTTGAAACCCTTGTCAAGAATCTCGAAGAAGATTTGGATAATCAAGCTCACGGGTTTGAAGCAGATATGGAAGATCTCATTCGTGCAAAAGTCGAACAGGAACAACGAGCCATTCGTGCAGAAGATAACTTAAGAAAGGTGAAACTGCAAAATGCAAATACAGCAGGGAAACTTCAAGAGGAGTTTAGAAGACTGTCAACGGAAATGTCTTCGGCTTTCAAAGAAAATGAAACTGCAGCCATGAGAGCCATGGATGAAGCTACTCAACTTCGGGTAGAAAAAAGAAACCTTGAAGAGATGATCAAGAAGCTACAAGAAGAGTTGCAGTATCTCGGAGAACAATATGAAGACAAATTGGTTAATCTTTCGAACCAATTAACTCTGAAGTCACAACAGTTTGATGACTGCAATGCCAATTTCGAGAAGCTAAAAGCAGAGAATCAGAATCTTGATGGTGAAAGACACGGCCTTGAAAACGAGATTCGTGTGGTAAAGACGGAACTGAGTGAGCTGAGGAATGTACAAAAAGATAAAGATGATGAAGTTGCAAGGCTTCAATCAGAGATAGAACGGCTAAAAACCCGGTGCAATGACATGAAGCAGTTCTTTAAAGAGTGTGAATTGGAAAAAGAAAATCTGAAGAAGCAAGTATCTCAACTAAAAGGCGATCTCAAGAAGAAAGATGAAGCAGTTAGTATCATGGAGAAAAAGCTCAAGGAAGCAAGCAAACTAGCTGCACGAAACAACAAACCTGTTCCTGTTTCTCGCACTCCGAAAGAGGTCACTAATATGAAAGACAGAATCAAACTACTTGAGGTGAGCTTTCTTCCCTTTTTGGAATGCTATTTAATTTAAAATTACCTATCTGCCCTTTGTCATTCATGTAAATGCCTGTGTTAAATGGTCAAATGGTAATAGTCAAATGGGTCGAAACCGATTGGGGTCAAATTTAGTTATTTTTGGTATCGGTCAAATTGGGTTGTGGCTAAGCATTTTTGTCCAAAATCATAAATTATTTTATAAATAATGTGTTCAGATTATAATAACAAAAACAATAGTTATTCATTAAAAAAACGGATTGAAGGCAAAAGATCCTCAGAGGGCTGCCCCTGGAATGCATCTGAATCAAACGGGGGACTAGACGGGAACGTTTAGGAAGTTTTATGCATTAGAAGTTATTGTGACTGCCTCTAGACTTGTTTGACCTTTTTCCTTCAAGCAAACTTCTTCTACTTATTTAGTTTGGATTAAACATATACCAAATCGATTCATAATTAGCTAAAGATGAGATATTATTCTTAGAATTTTGTTATTATCAGGATCAAATAAAGCTCAAGGAAAGTGCGCTAGAATTTTCTGAAGCTTCGTTTCTAGAGAAAGAGAAAGATCTACAACATAAAATTGAAGAATTGGAAAAACGACTGGAGATTCTTGATCAACACACTGAAAATCCACAGGTAAATACTTTAAAAACTTGGGATCTTATCATTTTGAATTCCCTGCAACTATCTGTAATGAGACAAGCTCTTATCCATTTTCAATCACAGGTATCTACATCTGAAATTAAAAAGACTCGAGATCAAGAAACCTCTGAAGCATCATCAAACGAGATGGAACTATTGAACAAAAACAAGTCTATGGAAATAGAACTGAAAGAGATGCAAGAAAGATACTCGGAAATAAGTCTAAAGTTTGCAGAGGTAGAGGGTGAAAGGCAACAGCTTGTCATGACTCTACGAAACATCAAGAACGCCAAGAAATGCTAGTGATGGCACGCGGAATATGTAAATTGGTATAAATGGCTTTCTTTTATTCTTTTTTGTGATTGTTTTTTTTCGGGTTTTTGTTTTTTTTAAGATAACTACATTTAACATGTAGAGTAGCATTTACTAAGCCTCCCAATAATCAATCAGTCCATGTTTTGTTCTACTTCCATTAACTTTATAACAAATCTTGAATGAAATTATTGTACATGTGAGTCTGTGTTATCTTTTGCATACTTTGGATTCTTTACACAAGTTTGGTTGTCCTTTATGTATGAAAAGTTGACTGAGTACAAGATAATGAGGCATGGTGTGCAATACTACACATGGTGTTAAAAGTAAAGGATTAAAAGCCTGTGAAAGTTGCAACAATACCTTGCATGTATGATAAGGTTTTGCAGGCTTGCATTGCATGTACTTTGATCCACTTTCTTTCATCTCATGTTGTCTCTTTCTCCAATGGGTAATTTGGTAAATATCCAGTTCATTTAAGGGGTGTTTTAGGTATCTTATTTTTCGGGCTTATTAGCTTATTTGACATTAGAAAAGATCATGATCTTATTTCTTTTTAAGCTTATCAAGTTGTTCTAATCGACTTAAATAAGCCACAAGCTCAAGTTAATAAGCTCGTGAGCCCAAAAAAGTGAGCTCATGAGCCTTTCCGATTCTAAAAGATAAGCTCAACCAGACACCCTCTTATTGCCAAATTTTGACACTTGACTCTAAAGACGAAGACAAAAATGTGCAAGGATGATGATGTTAAGCCATTTAATTACTAAACGCTGACGACCAAAACCGCAACAAAAGGTTTCCGACCTATGACTAATCCACGAGGTTTGAACCCATCGCCATACAGACTCAAACTAAGTAAAACTTAAATAGGCGTGCGACTAATAAGTTGGATATTTGTTTATAACCTTTGGCATATGACATAGACGACAAGTGTATTCTAATCTATCACGGTGTGTTTGGGGCAAGCTTGGCTTATAAGAGCTTGAGCTTTTAAAATAAGCTTTTTTAGCATATGAAAGCTTTAATAAGCTATAAGCACCTATAAATTTAAGCTAATGAGAATGAGCTTACAGAAATAAGTAAAGTTTGTATTTAATCAAATTATTTAAATGCCGGAGGAGGGTCTTCTAAAGTTGTATAAGACAACTTTAGTAAAATTGTGAGATCGTGAGCCATTAGATTTGATCCAATGGCTTAAATCAAAAGTTTTTTTTTTTTTTTTTTTTTTTTTTTTTTTTTTTTAAGCCATTAGATCAAATACAATGACTCACAATCTCACAACTTTACTAAAATTGTATTTACAACTTTAGAGGATCTTTTCAAAATATCATGGATAAACACTTGGATTATATTTGAATTTAATTTGATGTCATTGTATATTATTTAACAATATTAAACTTCAACACCCTTTAATTTGACAATCTATACTACATATAAAATAAAAATGTTCAATCTTGAAAAGTGGAAATCTTGAAAAAATTTTATTAAAGGAAATTATGAAATGTAATTAATACTGTTATTAAAAAACCCCATTACTTAAAAGTACAATGATTTATTCACATTGTACAACCAATAAAAAAACATATTTATCAAATTAAATACAACCAATTAATACAAATCACAAACCGGGTTGACTCGGGACGTTTCAAACCCGACGGGTTTAACCGGTTTAATTTGACCCGTTTTCGACCCAACCTAGCAAGTTGACCCGATTTAAATCGACCAATTTTTCGACTGGAACGGTTCAACCGGTTGAACCACCCGGGTCGAACCGGGTTTCAAAGCATTATGTTTAATTCCCAAATCTTCAAACTTTTATTATTTTTCATTTATAACCTATAAACTTTTTTTTATGAATAAACTATTTGTCGATATAAAATCTCGTTGCTATGCACGGGTACTCGTCTATTCTACCCTTTAACCTTGAAAGCCAAAAGGGCATTTAAGGTGAATAAAGGAAATATTGATCTGGAATGGAACATGCGTAAAATTTTGAATTGATCACTTATTAAGTAAATAAGACTTTTTATTAAATCTTCTCATGTAAGCCTCATGATACCAGTTGTAACCCACCCCAATTACGCATTAAGAACCGCACCAGGATTTTATTCATGCACAAAGTATCAAACCATCATTCAGAAAACCCTTCATCATCATCATCCAAAAATCGCCACTATTAAACTTACCCAGGAAGTTTAAAGAAATGTGTTCACTTATTTCTTTGTTTCTACTTTCATGATTTTAATTGCATATTTTTTATTGCAGGCACTTTATAAAATGTAAAAAACCACATTGAATTCAAGCCCTTCAACAATTAGGTAACTCTTTTAGTTAATTTTTATATCATGATTGATTTGAATCATCTACAATTTTAAGAAATTCCACAACTATTATTTTTTCTAATTGATCATATGTTAGGGTAATGTGTAATCAAGGCACACCAGATATTCTTGATAATGTCTTAATGAGTTTGGCATGGTGTGTTTCATCCAGGTGGTCTGTTCATTTGTTATGAAAAGGTTTTTGCATTATCGGGAACCGGAACCATTAAAACTATAACCCTGTAAAGACTCAATCTTCTAAATTCATTCACTTTAACACTTTGAGCACTTTCTTTATTATGAAAAGGTTTTTGCACTTTTGAATCTACCATAAGCCCATAAATATACATCATGGCTAGAATTCTAGGCAAAACCCGTCAAGAAATGTCAAGTGAGTTTAGTTACCTGCTCCATGAGATATCACATTTAGTCAAGATCTTCTGTGGTTAATAGTCTTTATCAGTGATCACAGTTGGTCTAGCTCTTCTGTGGGTAATAGTCTATTAAGAGGCCTAAGGTCTTATTTATGTTAAGGATACATCATTTTCACATTCATTATTCACTCATTCATTAAACTGTTGATCTATTTGTTGTGTTAAAATTCAAGCGTAAATTTGTGATTCTGTGGAACAACCATCAGTTTCATCTTCTCGATCAGCTAAAAGAGAACTTTCCACACATCATTTTTATTGTTTTATGTTTTATGTATAAACGTTACATAAAATACTTAACCATAATATGACACCTATAACTATTTGTCGCTAGAAAATCCGTTGCTATGCACGGGTACTCGTCTAGTTTCCTATAATGAATATAAAACATCACTTTCCGGCTTATGATATAAGCTCCAGTTCAGCTTTAGATAATTCCGCCAAACATGCCTAAAGTGGATTATATGATCACGAGTCTCGTGCATTTGATGTTGAAACATAAACAGTTGATTGTGAAATTTAAAAATGAAAAACAGATACATTGTACAAACAAGCAAGTTCGTGATTAAGTGACAAGTCCTTGTCATAATATAATAGACCAGTTTATTATTGTCATCAAGTTTGATTATTTCCTTATACTATGATAAATTTTACTAACATGACGAAATAGTGTGATTGTAGTATTTTATTTCTGTTTTTTGATTTTATCTTGTTGTCCAATTACAATCTTTAATATTCATTGTTATCAGTAACTCGATATTTTAAACTTGTTTCCATACTTTGATTGTGTAAGCCCAATTTTGTTCATGCATTGAATAAATAATAACGGCCATGATTATCCAATAGTTTTATAATATAAGAGCATGAGGTAACCTAACGCACCAAGATGAGTTAGCTTAACTCACCAAGTTAACACACCGAGTTATGTTACCAGGGTTTGATGGCAAAGGGAAGTTAACGTGGTGAGTTATAGGCATAACACAACGTTATGCTGCATTCTAATAAAAAAAAAAATACACTTTTGGGGGTGAGTTATATGATAACGCAGAGGTAATATGACTTTTGGAGTGAGTTATATGATAAGGCAGGGAAGTTAAGGCATAACTCAAGTGAGTTATCTTACCCCCCTAAAGTTAACGCATCAAGTTAAAGTGTTTAACGCTGACGTGGCGGTGAGTTATGATATAACTCGGGGTCAACTTACCCAATGCTCTAAGAGATACAGAAGAGTTAACCAAGACTGTTACGATCTTACATCAACCAAATATGAGATTGATTTGTTGCTTAATTATTATTTTTATTTTTTTTTAAATTTGATTTTTGGAATAAGTTATACACCTAGCTTGTGGCTTGATGCGGCCGTGTATGGAATGAGTTCGTATCAAAGACTGCGGATTCAAGTGTAGTGAGGAAATCTGTTTTCAAAAACAATTTAAAATCGTCAAGAGACAATTTTCATAATGTTTTTAAGACGAAGATATATCACGTACATCCAAATTGAAAGACTCGTCACCTATAGGGCTATAGATAACAGATAAGTTGACCGATATGTCTACACGTTTACCCGAATCAACTAGAAATTATTTGTATCGTGCGATCTGAAGTACCCATACTTTGCAATATCCATTTAAAGCCCATGTCCATACACAACCATAGAAGAGTCCAAACGCTTCTGATGAAGGATGTTGTCCTATGATTGAAAACATACAACCATGCATGAATGGATTTCAATCATGAATTCATGATTCATGGATGAACTTCAATCATGCATTCAGAGGCGGAGCCATGATTTTTAGTTAAGAAGGGCCGACCGTGCTTAAGGTAAGTCATAGTGATGGATATCGTTTCAAAATTTAATCTATAGTGCTGTCTTCTATAATGTTGTCTTTTATTGTCTAAGTTATTCATTATTCAATTTTGTAGATATGTTTATAGAATAAGGATGACTGAGTGTAAAAATTAGTAGAAAATCGACTTGTAGTCTAAATAAATAATGAATTAACTGGGTTGATTAGGGGTGTCTCAACACCCACTAGTTACCCTACTAGATCTGCTCTTGCATGCATTATTTAGTTTACTTGATTTATGTTCCTCATATTGTCACGTAGAAAAAACTTTAAAAAGTAATTTTAAATATAAATATAAGCAGGAGGCTTTTACTATGCTTTTACCATTCATTGAATAAGTTAGATGGGAAAAAGGCAAAAATAAATAGTGCCTCTAATTTAAATTGCGCCGCAAAAATAGTCCATACAAAATCGCAAAAAACGTTCCTATCATTTACATGTGATTGTAGAAATGGTCCTTGCGTTAAATCCAAGGACTGTTCGTGCAATAGATAATTACGTGAATGTCCCTCCGGTTTTCTTGCGTTGCAGATGCAGTCTCAAAAAGTTGCAAAAACCGTCCTCACTGTTAATGTGATTACACAAACACTCCCTAAATTAAACCCATGCCCCGTAGTGGAGCGCGGGTATACAAATCCTAGTTTGTTTTATTCATTCATACAAGTTGAACCAAACATTATTTTAGCATTATTGTTCTCAAGATGTTTAAACTGTCGATAAACCCTAACATTTGTATTTGTGGGTATCGACTGATTAAGACCAGTCTCGCACGATGTTCAAACTGTCTTAGCGACCTTTTGATACGAGTTGGGATCAACTCATGTCGTCTTTCTCAAACAGGCGGCCCTTGTCGACTTGGTTAATTGAACATTTGCGCTAGGGAACGATACCGCCAAAAGCATTCTTACATTGTTATTGTAGGAAAATAACACATTTACTTTGCTTTGAATTGTACCATAACACTCATTACAAGTTTACAACTACAACCTTTTTGTCATCAAAAAGTGTATAAATCTCAATTTGTCCGACACATGAGCAAAACTTAAAACATCATTAATTATTGGCTAAATAGTTGTTAACTTTTCAATTAATTTTCTTATAGAGTTGACCATTCTACTCCATCTACTTCTTCATATCCAAAACAATATACAGATATCAAATAAGACAACTAAAAATGTTCTTACTTTTTTTTTCCTACTTTTGGATCGAAGTAGATATAATCATATATTTAAAATTGATATGATTATCAAAACATTATATGGAAGGTGCACCCCACGTAGTGACCTTAATTAGTAGTAGTAGTAGTTGTTGTGTCTTAATCATATTTTTATTATCTAATCAACAAATAGAATATTCAGATTAGACAATTTTAGCTAGTTTTAACTCTTTGAATGGATGCACTTTATTAGGTGATTGACGACAAAAAATGCAAGTTAAAAATTCGAGTATACGACTGTTTCGATAATTCTAAAACGAAGAACAAACATTTGAAGGAAAAGCTTTCGATCACTTTCTTAATCTGATCCTCGTTTACATGTAACGGAAAAAAAAAAGATTCAACGCGTGTTTGTTTCTTTTTCTTTACATGTAATTATGTAAACAAAAATGAAGGTACAAAATCGGCCACATGCCAAAAAAAAAAAAAAAAAAAAAAAGGGACCTGGAATCAGGCTTCCGGTCCCTGATCTATCCCTAATGAATAAATCGAATACCTACGTTATTTTTTTGAACGCTCGAATACCTACGTATGTCTTGATTAGATACCAGTTGAGACCAACGGTTAAAAAAGACATTTTGTAGTTATTTCTAGAGAAAAACGTTTCTTCGTTTAGGAAAGTGCAACACATACATGAGTACATGACCAAGTGTATATCTTTTGTATCTACATTTTGTGATGTATTAATCCATGAATTGCGACTAGAGCCATTACGAATATATGATCCACATGAGGCTCGACGGTCACACACAATACATCATCGCCTAACACGACTCCTGAAGATGACCTTTTTCTTTGTACCTATGTCACAAAATGATCGAAACCAAATTATTATTCGTAACATCGAGCAAACACAGCTATACAAATAAATTTTCCATAAACCAAGGCTCACCTCAGCCGCGACTTTTCCTTTGCTGTCGATTATCTTGAACTCCATTTTATGATTCGAGCTACTTATACTTTGTGTCTCGTTGTTTCCAAATACAACATCATAAACCGAATCTTCCTTAAAAAGATCAAACGTTTTGCCAACTTTAAACCAAGGTTTACGTGTGTCTTTATCGTTGTAACAATCCCATAACCCGAATTTCAATAGTTTCTGCAAAATCATATATAAAAAGTGTAACTTAATTAGTCTCCATATAAATTTAATGAATGTAGCACAACAATGAAATAACGAATGATCGTATATCGGTATATATATATATTTACCTTTCTAAGTATCGTGCATATGACGTTTCCACGAAGATCCATCAAGTAAACTTCACTGCTAGACTTGCTATCGTAATTATCTATACGATATACGACACCTCCATTAGAGTCGTATACCGTATAGCCGTTCGAGTTAAGCACGAGTGATTTCATCCATATTGTGTATGTTTGTTTTTGGTCGGAACAAAAGGAAGATGAAGAAGCTGAAGATGAAGTTATGCAAGGATGTATTTTAGCCATTTTTTGAAAATTTATTATTGCATGTCCTAAACAAGTTGCATTCGTTTATACTTATATACCTTCCAAATACCACTTCGTGATAGGGTTCAACTATTTATAATAATATAATATTAATATTAAATTAACACTTTTAGCTGCGAAAAGAACGTGATACTCCTGTATTTTTAATTGTGTCTAATCAGGGACGGAACTTGAATACTGTTCGTGGGGGACCAATTTGAAAAATATTTATTTCAAAGGGGCCGATATATAGTACGTTGAAATTTTTGTATTAAAAACGATTAAAACTATATATATAAAAAGGATAAAATGTACATATGGTAAAAAAAAAAAAAAATTTTTTTGGGGGGGTGGGGGGGCGCAGCCCCTCTCGGTCCCTTCTAAGTTCCGTCTATGTGTCTAATCATTGAATATTGTCGCCAAAATGTTTGAATCTGCAGCCAAAAACTCTGACCAGTATTTGCCTTGGGTGCCGAATGAGCCTTCTCAACAAACGTATAGCCCATGGTAATTGATATCTACAACAATGTCTTGTCAAAAGTCACGATTGAACATATGACCTATTTTTTCGAATTTGATTGATCAACTAAATGCTACGCTAAAAGAATGATACCACCGAATAAATACCCCAGCGGGGTTAATTATCAGATATTGTATTTGCTTTTGCGTTAAAAGAATGATACCACCAACTGTAATAAGGCGTCGAAGACGCGTTCAAAACAAAAGGAAGACGCGTCCTCCTTGTTACGCCCACTAAACCAAGACACGTCTTCGACCAAACAATCGAAAACTCGGTCAAGTAGACGACCGAATTGTGGGAGGTTTGTTATGTGCGTGTCTGTGTGTTTATTAAATGGTTTTTGTAAAATATATTTGTGTTTAAGTGGTCGTCTTATTACACTAAGTTGGCGGTGAAGTTGATTGTAGAGAGAGAAAGCTGATGTGACGCTGTAGTGAAGGTAGTGAAGTTGATTTGTGGTGCTCTCTTATTACGGGTAGCCTTGTAGAAGAAGAAAAATGTAATTTACAATCGCAATTACTCCCTCCGTCTCAAAAAGAGTGTCCACAAACAAAAAAATTGACAAATTAATATGTGTAATTAATGCTAGTTTTGATTGATAAAAAAATCATTTTTATAGGTAGCCTTGATGGTAGTAAAGTTGATTTGTGGTATTCTCTTATTACGAGTAGCCTTGTAGAAGAATAAAAATGTAAATTACAATTGCATTTACTCTGTACTACATAAGTAAACTTAGAGCACCTGCAATGGGTGAAATAGGCAAAAGCTTTTCTCTATTCTAAAAAGCCTTTTTGAAGTGTTTTTGGCATTGCATCAATAGCTTTTTAAAAAGCTTTATCCAAAGACTTGACAAACACAAAGTCTTTCTCAAAAGCTTTAGCTAATAAATATGGTATGGATTAAATGATTCAAGTCATTAAAGACTTGGAGCATTGTTGATGCTCTATGAAGAGCCTCACGTATCAAAACAAGCATTTGCTCTTCATTTGGGTCCAACGGGGTGCCACAACATACCCCTTTATCATAACATAATACAACCTCTTAATTTAAGTCCCACCACTTCCAATTTATTATTTTTAAAAATTTTTAAATAAAATAAAATTCATTCATTAAAATAAAAATACAATTCAACATATTAAAAAACTTATGAAACATAAAATAATGATACGAAAAAAAAACGATACGAGAAAGACATACAACACATAAAAAACATACGAAACATAAACATTTTATTGGTCGTTTTGATGTTTCTTCATGATTTCTTCTTGTTTCTTGCGGATTAAAGCAGCGTTGGCCGGTGTGGTCTGGTCAGGATCAAGCATGAGAAATAGGTACCCTAGTTCTTTCTGTCTCATCACCTCGTACGCGGCTGTTGAGCTTCGGCTTTGCACATATACTCGGAAAATGAAAGTTCCGAAAAAGTACTCGTTTGACTCCCCCCGACGTTCCCCCAAAGCTCCCCCGAAACTCGACGTCTCCACCGTTGGATTTTTTGGCAGCTCGAGATTTTTGGCTGGCGGGACGAGGTCGTTTGTCAGGGCTGAATAGATCCTTGAGATTTGTTAGATCAATCGGGTCCTCCGCATCCCATTTGGGGTATTTTCTCAAAACCTCCTACCCGTGAACATATAGGAAGTTTCTCCCACCAAAGTGTTGGCTAAAATTTGTGTTTGCATTTGATAACATCAAATAGTACCCGGTTTTTAGTGTTAATTTCCCTCTAGATTGTTTATCTTTTATTTTAATATGTTGGATATATATTCTTATTTGTTTATATTCTATTTTCAGGGGCAAAAATGAACAAAAGAACGAAAAGACGTGGATTTGGAATGTTTTAGATGAAAATCATTGAAGTATGCGGCATTCTGCACTAACTACGGCGTAGATGCCCCATCTACCTACGTCGTAGCAATTATTTACGAAGACTACGACGTAGCCACATCCTTAACTACGGCGTAGTAGCACATCAAAGGGTTCTAAGGAGTAGCCTCTCTCCACATATGACGCATACCTTAAAATTAAGCAGAAGAGAACTTTCGAGGCCAAAAGAGAAACTACGGCATAGTCCCATCTTAAAAATTAAGCAGAAGTGATTTTGTTCACTTGGCTTGAAGGCTTTGGAGCTTCGTAAGATTTCATGAGAAACTTGACTTGGTCCTCAAGTTCCATGATCCTACGGTCGGGAGTGCTAGAATTGTTCGAAGGCAAAGATATTGCCTTGACCGTTTTGTTCAAATCACGGGGATCATTCCAACTTTCGTTGTCATAGAGAGCAAGATCTTCTATGAGCTCCCATGATTGTTCCGCACTAAGATCACGTAGCTTACCACCGGCCGATTGGTCAATGGCTCGCCTCGTAGAGATGTCGATATGGTCATAAAAAATTTGGACTTAGAGCCAAAGATCTATGCCATGATGAGGGACTTTTTGGAGTAAGTCCTTGAAACGAGTCCATGCTTCATAAAGAGATTCATTTTGACGTTGTTAGAACATCAAGATGTCATTTCTAAGCTTAGTAGTTCTCCCCGGTGGGAAAAATTGAGCAAGGAAATGAGTGGTGAGATCATCCCATGTGGTGATGGATCCCGCGGGTAAACGCTCAAGCCATTGACTAGCTTGATCCCGTAGAGAGAATTGGAATAGGCGTAAACGGGTGGTCTCTCTAGTTTCAACACCTAGGTCTATGGAATCTACAATTTTGAGAAAGTCCTTAAGATGTTGGTTTGGATCTTTGGAACGAAGTCCATGGAATGCACATCCGCTTTGCACCAACCGGATGGTGTCGGATCGCAGGGGGGTCACATTGGCTCCGGTGAGCTCAATGGTGTTTCGGTAGCCTTGGTGGCTAGGTTGGGAATACTCTCCTAAGGTTCGGGGCCTAAGGGGTTCTAATGGTGGGTTTTGTTGTGGTGGGATGACGGGTTCAAAGATGTTACCACCTTCCATGATGTCGGATGGTAAAGAGTTACGAACAAAAGCACAAAGAAATGAGATAGACTAAAGAAAACCTAAAAAATAAAAATAAAATCTTACTAGAAAGGAATCTAGCAAGTAGACCTAATAAAAAGAAATTCTAACCTAGACAATAACTATTCCTCGGGCTGCAGCGCCAAAAACTTGATGCATGGGAATCGCAACAGGCTTTACCTCTCAAGGGATCTCGAGAAGCTTACAACCCCCACCAGGCAGTGTACCTGATCGTTGTAGTATAGTATAGTGACAAGTACCGGGGGATTAATCGTTCAGCTTAGGAATAGTGTCGCTAGGATTAGAAAGCCTAAATACTAGTTCTAAAGGTGAGGGATGATTATTTTTGTGTTTTTATATTTTATAGAAAGCAAATTAAAATCTCAGGTTTGAAGGATTTGGGCGGAATTAGTTGCTATTCAACTAACCCAATACTAAGATGCAATCAAAATAAAATACTAAAAATGAAAATAAACTAATTTATACTAAGGTTGTGAGCAGTAATTGGAGAAAATGTGTTTACTTAGATTTCACTACTCCCTAGATATCTTTTACACGTTAATTACTTGTTATAATTGCATGGATGACGGATCGTATTCCTTAATACCATTCATGGGGTGGCACACATAACTCCCCAATTCTATGAGCTCTTATCTCCTCCTACACCATGCCCATCACAACTATAGGGATTGTAAACAGTGGCTCATGCATTAAATACAACCAATAAAGACCTAGTGCGCGTTGGTTCATGTTTCTTAAGACGTTCAAGCATGTTACCAATTGGAGATCTGGCAGTTTTCTTAAGCCTAACATATAAATCATTCATCCAAGATAAGAATAAACAAGTAATCAACACATAATCAATATCTAGTTTTCATTAGATCTAAGCATACACAAGATAGATCTAGCCTAGCATGATGGAATTAAGACAAGAACAAGATATAGACAACCAACACATAGACATATTGATTGAATTAGAAGAACACTTATCTTGATTAATCATGCAAGGTATCAAGGGGTTGGAACCCTTGAAAAACCTGTAATGTTACACCAAAATCGTACTTAGGGTTTCTCCCAAAACTTCTCTCTTTAAATGTGAAAAATTAGAAAACTATATATAGAAAAATGGGTCTGACGGCGTCAAGACCAAATAGGTGACGCCGTCACCTCGCCGCCAAAACAATCCTCGGACTGCCTAGATCTACATTTGACGCCGTCAAGAACAATTCATTTCCAGGCCGTCATGACTTTTACTCTTGACGCCCTACCTTCATGACGCCGTCAAAACTCTTCTGGGTCGTCATGGAATTTTACTCTTGACGCCGTCAGGGAACTACTCTTGACGCCGTCATGCACTGTTCCCAGCATGAAAAATTAAGACTTTGGCGTTTTCTTCACTTTTATACTCCAAAAACGTCCGAATTGCTTCCTTTTCCAGATTTCACTCCCAAAGTACCTAAAATCACAAAAGGAACGATTTAGGGCAATATTTGATCAAATAAATTTGAATTCGGGCTTAAATGACCCCCTAAAAATGGATCATTTTTCGCCTCATCAGATGTGTTTCATGTTAGAAATCTGAAGAAATGCCTTTCAGAGGAAACACCAGTTATACCAATCAAGGATATTCGTGTGGATGAAAGTTTGAATTTTGTGGAAGAGCCGATTGAGATAATTGATAGAGAGATCAAATGACTCAAGAGGAGTCGTATTCCGCTCATCAAAGTTCGTTGGAATTCGCGGCACGGACCGGAATTCACGTGGGAACGCGAGGATGAGTTTCGAAAGAGATATCCAAAGCTTTTTACTTCGTAGATGGTTTGTTCCGAGAGAAACCCGGGACGGGTTTCTTCTGAGGCCGGGAGGATGTGACAACTGGCAAAATAGGGAGCCATTTATAAAAACCGCATTACATTAAAAATGATAAATTTGGAATTTTTGAAAGTTTATTGTGACGAGATATTTTACGAACCTTGGTACTTGATTTTTAATCGTACGATGTTTATGAGATTTGGTTATTTATTTATGGTTTGGTTGATTCGGTCATGATGATTTATTTTATGATCGTTACTTTGGCACTACATTGACTCCGGCACTAGATTAACCTAACAAATTTTAATCTTTTACAAAACGGTAGCGATTCACCGTTAAATAAATATTATGTCTATCATACATATCTATATATTTCGGGAAATGTTGTTGGGAAAATCATTTATGACGTGTACGAGTATGTTTGACGAAAATTTAATACTTTTATGAACGAGCAATCGTGTTACGGGAAAACCGATTAAAAGAGTTCACTAATTATTAAAGTATTTGTGGCTAATTTTGGAAAAGTGAAACTTGAGGGACCAATATGAAAAATCCGGGTATAATACCCCTCTCCCCTAACCCTAACCCTCATAATAACAAAAATCCAATCCACTCTTCTCCTCCCTCTCCCTAGCCGCCGGCTGCCACCCCCGAAACACCACCACCGCCGACTTCCACACAACACCACCACCACCAAAATACTCACCATCATCTCCTTGTTCTTGTGGTGTGAAACACGCGCCTCTCCCCTCCATTTTTATTAATACCGCCGCACCACACATCACACGCCACCACACCATTATTTTTCTTGGTTATCATTCGATTTGAAGGTGAGAAAACGTGAGTTTTGTGTCGGGTTTGACTATTTTGAGTCGAACCCGAATTGAATCTTGATATTTTGGGATGTTAAAATTCGAAATGAAAATGGGTTTTGATATAAAATGAGCTTGGTATCCATGGGGGTCAATTCTTGATTGTTTGGTGCTCGGATTTGAATTTTTGGATGCGTTTGGTTTGGGTTGTGGCTCGTATTGAGCTCGACCGAGACCCTAGGTCTCGGTGTGATCACTCCTCGACTCGATTGAGAGTCTTGGAGGTGTTGTGGTTCTATTATTTTTGATTCTTGGTGATTTGGTTAATTGCTAGTTGGAGTTTTGGTCGATTGGTTTGCTCTCGACTTGTTGTTGTTGTTGTTTGATTCTCGGCCGACACCCCCTTCGCAGGCTGTTTTGGGTCGAGAGGCTCACTTTAGCTAGCCGAGACCAAAAGGTCTCGGGTGAGGTTATTTTTATGGTTTGTGGCCTCACAGTTGACCCGGGTTTGACTTGGTAGGTTGACCCGTAATATTGGTATATTTTGTTAATATTGTGTTATCATTTTTATGTTGTGGCATGTTGGACCGAAGCTTTGGACATTGGTTTACTTGTATTTGGATTTGGAGTTGTGTTGATGAGTATGGAATTGGGGACCGATTGTGAGACGGTCAATTAGATGACGGAGATAGGTTAGTTGGGTGCCGTAGTCGGACCCTCATGTTGTAGCACGTGGATATGGGATTGTTTGGACGGAGTTGATATATTTATATTGTGACTTGATTCTTATTACTTTGGACTTGGACTATGAGCCGAGGGTCATGACTCGGACATGTGACCAAATTCTATGACTCGATAAATATTTAAAAATCGATATTAAAAATAATACTCGTAATAATATTATTAAGAATATAATAGTTTATATACGTATATAGACGTGTTAAACGTGTGTGTATATATATATATATATATATATATATATATATATATATATATATATATATATATATATATATATATATATATATATATAAATGCGTATATTAATAATAAAACGACCACGAGTAAACGTTATAATAATAAAACGATAGTTATTATACTATGCATATAGTGTAATAAATGTCGGGCTATTGTTATAAATAATAATTATATAAATAATAGTGAAATATAAGTTGGGCAACTAATAATTAAAAATGTGATTTTGTTTATAAATTAGAAACTTATCGAGTTATACGAATTGTGGGTCTTTAAAGTCCAAGTGGGCTTTAAATTGTGACTTTGTGTTGTCACGGATATATGACGGTTAATATAAACATTTTATATATCGAATGACTTATTCTAGATCGAGTTATTTGACGATATAAAATGAGTATATTAATGGGCATCGTATCCCACGACGCCCATAGGATGTGGTATATATTTTAGGAGAATAAATTACTATATATCTCGTGGAATTTGGCCGATTCGACGATATATATAGGGAATTCATTGGACTACGACATATACCAAATAGAAACTTATGTGCAATGTGCTTTAGGTTGGGTATAATTTTGGAACAATATATTACGTAAATAAGTATGGGAGATTATCAAATCGACGGATTTAATAAGCTTCGATAAGTATTTAAATAATATGTTGGGCTAACATTAGACCTATAGTTGTCTTATTATTGTTCTTTGTTGTGGCTTTTTGGTTTGAGCTGTGTCGACCCTCCACCCGTATGGGTACCAAACGTCGAATTTCAAATGAATATGAAGTTAATTCGAGAAATGGATATTTTTGGAAAGTAAAATGGAATACGTTCGGGAATGGGAATATTTGATTTTGAGGAAATGATTTCTGAACGGGTTTGATATTGTTAGGAAGTGCCGAGTCTGTAGTCGCCGTTACGTGAGTTGCTTGAGATTACTTACGTCTTTCTTCTATCGTTTCTTTTGAGGATTTCTGAACTTGAGGTGAGTCATAGCCCCACTTTTACTCTTGAACTTTGTTTTCAATACTTGGGGTGAGAAACGTGCAAATGTTTTATGTGGACTATTATCGCTCTATTTATTTATTTCAAAACTTGCTATGCTTATAGAACTAGGTAGGATTAAGCGAGGCCTAGTCCCGAACTAGGTAAGCTATTGATTTAGTTGTTGAGCGAGGCCTAGTCCCAAACTAGGTAAGCTATTGGATTGGTTATAGAGCGAGGCCTAGACTTGAGCTAGGTAAGCTATTGATTGGATTGAATTGAGCTATAGCGTGCACCTATAGGGATGATTTTGATTGGAATATTTTGGTTGGAATATTTTGGTTGGATATTCTGGTTGGATAATTGAGGCCTAGTCTAGCTAGCAAGCGTTTTGCGTATATGTCCACTATATTGAATTATGAATCTAAACCTATGATCTCACCAGCGAAAGCTGACTTTTAGCACGTTTTCTCAGGTAATTAAGTGATGTTCTGCGGATGCTTGGGATTGGAGGCTTGGCATTTGGCACCGGTTTTGGATCTATATTTTCTAAAACTCTGATAACTATTGTGGACCTATATTTATTTCTTTTGGGCCTGACTTTGGATGATTTTGGGATAATGTAAACTTTAAAACCCCGTGTGGTTGTACTTTATATGTTTACTTTATCTCGTTCTTTTATGTCTGGTGTTTGGATACCAATCCCCGTAGCACCCCGAAAGCTTGTTGAGTCTTCCGCTGTATCAAATTTTGGGGGTGTTACATCTAGGGGGATGTATTTCTTTTTCTTGTAATTGTTATTAAAAAATGTGAAATTTAGTATGAAAATAGTTTATCTTTGGTGCAACCTTGTATAAGCACCGTATGTTGAGCTTTGAAAGAATTAGTATCGAAGAGGCCACTTCGGACACATATGAAGAATGAAGTTGTTGGTTCGTAATCACCAACATGAAGACCAAGTGTGGTGCCCATCATGACGTCCTCTAATGGCACACACACTTGTTATATGATCCAATTTTTGCGTCTTGGAACTTTACCCTTGGATGAACGGCAAGTGGTAGCAACTTGGTTATACGTTAAGACTATTTGTTTCTATTTTTCATTTTACACTATTATTGTGAACCCCATGTCTTATCCTACCCTTTTAGTTGTGAAGCATGCTTAGGTGAGGGAATCAAGCAGTCATTGGTGTCTTGCCCGGCGTTCCGGTCATGTACCATTTCCTTTGTTGCCCTCGCCGTAGTATGTTAGTAACAATACTACACACATAGCCTTATAAATGTTCACCCAATATTGCCTTTAAGAATTGTTTTGACCATAGCCCTAGTGGTGGAGATTTGTGTAACCTCCAAGCCTATGATAGAATACATTCTATGATTGTGCGTTAAGTGCTCACCCTAAAATTAATACTTAGATTAGGAGAGATAGCATGAGTGTTTGTTCCCATTTCGTGAGGTGTTCGGCTTTGATATATTCTAGCATAGGAAATTTTTAGATTCATATTTTCCAGTTTCTTGGGAGATATCTTTTTAAGAACTATTCTAATAAGGTTTACTTGAGGGCAAGTAGAGTTAAAGTGGGGGGATATTTGATAACATCAAATAGTACCCATTTTTAGTGTTAATTTCCCCTAGATTGTTCATCTTTTATGATAATATGTTGGGATATATACTCTTATTTGTTTATATTCTGTTTTCAGTGCAAAGATGAACAAAGGAACGAAAAGACGCGGATTTCGAAGGTTTTAGATGAAAATCATTGAAGTATGCGGATTCTGCACTAACTACGGCGTAGATGCTCCATCTACCTACGCCGTAGCAATTATTTACGAAGACTACAACATAGCCACATCCTTAACTACGGCGTAGTAGCACATCAAAGGGTTCTACGGAGTAGCCTCTCTCCACCTACGACGTAGACCTTAAAATTAAGAAGAAGAGAACTTTCGAGGCCAAAAGAGAAACTACGGCGTAGTCCCATCTTAACTACGCCGTAGATCTGACACCTAATGAATCTACGACCTTCGCACCTGATCAAGTTACGGCATAGTTGATATTTACAAAGGCTACGGCGTAGCTGACCATAAGGCTATGCTGTAGTAATGTCAGGCCTATAAATACCAGCCCTAATTCTGAGTTTTACAACACACTTTTCAACACACAAAAGTCAGAAGGAATTCAGGGAGCAAGAGGGACAAGTTCTATCAAGCATACAAGTCCATTCCAAGGGAGAATTCACCCGATAACCATAAGTTTATTCATTCATTTGAGTTGTATTAATTCAATGTTTATATTTATTATGTTAAACACTTGTTTTTCTGCATTATTGAACATGAATGGCTAAACACCTCTTGGTGTTAGCCCGATTATGAAATTGTGATTGAAGGTTGTGACTTGGTGATGGTTAAGACGAACTGTAGACGCTTCAATCACCATGCACGTGCGAATTGACCAAAGGATCACCTACCTAGTAGATTTACTTAAGAAGTTAGAGGGGAGGTGTATGTGACTACACTTCCCGTTAGGCTAGTCTAAGTTAGTAGAGGCACTTAATGACTCAACATAGTCAACCAACGACCTTTGTTAATCACTAAGGTTAAAATCCTTAGATATCGGAGTAGGGGATTATGGGAAATAGGATAAGCGATTTGACCAACTGAGCCTATTGAATTAAACCCCCAGATAAAACGATAAGATGCATATATAGAAAACTTGTCATGTTAATAACAAGAGTAGTAATTAGGTTAACACTGCTTTCTCCTACTGATTTCTCTTCACTTGTTATTTGCGTTGTTTATTTATTTCGTTATTTATTTCTTTAGTTTGATTAAATCGTTTAAAACACCCCTTTTTATTTTGTGACATTTAAACTTAGAAATTGTTCGCACCTTAGCTCTTGGGACGACCTCGGCTTTACCATCTAGCTATACCTCACACGAACGGGTACACTGACCGTTAGTGCATTAGGTAGACCTTAGGTAGACGAGGCTATTATAAATTTAAAACATGGTCGGTAAATCCTGCATCAACATTCTCGAGATTATCACTGTCATTTTCCCCGTTTCTTCGTTCCAAATGTTTGTAAATACGTTGAATTTTTGGCAATCATCGTGAAGCCTGGTCTATTTACTCGTGATCATATTTTTGGTACGATGATCACATTTTGTAGCCCTGTTGAAATCCTCCATAATATGGTTCCAAAATGCGTCCTCGGAAAGGTCATTTTCGATGTCGACGTCTTAGGAAACTTCCACCTAAGCCGCTAGCAACGTTTCTTCATCGCGTGTGCAACGGGTATTCACTCGTGTCAGGGCCTCCACGTCATCCTCGTCATCCGTGTCCAAATTCACGATTTTTTTTTTTTTACTTTTTAGCTCCTTTTTTCCTTTACCTTTGGCCGGTGCACGAGGTTGTGGTACTTTAAATTGTGATTGATGGTTGTGATTCAAAGTGTTGTTTTGGTTGAGATTGATGGTTGTGATTCAAAGTGTTGTTGTGGTTGAGATTGAAGAAACTGTGGTGGTTGTTGATTGTGGGTTAAAAAATTGTGGTGCCGAATTTATTTGATTTTGGAAATTTGTGAATCCTTGATACACAAATTGTTGATTTTGGTAAATTATCTCGGGTATCATTTGCGTACCAAATGGAGGAATCACTTGCGAGGAAGAATTGGAGTTTTGTGACGATGGGGTAGACGGAATTGAAGAACTCCCGTATTGTTGTGGGTTAGAGGTAAGAAGCGAGGTACAATACCTGTCGTTTGGACTGTGAGGCATATTTTTTTTGTATGTTGAGATATAGAGAGTATACATTTTTTTTTGTAAAGAATTGTGTGTTATTGTGTTATTTATAGTGTTTAAAAAAAAGTATGATTAGTTAAAATAAAAAATAAAAAGGTGCAAACGGCTATTTTTTACAAACTATAACCGTTTATATTGATTTGGGCCCCACTCTAACAGATCTTTTGCAGTGAGCATGGACGGACCCACATGTATGCCGGGTGTGGCACGGGCTACACCTGATTTTAAGCCACGAAGTGCAAATAGACTTCAAAACTGCCATTTTTATGGTATGTGCAACCTCCCAATTTTTTTTGCTACTTTCATTTTTTACGGTGCAACTTTAGTTAGCCAAACATTTCGATCTTTTGTGCAACACCCTCTTAAAAATCCTAGGTCCATCTCTGGCAGTGAGTTTATCTCGTCGCGCAGACGAAGAAGGGTTGTTTGGCGAAGGACGGCAAGATCTTGTGGTGTGGCGTCGAGGGATGGCGAAAGGTCCACGTAGGCGTGGCGAAGCCTCCTCGTTGCCATAGTGAAGCTCTGCGTAAAAAAATTTCTCTCAAGTGTATTGAACAAGAGCAACCTCCCATTTTACCCAAAAGATATATGTTTGTACTCGTTATAAACTGGATCAACGAACTGGAAGCTAGAAGTGTATGGCAAACAAGATTTTCGAGTACCTTGAGCTACACTAACTTAACTAATGATGAATTTTTCTACTAAAAAACTATTTAATCAAGTATATAATATTGAAAATTATTTATATCATATATATAACAGTGTGTACCACATATTAACATAAACGTACTCTTGGTTGTCTGATTTTACATTTTAAAAATGAGTTTTAGAAATGTTTGGGTTTTTTCTCACGTTTAAAACGTTTATTCTTAATCAATTAGTGTCAATGTATTTTTTAAATATTTAAGTTAGCTGTTCTTATATATTGAAAATAATTGCTCTTTTTTAATACCTTGAAGATAAAGGAAGACTTTAGATGTTTATTTAACGCGAAGAGTGAAAGCTTGCATCATCTTCATTTTAATTATTTATGGTTTGAAGCTTATCCCTCCAAACTGTTACCATCTCTTAATCGTATCAAAATAGAATATCTAAATACTTAATATTGTTGACTTAAAGATACCGATATCATTTATAGTTGGTTTAAGAAATTTGAGAATCATTTAAACCAATATATATGTCCAAAGAAAAACAACACCATTTCCTACGTTTTTTTTTTGCACTCATTTGGTGGTCTGCATCACCGAACAGTTTCCTATTTTTTTTTTTTTTTTTTTTTTTTTTTTTTTTTTTGTGGATATATTGTGAGATATGCTTGTATAAAGTAGAATATTTTTACGTTTTTTGTTTCGTGGTGATCGCATAACCTGTTTGATGATGAGTTTGATAATATGTTGAATAATGATGCGACACTCACATAAATGTGATGAGAGTTTGATGACCATATCACCCGGTTTAAGTACTCGCATACTTCTAAGAGCTCTGGGTGCAGTGGCAAGGTTTTGCCTCCCCATTCGGGCCCCATCATGCCACATCACCAAAACACCCCAACTTCAACAAACCACAACAAACCCCCTCACCAAACAACAAACCTCCACTTCCCCATTCGGGCCCCACCTCTTACACATTTATTTTTTTATTCATTTTATTAAAAAAATTAAATTCTTTTCACAAATACTTAAAAATAACACAATACATTAATTTTATTTCATCAAAATTTAAAAAAAAAAAAAAAAAAAAAACAACAACTCAACTGTGTAACAAAAAAAAAAAGAAAAAGAAAAAAAAAAAAAAAAACCATTCCTTTTGTAAAAAAAAAAAAAAAAAAAAAAACCCACCAAAACTGCTGCTTTGGCTGTGTCTTCTTTCCAACCAAAACACACACAAACACACACTAAACATATTTCTTTTTTTTTCTTTCTTCTTGTTCGAACACCATTTTTCTAACCAAAGCAACCCAAAACACACACAAACACACACTAAAACCATAACCATATTTCCAACCAAAGCAACCCAAAACACCATTTTTGGTTTCTGTGTGTCGACCCAAACCCAAAAACAACCCAACGAAAAAGAAAGGAAAAATATAACCTGCCAAATTGTCAGATATCTCCTTCGCCGTGGCCACGACGAACTCACCAACGGCGAAGAACGGCGAGCCCTCTCCGGTGTGGCGGCGAGCAACGGCTCGCCGTTGGAATTGCCACATCGGACGGCGAGGGGGTCCTCATCGACTGCACCAGAGCTCTAAATCTTTAAATGACTTTTCATGCAACAGTGTAGTCACTAACTTTAATTAAACAATGGCCACTAAATTGGCTTTACATCATCATGGTTGGTAAATAAACACTTGTAACTAATATTAATACTATATATTTCCTTTCATTAAACACTGTTTTTTTGCTAAAGTGTGCATTTTTCAGTAAGTGTATGAACTTGGCCTTCTTGGAGTCTCTAGGACCATGCATATTTGGCAACAAACTCCATTCCATTTTACATAAAAAGCAGCAAACGTCATTAACCAAATTAGAAAAATATAAGTCGATGATATGCATGAAATGTTTATACATTATATATCTTAATTTTGTAGCACATAACAATTTACACCTAAAATTTGAGAGCATGTTGCAAACTTTATACTTTGAAATAGTTATTTCTGCTTGGAAAATTCTAGTTTATTTTGTTCACTTGTATTAATCGAGCGAAGAAGATGAACTTATATATGTTTGAGGATAGGATGCTTATTACAATTTACAAGAATCGTATTCGATCAGAAGATTAACTTAATTAGAACTAGCTTGCTTTTCTAATATAATTTCCACACTTAAAAAGTTAGGTCTCTCTTTTGTTGCAAGGACACATGCATCCTCACTACAAAGTGACTTTTCATGTAACACTGTAGTCACAAACTTTAAACAATGCCTACTTGACATCATCGTTACAAAATAAAAGACTTGTCAGCAATATTATTTGTTACTTTTTCATTTAACTCTTTTGTTTTGTTAGATAATGTATATTATTCAATAGAAAACTCATTATATGAGTTTGTATACGCTCAGGGGCAAACGGAGGAGGCTTTCGGGGTGCATGAGAACCTCATGGATTTTTCTTGCATAATGTAAAATTATATCAAATATATTGGTTTTTTCTAAAATGAACCTTGTTCTTTATTTTTGAGTTACAACTAACCGGATAACTTTTGGTCCTAAGTTCGTCATAGTGTACGAAAGAAGAAAAAAATTCCACGTGTCTACTTAGTCTCATTACGTGTTGCGTGTTTGGTGCACACGAGGCATGACTGTTTACAATTTTCATCAATACGACCATCTTGTAAACTAAAAGGCCAAATACGTCTTTTTTTCACAATTTTCTTTTGCAAAAACATTTCATATAAAACTCTGAAAATTGATCAACTTGAGTAACAAGAAAGTTGAAACAGCCTAATACTATGATCACCCACCTACCATTTATCTTCTTTTGCTAGCTTGCTTTGATTTCAAATATCTATTTTGTTATTCTTATTGTATGATAGTGCATATCATGTTTAAGTTTTTTATACTCCTATATATCGGCTGTCATCACTTCTTCTCGAATGATATATACTTGTGATTCATTTTGATATTTGATGTACACATTTTGCTCAATGATACTAGTAGCTAGCTATGTTCATATTTCACTATTAAAAGTGTTTTTATCCATCTTCCAATAAATAATTAAAACTTCACATTTTGGGAAATCGAATATTAGTTAAAATAAAAAGCAGATAATAGTATATATTGGGAAAAAGATTGGAAGAGCATAAGTTGGTGACATACTACATCTTCATTTGTTTAAGAAAATCAAATAAAGTGTTCAATTTTTTAGTGTTTATGTATTTTCTAATACAGAGAAAATTATAAACACAGAAATGTGTATAATTCATTTATATTTTTTTCAAAACACAAGAACTCTTATTTAAATTGATTAACGCATGATCCGACATTCAGTTTCTTCAGTTCCCTTTTTGGACCAAAACAAATTATTAAGTTGACTTTTGCATTATTTTTGGTCATTGCTTCTCTAGTCATTGCAAAACACATGATATGTCCATTGTATTATGTTTCTACGAAATAATCGTTTACAATGTGATTTTATACAACAATATGTAACTTTGTGACTTCGAAATGACAAACTATCTATACTGCTAAACGTGTTTGGTAGCCTCTCTTTTATGTTGACATAAAGGCTTGCGATGTAGTTTAGTCTTTTTCTTGTAATATGTAATAACATAACTTTATGTGAATAAGAATTTACGAAATTATTTTTTAAGTTCTCATTAATTGCAAATTCCTTTAGTAGGGTTACTCGGAAAAAATGATTAGAAAGCATCAACTATTTAAACCCACAACACTTCAAAGACATAGTGCAGTTTTCATCGATGAATCGTGAAAAACATTTGCATCCCACAAAACTTAGTCAAAAGGATTGGGCGGGTGGCGGGTACCTTTTTAGTTTCTATATAAAGGAGTCTAAAAGACAATTGCGCGGGTGGCGGGTACCTTTTTAGTTTCTATATAAAGGAGTCTAAAAGACAAGTGTTTAAAGCTATGCAAATCTGTCGGTTTTAAATTAGAAAGATGCTTGATTTGGGTTTAAAAAAAATAAAAGCCAACTATTTTTTATTGAATATCCAAAGCAATGATGTCAAGCCAAGTTTAACGTTTTAGCTTGATACATGCGTTTGCGTACGTGTGATAAGAATAAACTATTGAGTAAACGCCAATTCAACGTTACATTTAGATTTGTCGAGATAAACAGGGACGGACCTACATTGGTTATGAAGTGCAATTTTTTTTTCAAAAACTTTCGTTTTTTTTTTGTATGTAGAAGCCCCGATAAATTCTTTTGCTACTTTCGGTTTTTTGGTATCACTACAAGAAAAAAGTCTTACAGTGACACACAAAAAGTGTCAGAAAATGTCAAAAAAAGTGTCACTAAATGCTTTTTTTATTCACCTTCACTTATAAAAAGTGTCATTAAAAGTCCAGGCGGTAAAAGTATATAGTGACAAAGTGTTCTGACACTTAAAAGTGTCAGAAAAGGTTGAGACTTTTCCTGACACATACATCTGTCACTATAGGCTACAACTAAAGAATCTGTTCATATGTATCAACCATGTATATATACATTCTAGGCAGCTTTATTTATATAAACTTAACACATGAAAAACTAGTAATAATAACAACTGAGCTTGAAACCTATTTACTATTTCAATCATAAGTCGATATAAATCAAGTATTTTGCCTAGCCAGTAGCCACAAACAAGAAACAAACATCTTTCTCGAATATGAAATACAAGTACAAGTACAAAAAGACTATCCCATCCTCACTTTACCGTCAACACAGCCTGTAACCACAAAGTGAGATGCGCCGAGTCATGCCAAGCACGTAACACCTTCCTGGTTATTATAGCAGATAAATGCAACATTAGCAAACAAAACTTGTGACACAAGGGGGAAAAATGGGTTATGTTGAAGTGACCCATGAGGTAAGCTTGAGTTTCACATGATTAAATCGAGCAACAGACATACCTTGTGTTCGCATCTGCAACAGGGTATAGAGTGATATAGATCCCAAATAATGAGTTTGTGATCCATGCTTCCTCTTGCTGCCCAAGGAGCGCTGACATACAAAAATTAAGCAAAACGTGTAATGTTAAGCATCTTACTAGCTATGTTGCTATAATTAGAAGTGGGAAATGCGAGGATTGGCTATAGGGTCAAAACTGGTAGTTTTGCTTGCATGGGTAAAAAACAATCAACCGCAACGAATTTGAGGTGCTCAATCAAGTGTGTGCGATACTGGGATGTACTAGAGGTCAGGCATAGTAAATTAGAGGTGCTCAATCAAGGTTGGTCATTTCAAAGAACCAACATACCTAGATAACCCACAGCCCTACCAAACTTAATGCTAAATGTGGACTAATGATCATAAGATAACAGCAAAGAGAGCACAAAGATATTATCCAGCTAATCTACATTCTATTACACATTTACACGTGTCCTAGAGCATACAACAGTGATGATATTATAAGTTAATCATTCAACCCGCACCAGCCAGAGGCATGCAATATTGTACTATAAAAGTCTTGTAAGTAGCAAAAAATAGCTTAAAAATCATACCCTTGGACGAGTGAATCTCTTTGGTGGCTCATGGTTCCTTCTGTCAGTTCGTGATCGAACCCTTACAACCTTGGAGTGAATTGCACAAGACACACAGTACTGCATCTTCACATACAACTTGGGAAGAGTGTATTCAGCAATAAAAAGCAAAATTGTTAGCCTATTCAATAATTTCAAAATGCACATGTTTTTATGATCTGTGTTATAAGTCTTACGGTCAAATGCACAAGCCTCTTGAACATCCCTAACAGCAGCTTGCTCAACAATGTTCCTCACAAGAAATCTCTTGATAGCCTTGTCCTGATATACCGATTCAGATCTGCAAACTATCATTATATCCAAATATCAATGGCGTATAAACTCATATAGAAAACAGCATTCAAAAAGATCAATCTCGGAATGAAAAACTATTCATATTTGGCCAAAATCATATACATAAAGTAACAAAGATACCTTAGGATAGCACTTTCCGCAGTTTGAGCAACGAATGAACTTGACATGACCACGAACATGCTTGTTCTTCCACCATTCCTTCGCTTAAACGTCTACACAAACAAAATTGTTAATCATCATATGATTTTCAAAAACCTCAGCAATTTTTATAATTATTAAGCGAACAATTTATCCAAGCAATATTTTATAACACATATCGTTATTCGAAACTATTATACAAACTTGAAGATAAACAAGACACATTAACAAATTCAGTAATTCTTTGTCATTTTACAACAAAATCACCTCACTTTAAATCAAAACAATAAAATACCAGATCCAGTAGTTCAATAATTATTATACAAATTACAGCAAAATCAAGACATTGTAAATAAACAAATGACAATTTTCAAAAAATAGTTCACTGTAGATAAGAAAAATTCTATAACCGTGTCTACATATTTTGCAACGCAAAAAAGTAACCGCAAACCAGAACAAAATGATATCAGACTCATTTATCATTAAATATCGTTTTTTTTATTGTGTATGATAGTGTTGAATACTAGCATATACATTACTTGCATCAAACGTATTTATAATACCTTAATCTGATCAACATTGTTGCTTGAGTGGAACCTCTCCACAGACCGACTCAAAGAACAACCTGAGATCTCTCTGAGGCTCTTCAAGCATCCTCATGCGGCAGACCTACAAAAATAAAAATTCATTCCATCATGTCCTGTTAATCCATTAAAAATTTGAATTTTATTTAGATAATTTCGACGAACCTCTCCACAGACCGACTCAAAGAACAACCTGAGATCTCTCTGGGTAACCTGCTTTAAACAAAATAGAAAGGGAGATTATGCATATAGATTCTGCACTATTAACTAATGTTCATCAATCACATGCATGTCATTGAGGGACAACTACCTTCCTATCGATGTTGGTACAATAGATGGATCTTGCACAAACTTCCATCTCATCCAGAGACTATATAGAACAAAGACAAAAATATGAGTAACTTTAGTACCATGCCACTACTCTACATGTCTTTGCTAGTACAAGTCATGATGGAACACGGCCTCTCTTACCCTTGGCAGAAAATTTGGATTAACTGGTGCAATGGCGGTTTTAGAGGGCTGCACCTTAATAGGGCAATGTCCAAGCATAGTTCCACTCAAAGTCAATGCATTTTCTGCGCCTTCTGCAACAAGATTACAGAAAAATTGTTTTCAGTCGAAGCTATTCAAATACTCAAGTCAAAAGAACACGCTATTCAAATAAATACATAAACGTAAATGGTGCCACCATTCTGACACAAAAAATGAATGATCCTTCCCAATTTCCTCGACTTTTTTTAGGAGCCATACATTCCAGGACAAACAGCCAAGTAGGCCATAAGTTGCCGCAGTCATACTTCCCCCTACTAAACCGAAAAGTTTTAAAATAAGCCACAAAAAGTGAGTTTATGAAACATGCGCCCAAAACCAAATAAGCCATAACCCGACTAAATGAGCCGAAACAAACCCCCCATATAAACGCGTTTGGTAACATAGCTGCATCTCTAATTCAAACACGACCTCAAAAGCTCACCACTCATTGCCAAACAAGCATTATATTCTAAACGCTCCTAAACCTCGATCACTAAACACTGCAATCGCGTAAATAACAACACACGGTCAATTAAAACTAAACCGAAGCCCTAAATACACAAACAATTCATCAATCCAAATGTAACAAACCCTAAAAACACAAATTAGCCATTCAAAACATACAAAGCATGCGTTAATTGACACTAATTACATCAATTGGATACCAATTACGAAATTAGGGTTAGAGACTGTACCCCTAAGTTCCTTCACCGATTTGTTCGAGTTTTTTGAAGCAATCAACGCTTCGAGACCCCCACGACGGTGATTCGTCGAGGTTTAGTTGACCGTACGATGCTCCGGCCATGGTTTGTTAGGGTTCCGGTCACCGGAGTTTGAAGAAAAGAGTAAGTGTGTGTTTGTGTGTGTGTGTGTGTAAATTGTAAATTGTAAATTGTGAATTTTTGTTATTTTTGGGAGAAGCGTGCGTGGTCAATGGCTCTAATCTTTCGGTCAATTTTAATTACTCCTCTTTTATAAAGTTTTGTAAAATTGAGGAAATTACGCCGTTCGTCCCTGAACTTGTACCAAAACAACATGTCGGGTGTGCGAAGCGGTAATGATGGTGGGTGTTTTAATAAAATAATGAAGTGGTAATGATGGCCGTCATCATTTACAAAAAGATGCATGTTTTAAGCCTAGTGGCGGGAACATGCAAATTGACTAGTTGATAGACAGATGCTTGAGTCAAATCGAAACCTAACTGAACAGGTTCGGTTTAGATGGTTTAGGTGTGTTTTTTTCTTTTGGCTCGAACCGAACCGAACCGAGTCAAACCGTATCCGGAAACCATAAATATGTAAAGCAGAAAACGAAACCGAGTAATGTTGGTTCGGTTTGGGTTGGATCGGTTCGTTTCGATTTTCAGTTGATTTAATACACTTAAAATCTAACGATCATGTAAACAAAAACGAGCATCATATTTATATTTTTTAACAAGTACAAATACAAGTTAGACTTTTCATAACAATTTTTTTAATAAAAACTACACTTTTGCTCACACTTTTAAAAAAGTGTGGGTAAAAGTAAAACTATTACTTACACTTTTCAAAAAGTGTGAGTAAAACTACATTTTTTCTCACACTCTACGTAAAGTGTGTGCATAAATCAGATTTTTGCTTACACTTTTAAAAAGTGTGGGTAAAAGTAAGATTATTACTTACACTTTTTAAAAAGTGTGTGTATAAATTAGACTTTTGCTCACACTTTTTTAAAAAGTGTGGGTAAAAGCAAGATTATTACTTACACTTTTTAAAAAGTGTGAGTAAAACTATATTTTTTCTCGCACTCTACGTAAAGTGTGTGTATAAATGAGACTTTTGCTCACACTTTTTAAAAAGTGTGGGTAAAAGTAAGACTATTACTTACACTTTTTAAAAAGTGTGTGTATAAATTAAACTTTTGCTCACACTTTTTTAAAAGTGTAGGCATAGCTAGACTTTTGCTTACATTTTATGTAAAGTGTGGGTAAAAGTTAAACTTTTGCTTACACTTTTTTGAAAGAGTGGGCAAAACTAAACTTTTGCTTACAATTTTTTTTAAAAGTGTAAGTAAACATGTACTTTCACTTACACTTTTTTTGTGTGTCATTAAAAATGGTGTCACTAAAAGCCCCTTTTTTTGTAGTGTATAACTTTAGTTAGTCCAACAATTATTTGTGCAATACTCTTTCGAGAATCCCAAGTCCGTCCCTAGAGATAAAGCATGCTTTTTATCTATCGATTTTTACTTTGTGATCGATGTGAAAGCAATAGAAGAGTAAATAGAATTTGTACCCTGGTTGGGAAGCTTCAATTTGTTAAAAACAAATGAGATTTACGTGATCGTTGCGGTGGGATAAAAAATTAATCAACAACTCCTCAATAAGTATTGGTTTCTTTAGTTTTAGTTAATCTATAAATAATTACTCGTTAACATCTTTACCTGACATACTTTTCTTTTATTAAACCTTGAAGTTATGTACCTTTTTTTTTTTTTTTAAATGAGGTAACTGGCATGGACTATTTATGTAGTATTTTGTAACACAAACAATCTTTAAATTTAATCCAAGAACCATTTTTGAAATTGATAGGTAGCTAATGGGATTAGTTATGTAACTTACATATTACAAGCTTGCTTTGAGATGTTCATTAAATTGAATTGAATATAACTACGAATTTTAAAGGATAAGTGACATTACTAAATATTAAGAAATCAGTTACGATGTGTTATGGACTCATATTGGACATGTTATGGACTCCATTAAACAACACTCACCCATGCAAATACTAAATACAAAAGGTTAAAAAAAATCATAAGCTTATTGGATGTTGGTGACTGGTAGAAAGGTTGGGACACTCTTACTTGATATAAAGGTATTGATATAAAGGTAGAGAGTTCAAACATTTCTTTTGTTACAATCATCTTTTTTTTTTAAAGATTTGTGTAACCTTTATATTTTTAGTAAATAGTCATAAACATTTAAAAAGATCTGTGTAACTTCTGTATTTTTAGTAAATAGTCACAAACATTTAAAAATAATTGTGTAACCTCTATATTTTTAGTAAATAGTCACAAACATTTTAGCACTAGATCACCCCATTTTGCAAAGATTTAGGATTCTTTTAAAATAAACATGACCTATTATGTTGAGGTTGTTGTGAGAGGGAAAGAACAAATAGTTTATCAATGGAAATCAAATCTCCACTTACAATAACATCAACATGATGGGTTATGTTTATTTTTAACATTAGAGAATCCTAACTCTTTTGCAAAAGAGTTAGGAAAAACAAATAATTCTATTTCATATACTATAAATACACTCAACCATTAGTATATCAGTGGAGCTTAACTTTGCAGTTATGAGGTTGTTTCGCTAAAATGCCTTAGCCATAATTGGGATCAACATGTTACACAATATGATCATGTATTTCCTTTCAACTTCAGATGCTAAGTAAAATCTTTAGTAATCATGCCATTAGGAAGGCCTCAGGTCTTTGTAAAAAACTGTTAACACGCATTGAGAGTAAAGTGACTAAATGTTTGATATCATCTTTGTCGTATATATGTATCAGGTAAACTATGCTAATAAGGAACGCTTCCGAAGTTACATTGGCCTTGAAACATAATATATATGCACGCATACTAACTTAGTTTTATGGGTAACACGAAAACATCACTTCCAAAAAGGTTTTAAAATTGTATATACATGCTGCAAAAGAGCTGGAAATATTACAGTTTTACAAAATCAGAGGAACAAGAATCTTACAATATAAACAAGCATGAATCTTTGGGACTAATATATGACCGAACAGTTTATGAACTTTGCGGTACCACAATATCTAGAAAAACAAATTAACTCGTCGATAATCTTTTTCTTAACCGTATGTAAGGTTTATTGAATTATGGCAACCATATGTGAAGCAGATTGATCAAAACTGCCACTAAGCGCTTTTCCTCGAGTGTTCTTCTTTTTCTTTAGCTCGTATCCTTTTCCGCTCTTCCACCGTTTATATTTCCAAATGCTGGTGCGGTTTTACTGATTTGCGTAAATTCATCCTTATTTGCACCTCCTTGAATAATAACTCTTTTAATCCCCGATCGAATACTTTAGAGACTCGGCAATGACGCCCTTGTTGGTTCTTACTTCCTCATCAGCACCCTTCTTGACCAAGTGTATGTCTTTTGTATCAACACCAAAATTAATGACGACGAAGAATATCTACATTTTGTGATGTATTAATCCATGAATTGCGACTAGAGCCATCACGAATATATGATCCACATGAGGCTCGACGGTCACACACAATACATCATCACCTAACACGACTCCAGAAGATGATCTTTTTCTTTGTACCTATGTCACAAAATGATCGAAACAAAATTATTTATTTGCAACATCGAACCTAAACAATTATGCAAAGAATTTTTTTTCTCAAACTAAGGCTCACCTCAGCCTCGACTTTTCCTTTGCCGTCGATTATCTTAAACTCCATTTTATGATTCGAGCTACTTATACTTTGTGTCTCGTTGGTTCCAAATACAACATCATAAACCGAATCGTGCTTAAAGAGATTAAACGTTTTGCCAACTTTAAAGTCTTTATCGTTGTAACAATCCCATAACCCGAATTTCAATAGTTTCTGCAAAATCATATATAAAAAAAGTAACTTAGTCTCCATTTAAATTTAATGAATCTAGCACAAGAACGAAATAACGAATGATCGTATGTATATTTACCTTTCTAAGTATCGTGCATACGACGTTCCCATGAAGATCCATCAAATAAACTTCACTACTAAACTTACTATCGTAATTATCTATACGATAAACGACACCTCCATTAGAGTCGTATACCGTGTAGCCGTTCGAGTTAAGCACGAGTGATTTCATCCATATTGTGTATGTTTGTTTTTGGTCGGAACAAAAGGAAGATGAAGCTGAAGATGAAGTTATGCAAGGATGTATTTTAACCATTTTTGGAAAATTTATTATTATTGCATGTCTCAACAAGTTGCATTCGTTTATACTTATATAAGTTTCAAGTAGCACTGCGTATAGGGTTCACCTATTTATAATAATATAATATTAATATTAAATTAACGCTTTTAGCTGTGAAAAAGAACGTGATACTCCTGTATTTTTAATTGTGTCTAATCATCGAATAGGAAAATGATATGCATGCCTAATTTTTATGACTAAAAGTGTGCCTAAAAATTAGATGAAGACGTGGCAGACTCAAAGGTGAATATTTAGAGGGAGAAATTGTATATGACATGTGTCAAGTGATGAATGAATTAGGCCTAATATTACTCACATGAGTTAGTCATGTGTATCATTACTCCATCGAATATCGTCGCCAAAATGTTTGAATCAGCCAAAAACTCTAACCAGTGTATTTCTCTTGGGTGCCGATTGAACCTTCTCAAAAAACCTATAGCCCAAGAGAAGTTATGATTGAACACATGACCTATATCTACGAATCTGGTCGATCAACTAAATGTTGCGTTATAAGAATGATACCGCCGACTCAATACCCCAACGGTTAAAATATTGTAGTATTTGTTTTTAAGTAACGGATTATTGTGTCTTATAGAAGAGAAAAATGTAAATTACAATCGCAACATAAGTAAACTTATGATAAATTTAAGTAAAAAAAGATGCTATTAAGTGTATTGAACAAGAGCAACTCGCATTTTACCCGAAAGATATATGTATGTATTTGCCATAAATATTCCAGTCACGCTTAGAGCATAAGGTACCGTGGCTTGGAATCCTTCAAAATCCGACGTGGATGGCTTTTTGGCGCCACCACCGGCGTGCCACCATACCCACCCCTCCCCGTGCCATTTCATCCGCCAACTATTTGGCTTGCGTGAGAATCGATGTTTTTTTTTTTTTTTTTTTTTTTTTTTTTTTTTTCGTCGTTTGTTTGTGTGTAGAGTGTGTTTCGTGTCAAGTAGATGACATTTTTTCTAATCGGTTGTTGGATTCTTTTTTTGTTAACGGGCTTTTGCTTACTGTGTGTAATGTAATTTTTTTTTAAAATAAAAATTTAATGTAACTTTTTAAAATTTAACGTAACTTTTTCATAAAATAGTTATTTATTTTAATTTAATTTGATGTGTGAGTATTAAAAAAGAGATGATGAAGTGACGTTGAGATGACAATTTGACTTTATCAACGATATCTTATGCTCTTAACACATAACTATTTAGGAAAAAGGTAACCGAATCCAGCAACACTTTATAACTCGTTGCTACAAGAAACATGCCATGGGTAAGGTTCGACGTGCATGCTTTTGTAACTTGCTAAGACGTGACATTTGAAACTTGGAGACAATTATCCCTTTTAAACTAGATCAACAAACTACAAAATGAGTATGTCAAACAAGATTTAGAGTACCTTTTACTAAACTAACTTATTAAATAAAAAATTTTACTGCTAAAAAATAGTTAATCTCGTATATAAATATTGGAAAATATTTATATCATAATAGTGTGTACTATATCGTTTGGTTGTCTGATTTGCATTTTAAAAATGAGTTTTAGAAATGTTTGGGTTTTTTCTCACGTTTAAAACATTTAATCTTAATAAATTAGTGTCAATGTATTTTTTAAATATTTAAGTTAGCTTTTTTTTATATATTGAAAATAATTGCTCTTTTTTAATACCTTGAAGATAAAGGAAGACTTTAGATGTTTATTTAACGCGGAGAGTTGAGAATCATTTAAACCAATATATATGTGCAAAGAAAAACAACACCATTTCGCCTTTTTAAGCTAGCTTTTTCATGTTTTAAGTTGATTTCGAAATCACTCCTTTTCATACGCATTCATTATGTTAATAAAGTCGGTTAGAAGTTTGACAAACGAACAAGGAAATCGAGATTTTAAACTAAAGCAATAAGGATATTTATAATCTTGTTGTAAATACATCATTAATGGTTACATGATATGATTACCAGAAATGGTAAGTGTGCTTTTCACTAAAATTTTATACTGCAACTATAACATATATTTTGTTGCAAAGTTGGTCACTATATATGCTGCCACTATATATCCCCTTCAACTTTCATGCGCTAACATTATAGTGGTGCCTTCCAACCGCGCGCCGTCCCTACCTTTTCTATCACCGAATAGTTTTCTATATTTTTTTATGTGTGTTTGCGGATATATGTTTGTATAAAGTAGTATTTTTTTATATTTTTTGTTTGGTGGTGATCATAACACCTGTTTGATGATGAGTTTGATAATGTGTTGAATAATGATGTAACACTGATAGTCTGATATAAATATGATGAGTTTGATGACCATATCGCCCGGTTTAAGTACTCGCATACTTCTAAGTCTCCAAATGACTTTTCATGCAATAGTGCAGTCACCAACGTTAATAATTAAACAATAGCTGCTTAAATGGCTTTACATTATGGTTGGTAAATAAACACTTGTAACCCTAATATTAATACTATATAATTATATTACCTTTCATTAAACAGTTTTTTTGTTTTTTTGTTGCCAAAGTGTGTATATTTTTCAAAAAGTGTATGAACTTGGCCTCTCTCTGAGTTTGACTATGCATATTTGCCAATAAAACTCCATTCCATTTACATAAAAAGCAACAAACGTCATTAACCAAATTAGAAAAATATAAGTCGATGATATGCATGAAATGTTTATACATTATATATCTTAATTTTGTAGCACATAACAATTTACAATAAAATTTGAGAGCATGTTACAAACTTTATATATATTTTGAAATAGTTATTTCTGCTTGGAAAATTCTAGTTTATTTTGTTCACTTGTATTAATTATCACTTGTATTAATCGAGCGAAGAAGATTAACTTAATTAGAACTAGCTGCCTTTCTAATCTAATTTTCACACGTAAAAAGTTAGGTATATCTCTTTTGTTGCAAGGACACATGCATCCTCACTACAAAGTGACTTTTCATGCAACACTGTAGTCACAAAGTTTAAAGTTAAAGAATGCCTACTTGACATCATCGTTACAAAATAAAAGACTTGTCAGCAATATTATTTGTTACTTTTTCATTTAACTCTTTCGTTTGTTAGATAATGTATATTAGCCAATAGAAAACTGATCATTATATGAGTTTGTATACGCTCAGGGACAAACAGAGGGGCTTTCGGGGTACATGAGAACCTCATGAATTTTTCTTGCATAATATAATATTATATCAAATATACTGATTTTTCTAAAATGAACCTGATTTTTTATTTTTTATTTACAATTTTTCATAAAATAAATCAGATAACTCTTTTGGTCCTGAGTCCGTCACAATATATGAAAAAAGAAAAAATTTCCACTTGTCTACTTAGTCTCGTTAGACGTGTCACATGTTTGGTGCACATGCGACACGAGCCATGACTGTTTTCAATTTTCATCAATAGGACCATTTTGTAAACTAAAAGGCCAAATACTTTTTTTTTGACAATTTTCTTTTGCAAAACATTTCATATAAAACTCTGAAAATTGATCAACTTGAGTAACAAGAAAGTAGAAACAGCCTAATACTATGATCACCCACCATTTATCTACGTTTGCTAGCTTGCTTTGATTTCAAATATCTATTTGTTATTATTATTGTATGATAGTGCATATCATGTTTAAGTTTTTTATATTCCTATATATCGGCTGTCATCACTTCTTCTCGAATGATATACTTGTGATTCATTTTGATTTTTGATGTACACATTTTGCTCAATGATACAAGTAGCTATGTTCATATTTCACTATTAAAAGTGGTTTTATCCATCTTCCAATAAATAATTAAAACTTCACATTTTGGGAAATCGAATATTAGTTAAAATAAAAAGCAGATAATAGTATATATTGGGAAAAAGATTTCATATCTTAACTACATATAATGTAAAAATGGTCAACCTTGAAAGTGAACTCTTGAAACTTTGGTCAACATTATTGAAAGTGAAATCTTGAAATCTTATTAAAGGAAATTATGAAATGTTATTAATACTCTTATTAAAACACCTCATTACTTAAAAGTACAATGATTTATTCATATTGTATAACCAATTAAAAACATATATAACAAATTAAATACAACCAATTAAAACAATTAATACAAATCACAAACCGGGTTGACCCGGTACGCGTCAAACCCGACGGGTTGAACTGGTTTAATTTGACCCGTTTTCGACCCAACCTAGCAAGTTGACCAGGTTTAAATCGACCAATTTTTTGACCGGAACGGTTCAACCGGTTGAACCACCCGGGTCTAACCGGGTTTCAAAACATTATGTTTAATTCTCAAATTTTCAAACTTTTTATTTTTCATTTATAACCTAATAAATTTTTTTATCAATAAACTATATGTCGCTATAAAATCTCGTTGCTATGCACGGGTACTCGTCTAGTAAAACTAAAAGGCCAAATAGGTCTTTTTAAACTTTTTTTTTTCTTTTTTTTCTTTTTTTTTTTTTTTTCATATTCGCAAAAACATTTCATATAAAACTTTGAAAATTGATCAACTTGGGTAACAAGAAAGTAGAAACAGCATAATACTATGATCACCCACCTACCATATATCTACGTTTTGCTAGCTTGCTTTGATTTCAAATATCTATTTTGTTATTATTATTGTATGATAGTGCATATCATGTTTAATTTTTTATATTCGTATATGTCATCACTTCTTCTCGAATGATATACTTGTGATTCATTTTGATATTTGATGTACACATTTTGCTCAATGATACAAGTAGCTATGTTCATATTTCACTATTAAGTATTAATAGTATTTTTATCCATCTTCCAATAAATAATTAAAACTTCACATTTTGGGAAATCGAATATTTGTTAAAATAAAAAGCAGATAATAGTATATATTGGGAAAAGATTGGAAGAGCATAAGTTGGTGACAAACATACATCTTCCTTTGTTTAAGAAAATCAAATAAAGTGTTCAATTTTTTAGTGTTTATGTATTTTCTAATATATAGAAAATTATAAACACAAAAATGTGTATAATTCATTTACATTACTATATATATAATTTGTTGTTTAAAACGACGCCGTTCAACTATGTGGGCTATACGCAACTTTTTTTGGCCTGCAACCTACAGCCCAATCCAATGGCATCGTTTTTGGCCTGCGCAATACAACTGATAGTGCTAGAACACTCTCGAGAACACAAGCACCGCCTTCTACTTCCTTCATCTCCCATCACGATCCCATTTTTTACTGAAGGTGTGGTTGGTATGTTTGATGTGGAAAATATGTCGGTTGGCAGCCTGATGTTAGATTTTGTCATTGAGAAAAAACAGATTATTGGTTTTTCCCAAATCGATTTTGTAAGTTTCGACTCATTTTTTTGTCGCTTTTGTCTTTAATCATATATTCATATATAATCTTCAAGATTAGTTTTCTTCTTTATCATATTGATGAAAGTTTACATAAAGTTTTTTTAAGCAATTTAATGAAGGTTCAATTTTTGATTGTTGAATTCATGGTTTAATATTCTTAGAGAGGTGTGACCTTCGTTTTTTTATTTTGGTTTCAACTTCTGTTTACAATCAGTATCGATAGTTTTTGCTGGCTGTCGGTTGACGCTGGCGATAGTGGATGCGGGGTTGTTGAAAAAGGTATGACCATTTTATGTAGAGGGTAATTTTGAAGCAGCCCGTTTATATGCTGAGTTTCTTGGTAGAGATAAAAATACAAGGGATTTAGCCGTACAATAGCAACATACTTTTCCAAATGTTCCATTCTAGTACACGTACTTTTTTTTGTCCCACTCAATGTAACTTACTTTCATTTTTTGTTCCATTCTACCAAAAAGTTACCGGTTACCGGGAAAAAAGTTTGAAAACCGGGAAAAATGCCTACGTGACATATTTAATACTAGAGTAAATAGCAACGTACTTTTTCAAATGTACCGATCTAGTACGCGTACTATTTTCGTCCGTTTTTATAAGTTTTTATTCGTTTTTATACGTTTTCATCCGTTTTTATACACCTTTTCATCTATTTTTACACGTTTTCATCTCTTTTCGTATGTTTTCGTCTGTTTTTGCACGTTTTTCTGTTTTTGCATATTTTTGTCCGTTTTTACACGTTGTCATTCGTTTTTACACGCTTTTGTCCGTTTTTACATGTTGTTCGTTTTTGCACGTTTTCGTCCATTTTTACACTTTGTCATTTGTTTTGCACGTTTTCGTCCTTATTTACACGTTTTCATCCGTTCTTACGTTCTAGTCCGTTTTTACATGTTTTCGTTCGTTTTTACACGTTTTTGTCCGTTTTAACACGTTGTCATTCGTTTTTGCACGTTTTATCCGTTTTTGCCCGTTGTCGTTTGGTTTTGCACGTTTTCGTCCATATTTACATGCTTTCCTCCGTTTTTTTCACGTTTTCATATGTTGTTACATGTTTTCATCCGTTTTCTTACATTTTAGTCTGTTTTTGGCATGTTTTGTTCGTTTTTACACGTTTTTGTCCGTTTTTACACGTTATCGTTCGTTTTTGCATGTTTTTGTCCATTTTTACACGTTGCCGTTCATTTTGTTCACATTTTTATCTATTTTTACACTTTGTCGTTCATTTGTACACGCTTTTGTCCATTTTTAATTCGTATAAAAATGTATGAAAACGGATGAAGAAGAATAAAAATGAACGAAAACGTGTAAAAACTAGTGAAAACGTGTAACAACAGATGAAAACGTATAAAAATGAAGAAAAACGTGCAAAAACAGACAAAACGTGAAAAAAAAGACGAAAACATGTAAAACCGAACAAAAACGTGTACAAAAGTATGAAAACATGCAAAAACGGATGAAAACGTGTAAAAACAGGAGAAAACGTGCAATAACGGATGAAAACGTGTAAAAACGAGTGAAAACGTGCAAAAACAGAAGAAAACGTGTAAAAACGGGAGAAAACGTGGAAAAACGGATGAAAACGTGTAAACAGGCGCAAAAGTGTAAAAATGGACAAAAACATTTGAAAACGAACGAAAATGTCTAAACCGGATGAAAACGTGCAAAAACGAATGAAAACGTTAAAAAAAAAACCAAATTTTTAGTTATTTTCGACACACGTACCATATGAGTAAATTTTAGAAAGTATATGGCTATTTGATGGCCTTTACAAATATATAATATATAGTGGAAATCCAACGTGGCAGCTTTTGTGGGAAAAAAAACTTGCTAGTCGGTTAAACAAGTTTCGTGGGGTAGATTGGTACAAAAGTTGAAAGTACGTTACATTGAGTGGGACAAAAAAAAGTACGCGTACTAGAATGGAACATTTGGAAAAGTATGTTGCTATTGTACGGCTAAATCCCAAAATACAAAACATAGATGGTGTTGGTTATTGTAGTATTGTCCTATTGTGTCTGTGAAATATATGCAATGTTTGGGATTACTTATACAATGTGCTTATGCATTCTTTACCGCAGGTCAGCCACACTAGGATTGTGGTTGCAACCATGTGATCGCACTAC
The DNA here is from genome assembly GCA_030686995.1 of Artemisia argyi. NCBI lineage: Eukaryota > Viridiplantae > Streptophyta > Magnoliopsida > Asterales > Asteraceae > Artemisia > Artemisia argyi. The sequence goes on from CM060697.1 coordinate 184,095,019, forward strand.
ATATAGATGGTTTGGTTGTCGGTTGTGTTTCACTTGGCTGTGATGACCATTTAACTATGATAGTATTTCACTACATTTTTTCGGTTATTTTTTACGAGATTATGGAGAGGTCTTTCAAAGTCTTGAAACACTTTACTGACTTACCTAATGCAAGAACAAATCTTAGTTAATACTTTCCTATTAGTGTATTCATATTCAGTTCTATGGGATAAAGAGTGTAGTATATTAAATTTTGTTATTCATGTGCTTAATATATTGTCTAATACAATACAACTTATTACACAAAATTATGCAATTTAGGGGTGCTGACTTTCTACTACGGCCTAAGTTGTATGGGAACTCATGGTCAAGATCAGGGCCTCAGCAATCTGGAAGCTTGGAAGGGCTGGAAAGAGCACGGAGATCTCAGTGCAACAGAAAATGGAAAAGTTCTATGAATACAATGTAGCATACTAGGTAGTAACTTGGGTAGTTTTTCTTTCGGCCGGTTTGTTCACTCTTGTGTGTCGCACTCCAGTGTGCAATGTACATAAAATTTCTCAATGTGTAGTTATTTTCTAAAACTATGGTCTTCTTTTTAGGATTTTAGTTGTTTTTATAATAGATAAAAAACTTAGCACTATAGTGTTATGATCTTTTGTAACAGGAAACATGATCAGTTGAAAGTGCTTACTTTGTCAGTTTCAATCGAAAGTCAACAAGGAGATGCCATCGGTTCAGGTTATTTGATTTTAAGCAAAGGTAAGTTAAACAATTCCATACACTCCTATTTTCTTATTTACTTGAAAATTACTAGCTGCATAGGTTTTTCCAAACGTAGTAAACTGCTAATTCTTTTTATTTTATTTTGATTTAAAATTAAGCTAAACTTGCTCGATCTCTTAAGTTTAAACCGAGGTTTTGAATCAAAGAAACATTGTGGTACTTCCAGAACACCTATTTGCAGCTTAGCTTTTGCTCCTCAAAACCGGTGGTGTTAAAAAAAGGCAAGTTTTCTTGCACACTGCTTGAATGATAAGTGACAAAGACATATTTACAGTGATTGCATGTGTCAGTCTAGAATTTTAAATGAAAAGGGTTGGACGAGACAAACTGATGACTACGGACTACTACAAGCTCACTTGGGTGCCTGCTCCTATTTTCTTTGTAAGTTTTTGTTGTTTATTCTGTAACAAGTGTGCGAATACTTGAAGTATAGTAACAAACCAGGTGGTTTGTCAACATAAATCACTATGGGTGTAGGTTTGAATATTTGATAACATGATAGAACGTAAATGGGTAGTAGTTGCTTAATAAAGGTTCTTACTCCTTAATTTCTTATATTAACCGAAGTATTAGGAAAATAATCATGTATATCAGTTTGTAGCTGCATTAGTTTTGCACGTTTGTTACAATATATCCACTTTTATGTTGACAGCTACCTTGCATCTGGTACTCACATGGTAACGCGAACATCAAACAACAGTTGTGGTTCATCTATCATAAATTGATCTTCCTACAGGTTAGACCATAAACTTAAGCCTTAAAAAAAATAGACTTTTCTTATGTTGTTTATTGAAGTATTACTAACATTTTGAAAAGTATTCATAAATGGTAGGCCAAATTAGATACTAAATAAGATCCCACAATATAAGTTGACTCTGTGGCCCAATGGATAAGGCACTGGTCTACGAAACCAGAGATTCTGGGTTCGATCCCCAGCAGCAGTCATTTTTTTTATTTATCTTTATCATTGCAGAATACAATGGAACTGGTAAGCCAAATAGAGAGACCTTGCTCGACGCACACAGTTTGGAGGCTTTCTTTTCTGTTATACTTCACGTGATTCCCACATCGACCTTCTTTTCTATTATACTTGATTTACTGGTAAGGTAATGCAGTAGCATCTTTATTTGAACATATATAGTGTTATGCATGTTCTAAGTTGGTTGGTTAATTAATGGTTGTTGCATTTTGGATTGATATGTGTTTGATAACAATTAACAAAAGTTTCATAAAGTGAGACTGTTTGTGCATAGCACAACATATGGATGAATTTCTTTAAAAAAAATCCATAAACCTTAAAAACTTAGATAAATGACACGGCAATATAATCTTCTAAAAAATGCCAGTTTTTAACCTCATAATAACTTACGAAAGCAAAATATGGCCAACTTCGACGAGTACAGGTACACGTTTGTTTGTATATGCTGATCACACCTGTCCTATGTAATGCATATGAATTATGATCACTTTTTTGTTAATGAACAGGAAAAGCACGCAAAAATGACTGAAAATTCTCTTCATCTAGGAATAACGTTGACAAAACTTTTCTGCCACATATTCACTTATCCCAAATTTGTCGTAGGTAATGTTTTAAAACTATTTACCAAAGAGTTAAAAAGGCTAATAGAAGTTTATTATACGTTTAAAAACCTTGCTTATGACTGTATTTTCGTTGCTATGAATCGATGCAAGTTTTGTCAGTAACCTTAGCAGTTATGTGATAGACATATGTTTAGCAAGTTAGTAGCTTAGTGAATCACCAATTGTTGGTCCTATTAGGCAGTGTTTGGAATCACTGAAAAAGGTTAATATCATTTATTAGCTTCGTTAGCCACACTTTCTACTAAAATAAATACCTTGCAATGATAGACGGCATGAAACAACGCCCCGCCGCAACGCGGCGGACCGGTACTAAACTAGTTTTTTTCAAAACACAATAACTCTTATTTAAATGATTAACACATTATCCGACATTCAGTTTCTTCGGTTCCCTTTTTGGACCAAAACAAAATATTAAGTTGACTTTTTGCATTATTTGTGGTCATTGCTTCTCTAATCATTGCAAAACACATGATATATCCATAGTATTATGTTTCTACGAAATAATCGTTTACAATATGATTTACACAACAATATATAACTTTGTGACTTCGAAATGACAGACTATCTATGCTACACTATAATGTATTTGATACTACTATATAATTAGAAATGATTAAAATTTATACTTAAACTTGATAATTGTTGTTGTTGTTTCCAAATAAAGATGGTAATTGATGAGGTAAGTTTTTATTTACTTAATGCCTCACATAAATAAAAAACGAAAAAAATCGCATATACCATTTACTAGAAAAGTTTTGGTCACGTGATTTTTTTGTAAAGTGCAACCTTTGAGGCTGTGATGCACCACTAATCACATCTATACTACTTATAATGGAGGAAGAACTCTGTATCCAAAATATTCTGATGTACAAAAAATGATGCATGATTTACAATACTTTATGTGAACGTATGGTCTGGACGGGACCCTACATGGGCCAGGCCCGGCAGACAGCGGCCCACTCTACGCCTTAACCTTAATTTCATGCCTTATAAATATAGGGCTGGGGTTCCATTCACAAAAGAACAGAACAGGTTATCCTAAACCTAATTCTCATATGCTCCGCGCACCAATACTAACTTGACCGTCGGAGGTGGATCCCGGGGCTACGGCCTCGGGTCCACTCCTAACGGGTTCTCTTTGTTGACAGGTCTACTAAGGGCTCGAGAAGACGACTAACAGCCCAAGGAGAGTCGTTGAATCAGTCCGCGCCAGATTATGCATCAACAAGTTGGCGCCATCCGTGGGACATGGCTACGACAAGTGTCGTGCTCTTACATCACTAGAAAGCAACCATCGATATACAACTACACGTTGCATCGATATATAACTATGCGGTAACTTTAAAGCTGTTTAATATTACTTTAAAAGCATCGCAATATCTTTAATATCACTTTAAAAGCACCATGCGTAAGTCCATGTTGCTGTTGATTTTAATGTCACTTTAAAACCGTATGTCATACATGACTTGCGAGATAAGTGTAATATTTTCTAAATTTAAGGAGATATCTTCATATTTTTTGGTACATATCTTTTAAGATATGCTATCTTTTAGAAGGTTTTACATGAATCTTTTAACTTGGTAAACACGATTTTACCTATAACCGCATTAAATCCGCACGATCGGACCTACTTTATATTTTTAAATATTCATAAGATTTTACATAAATCTTTTAAATTTGGTAAACACGATTTTACCTATAGCCACGCGCTATATCCGCACGATCGGACCTATTTTATCTTTTAGCCGCGAACAACGCAGTCACGATAAATCTACCCGCGTTAGGCCATGCGTACGAAAATCTTCGCAGATTGGCGCCATGCGCGCACTGTCATGTACAGGCACCACGATGCTAGTCAATCGCCATGAGCGCACTGTCACTGTCACGTACAGGCACGGGACGAAAGCCGTGGTCAACTGCGATCATCCACAAAACGTTAGAGTCTATACGGTCACGATAAATCTATCTGCGTCTGTGCGTGCAACAGAAACTATTAGTCGCGGTCATGGTACATCCATCCGCGCCATTGTTTTTATTATAATACAAAATAAAAAGTTCAATTAATCGCCATGCGCGCACTGTTTTTATTATTGGCTACGTGCTACTTCTCTTATATAGTTTGTAAAACCTCATGATAGGTGTAATTCGCACTAATACCTCTCTTATATTATATATGCTATGTGCTATACTTTTGCTACGCGCTAATCTTTTACTTCATTAGTTATTTTATATGTTGCGATTCGCGGCATATACTTTTAATATTTGCATTAAGTGTTTTTCAATATAAATAAGTTTAATGCTCCTACACGAGTAGCACCATCCAACTTGGGGGGCTACCAGGGTATATCCTACCACTGTTTCCGTACAAGTCACGCAGACATATTTGGAAGCAGATCGTACGTAAGAGGTACTGCAGGCCCGGTACAAAGACGAATTTAAATATTCGCATCATCTTACCGCAGGGGAGACGTTCTCTGTCGGTTGTAAAGACGAATGTAATGTTCGCGCACAGCGCGCATAATGCGCACCTTTGTCGCGAACAAAGCGCATACTTGTCGCGCACAGCGCGCACCTCTGCCACAGGAGCACGTCTTGTGTCGCACTATGTTGCATTGCTACTGGTACAAAAGGTACGCCCTTATCCAGGATGCAGCATAGGGATCCACCTATCCACCTTCACAATTGTGAGACAATCACAATCGCAATCCCAGTGCGCATTGTCGCATGTGGGCTGCGCAGTATGATCCGTCCCATGTGCACACAAGCTGCGCACACATGGACTTGACCGTCATGGTTGATTGGGCCTACGCGGCCATGAACAGAACTTAAGTTTAGCATAACATAGCCACGCGCTATGTCATACTAAACTTGGGGGGCTTGTGAACGTATGGTCCGGACGGGACCCTACATGGGCCAGGCCCGGCAGACAGCGGCCCACTCTACGCCTTAACCTTAATTTCATGCCTTATAAATATAGGGCTGGGGTTCCATTCACAAAAGAACAGAACAGGTTACCCTAAACCTAATTCTCATACGCTCCGCGCACCAATACTAACTTGACCGTCGGAGGTGAATCCCGGGGCTACGGCCTCGGGTCCACTCCTAACGGGTTCTCTTTGTTCACAGGTCTACTAAGGGCTCGAGAAGACGACTAACGGCCCAAGGAGAGTCGTTGAATCAGTCCGCACAAGATTATGCATCAACACTTTAAAACAACCAATTTTCATAATTACAACAACCAAAGCATTGTGTACAACAAAAATTAGCATGAATCAAAATTCAGACCACTTTTCTTAGAATTTCACATTTATAGTATTAAAAACACCTCTACACGTAATATTACAATCATTTAAGCACAATGTACAACACTCATTCTATATTAATAGTATTAAAAACACCCTTACACCCAATATTACAATCATTTAAACACAAAGTACAACCCTCATTCTACATTAATAGCATTAAAAACACTCCTACACCTAATATTACAATCAATTAAACACAATGTACAACCCTCCATCTTAACCTAGACACGAACCTGTAACCAAGACTCGACTCAATAAACCTCGACTCGATACACAAGGATGTGAGCTCAAGCTCAAGACATCCCTTGTTTTCGCGACTCAATAACGACAACAACAAAAAGAAAGAAAATTATACCAAACAATTATTTAGCTTCATGTTTATTAGTTTTAGTCTTTATTTATCAAAAACTCTTGAAAATTCATGTACTTATCCCCCACCGTCGCTAGAATGACAAAAAAGGTGGTGGATTTTCCTACATTCGACCGCCGGTATCAACAAAACGAGAAAGAGATGGTTTTGGTGATGAACTCGAACTGTGGTGGTGTTAATCGTGGTGTTGAGAGGTGTTTCTTGGCGCGTGATATACGTCAAAATGATGGGGAGGTTGTAAGGAGTGTGGTGGTGTTGGCGGTGAGTTTAAGTGGCCGACGGTGGTGTTTGTTTGGCCGGAAAAATGACTGGAGAAGAAGAAGAAATAGGGTGCGGCTGGTTTGATAGATAAAGGATGTCAAACCCTAAGTGAGGGTATAATGAGGTTTATATAGGAAAGTGTTTTGGTCCTTATGTGAACCCTATTGCACCCTGAAGGACTAAGATTGTAAATATATGCTAGGGTGGGAAGTGTAGTTTACCAAATCTTTTAGTATTTCGTTCTCGAGGCAAATTTAGGTGTCGAATGACTTCCCGTAACATTTTTATTAATTCTATCGAAAATTTTCATTTCAAGGTACCTGCCGCTGCAACGCTTGGGTACCCTGCTAGTTTAACTTACGCTTAAACGACTAATACTTACTCAAAACTTTTAAATAGCAATTTTCAAATTTCAAATAGTTTATTGATTGCCAAAGTTAATGAACGAATGAATTTATTAATAAAATCAGTAGTTATGCTGATTTATTTTATTGATGATTTCTTATGTGATCCAATTTTAGGGAAAATGCTATTTGATTTATTGAGGGGACCGGACTTTTGATCTCTTCTCTATGGTAGTCGTAGCTTGAAGACGAGGGGTGGTGTGGTGTAAGGGTTATGGCGAGTCAAACAATGATCGGAGAGGAAATTTTATAGGTTAGCTAGGTTTTCTTTTTCACTGCTAAACGCGTTTGGTAGCCTCTCTTTTATGTTGACATAAAGGCTTGCGATGTAGTTTAGTCTTTTTCTTGTAATATGTAATAACATAACTTTGTTTGAATAAGAATTTACGAAATTATTTTTTAAGTTGGGATTAAGTCGTAGAATAGCAACATACTTTCAGTTTTGTCCCGTTTTGGTACGTGTACTTTTTTTTGTTTCACTTAATGCAACGTACTTTTCATAAGTGTTCCAATTTGGTACGTGTACTTTTTTTAACTTTGTTTAAGTTGTAGAATAGCAATGTACTTTTCATAAGTGTTCCAATTTGGTACGTAATCTACGTACCAAATTGGAACACTTATGAAAAGTACATTGCTATTCTACAACTTAAAAAAAGTACACGTACCAAATTAGAACACTTATGAAAATTACGTTGCATTAAGTGGAACAAAAAAAATTACACGTATCAAAACGGGACAAAACTGAAAGTACATTGCTATTGTACGACTTAATCCCTTTTAAGTTCTCATTAATTGCAAATTCCTTTAGTAGGGTTACTCGGAAAAAATGATTAGAAAGCATCAACTATTTAAACCCACAACACTTGAAAGACATAGTGCAGTTTTCATCGATGAATCGTGAAAAACATTTGCTTCCCACAAAATTTAGTCAAAAGGTATCCGCCGCCGTATTGCGCGGATACCATTCTAGTTTCTATACAAGGAGTTTAAAAGACAAGTGTTTAAAGCTATGCAAAATCTGTCGGTTTTAAATTAGAAAGATGCTTGATTTGGGGTTTAAAAAAATAAAAGCCAACTATTCTTTATTGAATATCCAAAGCAGTATGATGTCAAGCCAAGTTTAACGTTTTAGCCTGATACATGCGTATGCGTACGTGTGATAAGAATAAACTATTGAGTAAACGCCAATTCAACGTTACATTTAGATTTTTCGAGATAAACAGTGACGGACCTATATTGGTGTCAGGTATTGCACGAGTTACACCCGATTCTTGGTCATGAAGTGCATTTTTTTTTCTTTTCAAAAATTGTTGTTTTTTGGTCTGTGGAACCACCGATAAATTTTTTTGCTATTTTCGGTTTTTGTATAACTTCAGTTAGTCCAACATTTATGATCATGTATTTCCTTTCAACTTCAGATGCTCAGTAAAATCTTTAGTAATCATGACATTAGCAAGGCATCAGGTCTTTGTAAAAAACTTTTAACACGCATTGAGAGTAAATGACTAACGTAGGGTTTGGTATATCGTAATCAAAGGGAGAATGGAAAGGATTATTACGATGGAATGAGAAAATGTTGTTTGTTTATATTTATGTAATGTAATAATTAATTACAAGGAATGACTCATTACACCAAAACCATTCCTTAGGGGCCCCCTACTTTTTTTTCATTACGTCCTGTAATGGAATAAAAATTACATAAAACTTCACCATTAACTAACCATATTAATGAAGCTTCTCATCAATAATGGGCATTTTAGTCTTTTTATTATGATTCCATTACGTCTTATCAAACAAACCAAACATGATAAATAATGATAATGACTCATTACATTACACCACTTATTCCATTACATCGGTCATTCCATTCATTTAACATTTCATTTTGTCCTACCAAACGAACCCTAAATGTTTGATATCGTATATATGTATCAGGTAGATTATGCTAATTAGGAACGCTTCCGAAGTTACATATATAGGCCTTGAAACATAATATGCATGTATTCATGACCAGGTATAATCCCTTAAAAAAAAAAAAAAAAAAAAAAAATAGTGCATGCATACTAACTTAGTTTTATGGTTAACTTCCAAAAAGTTTTTAAAAGTGTATACATGCTGCGAAAGAGCTGGAAATATTACATTTTTACAAAGTGGATCAAGAATCTTACAATATAAGTGTATCACAAGCATGAAGCATGAATCTGTGGGACTAATATAGGAATGAACAGTTTATGAATTTTGCGCTACCACAATATCTAGAAAAACAAACTCGTCTATAATCTTTTTCTTAACCGTATGTAAGGTTTATTGAATTATGGCAACCATATGTGAAGCAGATTGATCAAAACTGCCACTAAGCGCTTTTCCTCGAGTGTTCTTCTTTTTCTTTAGCTCGTATCCTTTTCCGCTCTTCCACCGTTTATATTTCCAAATGCTGGTGCGGTTTTACTGATTTGCGTAAATTCATCCTTATTTGCACCTCCTTGAATAATAACTCTTTTAATCCCCGATCGAATACTTTAGAGACTCGGCAATGACGCCCTTGTTGGTTCTTGCTTCCTCATCAGCACCCTTCTTGACCAAGTGTATGTCTTTTGTATCAACACCAAAATTAATGACGACGAAGAATATCTACATTTTGTGATGTATTAATCCATGAATTGCGACTAGAGCCATTACGAATATATGATCCACATGAGGCTCGACGGTCACACACAATACATCATCACCCATCACGACTCCAGAAGATGACCTTTTTCTTTGTACCTATGTCACAAAATGACCGAAACAAAATTATTTATTTGTAACATCGAACCAAAACAATTATGCAAAAGAATTTTTCTCAAACTAAGACTCACCTCAGCCGCGACTTTTCCTTTGCTGTCGATTATCTTGAACTCCATTTTATGATTCGAGCTACTTATACTTTGTGTCTCGTTGGTTCCAAATACAACATCATAAACCGAATCGTGCTTAAAGAGATTAAACGTTTTGCCAACTTTAAACCAAGGTTTACGTGTGTCTTTATCGTTGTAACAATCCCATAACCCGAATTTCAATAGTTTCTGCAAAATAGTATATAAATTTAATGAATGTAACATAACAATGAAATAACGAATTATGATCGTATATTCGTATATATATACTTACCTTTCTAAGTATCGTGCATACAACGTTTCCACGAAGATCCATCAAATAAACTTCACTACTAGACTTACTATCGTAATTATCTATACGATAAACGACACCTCCATTAGAGTCGTATACCGTAAAGCCGTTCGAGTTAAGCACGAGTGATTTCATCCATATTGTGTATGTATGTTTTTGGTCGGAACAAAAGGAGGATGAAGAAGCTGAAGATGAAGTTATGCAAGGATGTATTTTAGTCATTTTTGGAAAATTTATTATTATTGCATGTCCCAACAAGTTGCATTCGTTTATACTTATATAAGTTTCAAGTAGCACTTAGTGATAGGGTTCAACTATTTATAATAATATTATATTAATATTAAATTAACACTTTTAGCTGTGAAAAAGAACGTGATACTCCTGTATTTTTAATTGTGTCTAATCATCGAATATTGTCGCCAAAAATGTTTGAATCAGCCAAAAACTCTGACCAGTGTATTTGCCTTGGGTTCCGAGTGAGCCTTCTCAACAAACGTGTAGCCCCATGATAATTCATATCTACAACGATGTCTTTTAACGCTACGTTCTAGAGAAAAAAAAAATGAATGCAAATGAAAAAAAAAAAAGAAAAGAAGTAAAGTAAGAGAGGGGAAGGAAAGTGACTTTCAATACAAAAGTGGAGTGAAAGTTTTATAACTAAAATATAGTCACTTTACTTTCTAAAAAAAACTGGAGAACACAAACTTTCTCACTTTCACTTTACTTCCCTCATTTTACTCAACTCGAAAACACAGTGTAGTTCGAAGTTACGATTGAACACATGACCTATATCTCCGAATTTAATCGATAAACTAAATGCTACGCTAAAAGAATGATACCACCGACTAAATACCCATGCGTTAATAGATATTGTATTTGTTTTTGCGTTAAAAGAACGATACCACCAACTGTGATAAGGCATCGAAGATGCGTTGAAAACAAAAGGAGGACGCGTCCTCCTTGTTACGCCCACCCAACCAAGACACGTCTTCAAACAAACAATCGAAAACTCGATCAAGTAGACGACCGAGTTGTGGGAGGTTTGTTATGTGCGTGTGTGTTTATTAAATAGTTTTTGTAAAGTATATTTGTGTTTAAGTGGTCGTCTTATTACACTAAATTGGCAGTGAAGTTGATTGTAGAGAGAGAAAGCTGATGTGACGCTGTAGTGAAGGTACTGAAGTTGATTTGTGGTGCTCTCTTATTACGGGTAGCCTTGTAGAAGTAGAAAAATGTAATTTACAATCGCAATTACTCCCTCCGTCTAAAAAAGAGTGTCCACAAACAAAAATATGGACAAATTAAGATATGTGTAATTAATGCTAATTTTGATTGATAAAAAATTATTTTTACGGGTAGCCTTGAAGGTGGTAAAGTTGATTTGTAGTATTCTCTTATTACGGGTAGCCTTGTAGAAGAATAAAAATGTAAAGGGTACCTAACGCATTAATGATTTTTATATTGCATAAATGTACATGTAATTAATGCGTTAGGTCCACTTTTAGGTCCATTTAGTTATGTCACTTTATCATTTTGCAAACTACAATTGCAATTACTACATGCTACATAAGTAAACTTATGAAGAGCCTCACATATCACAACAAGCATTTGCTCTTCATTTGGGCCCCACGAGGTGCCACATCATCATAACACAACCCTTTCTACATAGGGGTGGCAATTTGGGTCAGGTTCAGGTTGGCGGGTCAAAAAACTCTAACCCAAACCTGACCCATTTAAATCATCGGGTCAGCTACGTCAACTCTAACTTGTTTACACGTAACCCGAACCTGACCCATTTAACCCGTATATATACTTGGGTTGACGGGTTAAATATGTTAAACGAGTTTTGGGTTGACCCTCTTAACGTGTTTTATTTACAAAAGTTTGCACATTAAATGAGATAATTGGGTTAAACGGGTTAGCGGGTAGACCCATTTAACACATTTGACTTAAATATAAATAATTTTTAATTTAAAAAAAAATCTTAAATGGGTTGGCGGGTCGACCCGTTTATTTTATTCTCAACCCGAACCTGACCTGTTTAATAAACGGGTTAGATATGTCGACCCAAACCTGGCCTGAAATCTATTTAGGACAACCCGAACCTGTTAATTTTTGTGTCGGTTTCAGGTCGGGTTTCGTGTAAGGTCAAAAATTGCAGCCCCTATTTCTACATACTCCTTTATCATAACATAACACAACCTCTTTATTTGGGTTCCACCACTTTCAATTTATTATTTTTTAAAATTTCTAAATAAAATAAAATTCGTTCATTAAATAAAAATACAATTCAACATATTAAAAAACATAAGAAACGTAAAATAACGATACGAAAAAAGTCATACAACACATAAAAAACCTACAAAACTTGAACATTTTATTGGTCGTTTTAATGTTTCTTCATGATTTCTTCTTGTTTCATGCGGATGAAAGCGGCTTTGGCTGATGTGGTCTGGTCGGGATCAAGCACGAGAAACATGTACCCCAGTTATTTCTGTCTCCTCACCTCGTACGCGGCTGTATAAGCTTCGGCTTTAATTTGCACATATACTCGGAAGTTAAAAGTCTCGAAAAGTACTCGTTTGACTCCCCCCAAAGCTCTCACCGGCACTCGACGTCTCAACCGACTTGGCTTTTTTGGCAGCTCAAGATTTTTGGCTGGCGGGACGAGGTCGTTTGTCAGGGCTGAATGGATTCTCGAAATTTATCAGATCAATTGGGTCCTCCGCGTCCAATTTTGGTTATTTTCTCCAAACCTCCCACCCGTGAACATATAAGAAGTTTATCCCACCAAAGCGTTGGCTAAAACTGGCTTTGCATTCTCGAGATGATCATTATCATTTTCCCAGCTTCTTCGTTCCAAATGTTTGTAAATAGCGTTAAATTTTTGGCAATCATCGTGAAGCCAAGTCCATTCACTCGTGATCATATTTTTGGTACGATGATCACATTTTGTAGCCCTGTTGAAATCCTCCATAATCTGGTTTCAAAACGCGTCCTCGGAACGGTCATTTCCGACATCGGCTTCTTGGGAAACTTCCACCCAAGCCGCTAGCAACGTTTCTTCGTCGCGTGTGCAACGGGTATTCACTCGTGTCAAGTCTCCACGTCATCCTCGTCGTCCGAGTCCAAATTCATGATTTATTTAATACTTTTTCGCGACTTTTTTCCTTTACCTTTGGCCGGTGCACGGGGTTGTGGTACTTTGGATTGTGATTGATGGTTGTGATTCAAAGTGTTATTGTGGCTGAGATTGAAGAAACTGTGATGGTTTATGATTGTGGGTTAAAAAATTGTTGTGCCGAATTTATTTGATTTTGGAATTTGTGAATCCTTGATACAATAATTATTGATTTTGGTAAATTTGCTCGGGTGTCATTTTACCCAAAAGATACTAGTTATAGTGCTCGTGCATGCACGGGGTTGAAACATGAATTACATTTAATTTAGATATTACACATGAATTTTTAATGTTAGCATATTTTAATTCAAAATAATTATATATAGTTATTCTTTTTTTGGCATCAATATCTATACTTAAACTTTAAACATAAACATATGAATACTTATTATGAGTCGTTGCATTATAATCACAATTTAAATTTTGAAATATTAAATAACAACAACAACAATAATAAGCATATGTTTCTATTCATATATTTATAACACCGTACATGTACATAGTTTTTGGTATTATGGATAATTTAATTAAAAAATAAAAGTAATAACAACAATAATAACAATTAACTAAGAGAAAAGGGTTCTTGGTAAATATAAATTGTACATTATATTTTTTAGAGTTATATATATATATATATATATATATATATATATATATATATATATATATATATATATATATATATATATATATATATATATATATATATATATATATATATATATTGGACAATAAAGTTTAGAACTTGGTGATAAATTGTATTCAACGATAAGAATATAACATTATTTTTAGAGTAAAATTTATATAAATGGTCTTTGTGGTTTGGTGAATGCGTCTTTAAACTATCAGGGATGATAGATGCAACTTTTGTCAAACCTCAAAGACCATTTATGTAATTTATTCTTATTTTTATATTTATTCGTTATAATTTTACATTTACAAATTTATATTAAAATTTTGGTTTACTATATGAACATATAAGAATTTATTCCTGAAATTGTCATATAAGTACAACTAATAAATATGCATGAGTTTGTTATTATGTATTAATATCTATTAATATTTTTGTATAAAATTTTATTAGATGAAAGATATATCTTTGTTTAGTTAACATAGATTTTGAGGTTGAGGTTGATTTTGTTGTTTAACTTGAACTATTGATAATTTGATATCAGTACAAAATGTGCGAGTTTAGTAGCACTTAATGAGCGTTGATGAAGTTAAAATATAATTCGTAAAGTTTTTTAAAAATGGTTTTTCGGATATCCATATATAAACTTTAATTAATAATTACATGAGTCGTTATTATAAGTACAATCGAATATTTGATTTCATGTTGTACAAAATATGCGAGTTTAGTAGCACGAGCATTGTTGTTGTTATAAGTTAAAATATATCCATATATAAAGTTTTATTTAGTTGTCATAGATGTTGTGGTTGATGTTGTTGTTTAACTTTTAACAATTGGTATTATTTGTACAAAATGTGCGAGATTGGTAGCAGATAATAAACTGATAAAGTTAAAATGTACTCTGTAAAGTTTTTTAAAAATGCTTTCAAGATATCTGTATATACACTTTAAATAATAATTACATGAGTCGTTGTATAAGTATAATTGCATATATTTATTTTCATATCACATTATCTCTTAATTAAAATTTGAAATTTATATTACCGTTAATAATAATTTAACCGTATTTAGTACTTAAATCCGTGTACGCATAGATTAAACTTTTAAATATGATAACATGAGTTCTTATTTAACGTACATTGTAAAAATAATATTTTAATAGATCAAAGTTTAAAACTAATATTTATTTTAAAAATATTTAACATGTATTAAACCTAATTCATATATTTATAAAATTTTGTAAGATTAATGGATGGAAGTCTCAAGCCGATACTAATACTCATGTAATTGAAAACAAAATTCATATTATAAAGTATAGATGGTATAAAGTGTAAGAGGTTATTTTTTTTGTTATAAAAAATTATAAAAAAAATGGAAATTTATTATTTTATACTTAACTCCATACAATATTTTTAAAATTCAACCACTAATGTTTTATTAATTATCTTTTCTTTTTTAAGTTTTTATTTTCATAAATTTGACACCTATATTTTTAAATGTTTTTTTTCTCAATCAAATTCTCTACCAAATTTATTAAAGTTTGACTAAAATCAATTATATTTTGACTTTTTATTGGCCAATCACATCGCACGATTTCGCCCTACGTGTCAAAATTGAGCTATTTAATTAGTCCACTAACTTAACTAATGAGTTTTCGAGTACCTTGAGCTACACTAACTTAACTAATAATTTTTTTCTACTAAAAAACTATTTAATCAAGTATATAATATTGAAAATTATTTATATCATATATTACAGTGTGTACTACATATTAACATAAACTCTTGGTTGTCTGATTTTGCATTTTAAAATTGAGTTTTAGAAATGTTTGGGTTTTTTCTCACGTTTTAAACATTTATTCTTAATAAATTTGTGTCAATGTATTGTTTTTATATATCGAAAATAATTGCTCTTTTTTAATACCTTGAAGATAAAGGAAGACTTTAATTAGATGCTTATATATTTTCGTGGAAAGTGAAAGCTTGCATCATCTTCATTTTAATCTATTTATATGTTTTGAAGTTTATCCCTCCAAACTGATACGATCTCTTAAAGAAATCTAAATACTTAATATTGTTGACTTAAAGATACCGATATCATTTATAGTTGGTTTAAGAAATTTGAGAATCATTTAAACCAATATATATGTCCAAAGAAAAACAACACCATTTCGCCTTTTTAAGCTAGCTTTTTCATGTTTTAAGTTGATTTCGAAATCAATCCATTCATATGCATTAATTATGTTAATAAGGTCGGTTTGAAGTTTGACAAATGAACCAGGAAATCGAGATTTTAAACTAAGCAATAAGGATATTTATAATCTTGTTGTAAATACATCATTAATCGTTGCATGATATGATTACCAAAAATGGTAAGTGTGCTTTTCACTAAAATTTTATGCTACAAGACTGATGCTTTGAAAACCAGGTTTGAAATCAACCCGGTCGAGTCATCGGGCACCGGGTCAACCGGTTCGACCGCCGGGTCAACCCATTTTTCAATTTGTTATTTTTTTTTTAATTTTTTCTACCAAGTCAACTGGTTCGACCGCCGGGTCAACCGGTTCGACCACCGGGTCAACCCGGGTTTTTATTAAAAGTTTTTGAAAAAAACGAAACCCGGACGGGTTTTGAGAACCGGGTTGACCCGATTCACACAAAACCCGGCAGGACTAACAGGTTAACCCAGTTTTAAAAACCCGAGTTTTTTTTACCCTTTTCTTGGCCGAAACCGGTCGAACCGGTTAACCCGGCCCGATCGACCCGGGTTTCAAAACATTGACTACAACTATAACATATATTGTGTGGCAAAGTTGGTCACTATGCTGCCACCTTCACCGTCAACTTTCACGCGCCAACATTATAGTGGTGCCTTCCAACCGCGCGCCATCCCTACCTATTTTACACTCGTTTGGTGGTTTGCATATATATATATATATATATATATATATATATATATATATATATATATATATATATATATATATATATATATATATATATATATGGTGAAGTTAAAATAAAAAGATAAATATCCGTAAAAAGAATAAAAAGAATTTTTTTTTTTTAAAGTTCTCGAAAAATTTCAAAAAAAATTTCACAAGATCGGGTATGTTGGTGCATAAAACTTTTGTGAAAGAAGTTTTTCTAATTTTGAGTTTTTATACGTTTTTTTTAATACACAAAAAATGAATTTTAATGCGCAAAAAAAATTTTAATGCGCAAAAAAAATTTTAATGCACAAAATTTTTAACTTGTTTTAGTTAGATGCGCAATGTTATTTTGGTGAAAAAAGTCAAAAGAAGTTGGGTCCAGAAACGAATTTTTGATGCAAAAAAAGCGATTTAATGCGCCAACGTATTTTTTTATAATTTTTTTTCGGATAAAGTATTCACGTTTAGAAAAACTTTCTTCACAACTTTTACATGCACCAACATACCCGATCTTGTGGAATTTTTTTGGAATTTTTCGAGAATTTTTTTAAAATTTTTTTTCTTTTTATTCTTTTTACGGAAATTTGTCTTTTTATTTGATCTTTATCCTATATATATATATATATATATATATATATATATATATATATATATATATATATATATATATATATATATATATATATTGTGAGATATGTTTGTATAAAGTAATATATTTTTATATTTTTTGTTCGGTGACGAGTAGCACCTGTTTGATGATGAGTTTGATAGTGTGTTGAATAATGATGCGGCACTCACATAAATGTATGAGAGTTTGATGAACATATAACCCGGTTTAAGTACTCGCATACTTCTAAGTCTTCAAACGACTTTTCATGCAACAGTGTAGTCACTGACTTTAATTAAACAATGGCAATTAAATTGGCTTTACATCATCATGGTTGGTAAATGGGAATTGATTTGCACACTCAATTTTTTGATTGGGACACTCCAACATGTGCATTAAACAGTTGTACAATTTATACCTTCTGCTTTAACTGGTTGTACATTAGAGTGTCCCAATCAAAATGTTGAGTGTGCAAATCATCTCCCTTAGTAAATAAACACTTGTAACTAATACTAATACTATATATTACCTTTCATTAAACACTAGTTTCCAAAATATTGTAGTGTGAATTTTCCAAAATATCTTGCTATTTTTGTAATTTGACTCATAACTAATCAATTTGAAATGTAGTTTTTAAAGATTATCAAAGTTTGCCCCTTCGACAATAACTTTTTGGTTCCACTAAGTTGAACAGTTTGAACTAGTTGTTTCTGCAGTTTGGGAAATTCTAGTTTATTTTGTTTATTTGGATTAATCGTGAGCAGAAGATGAACTTAGTACGTTTGAGGATAGGATGCTTATTACAAGAATCGTATTCAACATAATTAGAACTGGCTGCCTTTCTAATCTAATTTTCACACTTAAAAAAAAGTTTATCTTTTGATGTAAGGACACACTAGTTATAATGCCCGTGCACGCACGGGATTTCTCTAATTTTTTGAATAATGTATTTTATCTAATATTTTTTTTATTGTTATAATTCTTTATTTTTTATTATAATTATTTTTTACTGATATAATAAGGATTCATATTCATATATTTTAAAAATGTTTAATCACAAAACGTTATAAACCATGTTTAGTTACTGTTTGTTATGTTTTTACATCGATAGTTTAGGTAAACTAATAGTTTAATCTCATGTTGGAATATTTATGGCTAGGTTACGATATTATTATTGTTAGTTCAACTATTATAACATTAGATTTGTTTTTGTAGACAATAGAAACATTATTTTTTTCCGTCCAATGGTCAAAAATGCGGCTTTAGAATGACTTATTTTTTTTAATATATAGCCTTTGGGACGACTTTTGGTTCAACTCATATTATTTAATGGTGGCTTGGACTCGATATTGCCACATAAATTACCCGATTTTATGGCATTTAGTGATTCCACTTTTGATAAAGAATCGATTTAGGGTACCACTTGATTTTAGAATTCTGTTAAGTTCGTAAGGCTTGTCACAATGGTGACCTGAAGACGACCTGCCACATCAGCTTTCTCTCTCCGACGACGATCAAACTGTCACAGTGGGGCGACGGATTTTTTTTTTAATTCAAATATTTTAAACAACAAATTTAAACTTCATTAAAAATAAAAACATTACATAAATTATTCAAATAAACATTGAAATCATTACATAAATTAAGAGAATAACATTAAAAACATTACAAAATTCTTCATCGTCATTGTAATTGTTACTTGCGTCTTCGTCTTCATTCTCTTGATTGACTTGATTTCCACGATTTCTCCAAACGTGTTCGATCAAATCAGATTTTAAGTTTAGATGAGTTGCTGGGTCCATTATCTTTTGAGTAACTACTAACGATTCTTCATGCGATCTTAAGGGATCATGATCACGGTGGGCCTCATATTCGAACCATGTAGGAAATATCGCCCGCTCCTTGTGTCGAATGATCATACTATGTAATATGATACATGTGTACACAATATCTTGGAGATCCTGTTTATATAGCCCTCGAGTCGGACTCGGAACTTTAAGCATTTTCCACTTCCTCTTCAACACACCAAAAGCTCGTTCCACATCTTTCCTTGTTGCTTCGTGCTTCTTCTTGTACAAAATTCTTTTATCGTCACCCGTGGGAGGATTTCAAATGAACTTAATAAGAACGGCCCATTGTGGATATATCCCGTCAGTAAGATAATATCCCCTTTTATAAGCTACATCATTAACCTCGACGGAATGCTCTTTCGTCATACACCGGGTATTTGGAGAAGAAAGCCGCCAATAAACGATTATGAGCACCCTCATGATCACTATATACGTAGTTTAGTCGAACTTTTGGCTGTGACGCTTGGTACGTGTTCCAAACAAACTACGTAAACTCCGCAAACTCACTCATAACTTCTTCATCATCGTCGGAAGACGAAGAACAAAAAAATAGCTCGTAAGACATAATTAAAAGAATGTGTTTGAAGGTGTTGAGAGAAATGTGTTTGAAATTTTGTGTTTAGAAGTGTGTTTGAGGTTGGTATTTATAAAGTTGTAAAAGTGGTAAAGTTTTGTTTTGTTTTTGTTTTTTTTTTTTTTTTTTTTTTTTTTTTTTTTTTTTTTTTTTAAATTTGTCAAATGGTAACTTAATTTTTGAAAAGAGAGTTTGCATTTAATTCGGTCGTTCAAACGACCCAATTGAGATTTTCACCAACCCACGACCGATCGAGACTAAATAGCCACAATGGCTCGACCGATCACGACCCCTTCGGTCGACCGATCCAAAGACCTCCCACTGTGACAAGCCTAAGGCTGGTCACAGTAAGGGTTGTCAATCCTCTTCATTTTTCATGCCACGTCAGCTTTTTCTCTTCAACGATTGGGTGCCCCAGTAAGGACGACCTACACTACAAAAAACATACCCGACAAAAATACCTTTTCTACACAAAAAAAAAAAAAAAAAAAATGTTAAACTCAATCGTGTACACGACCAAGTTCCAAAAAAATCGCCATGCGATCGAGTTGCCACAATAAGCCGATCGAGTAGTGATCGATTGAAATTGTCGATCGTCCATTGCTACTGTGGGTAGCCTAAGTACAATAAGAATCACAAATCCAAAATTCAGAAATCACATTATTTGAAGTTGGCAATTCCAAACACCTTAGGATAGGGTCGTTTCAGGTTATATATTCCATCATACCCTTGTTGCATCACGGGGCTTTTTTGAAAATTAACGATTTAAAAACAAAAAGTTCAACTTGTTAGGATTCAAATTAAGAAATGTTATGTATACATGTTTATGTGCATTAGATGTTAGTAATGATCATAATTCAAATGTGGTTACATTAGCTTGTAGTTTTGTGTTAC
The DNA here is from genome assembly GCA_030686995.1 of Artemisia argyi. NCBI lineage: Eukaryota > Viridiplantae > Streptophyta > Magnoliopsida > Asterales > Asteraceae > Artemisia > Artemisia argyi. Next base: position 184,115,563 of record CM060697.1, read on the forward strand.
ACATTTAAAAAGAAGACAATGAGTATAAAGAATTAAAAAACTAAGATCATATTTAAACCATATTTACGTGATATGTTATTTTTCCTTCTTCTTTAAACCATGTTTTCCACAAATGTTTATCACGAATTTGATCAATGCTTGACAACTTGTGTACTTTGTATGAAATTAAGTTAATGTTACTTGAGGTATTTTGTTTTTTTTATATATGATTTTTATTAAATTTTTTATACAACCAGTTTTTATATATTTTATGCATTTTCAAATGACGTTCTCGTATTGCTTTAATTTGGCATAAGATACCCTTTGCTTTAATTTACTATCATGTTGATTTCAAGGACATTTCCTATGATAACCCGAAATAACAAATAAGTAACCAATATGTTATGAATTCTTTCCAATTTTGAGTATTGAAAAGGATGCTCTGCTCCTCCATATAGCATTCATTTTTCTAAGCTGCACCTTGATGCATGTACTTCCCATAAAATTGAACACCATCATGCACATCAGCTTAGCTTTTTTACTTTGAAAATTGCCATTCTTGGTTTCACATTACCACTATCAACGCCCTTCCAAATTCATATTAGACAATGCATTACTATTGCTTTCCAATACTGGAATCACTATTTTACAAAACTTCAAGAATGAGCCAAAAGAACTACATAACTGTAATGAAATCTAATAAACGGACACAAAACCTACAAATGTTGATATGCACAACTCCAAGTGTTACGGGGCCATTTTTGTAATCGTCTTTATGTTCCATCCTCAAAGCCTTATCACCAACTGAAATGAGCTTATACATATGAAGAATCCCCTGTATTACACTTCAAAACAACTAATAATAAAACAGTTTTGTAATAAATAGGGTGAGGAAAAACAAATATACACTACATGATCACAGAACTGTTTAGTAGTATCAAAAGAACCGGAAAAAAAACTTGTTGATCCATCACCATATGATGTGATATACGCTGGTTTGCCATGTGCCAAATAAAAAGCTTAGCTAAAAGTCAAAAATAGGTCATTGGGGACGTTCTGAAAAACTTTTTTCCAATGCTCAACCTTCTTAAATTAAATTCAATTGTTGTGATATTAAAAGAATATGTCAAAAAAATCAGGTTAAGATTACTCACATGTTTGTTTGTTTTGACTGCATGTGCTTTTTCTGCATTAAGTGCTTGGCGAAATGGAGTTCAGCTTGGCTGCAAGTTTAGCAATTTTATAATCCTCTCAAAGCTGATTAAACCTGGATTTGCATGAAACACACAAAAGATCACTAAGAAAGTTAGTAGTAGTACATGTTACAACTATTTTAATGGACTACAAAAATTGGAGGAATTATGGTTGATGAAAATTAGAGGACTTCTATGTACTTTCTTTGAGTAAATAGTCATATTAGTGTATATGTATTAGTACAATTAAGATAGAATAGATTTTATCAACAGTAGTTGTATATTCTTAGTACTTTCTTTGTTTAACTTATGAAACTAAAGCAAAGTTGATTTTGTTTCTAAGTAACTTGATCAAAGATCATGTACAACACGCGCTGTAAGCTCATACATGTCATGAAATAATATAAAACCTAGCAAGGAACTACAACCGATGCATGTGACTATATTGTGTTTGTTTCATTATTTGGTTGCAAATGCTCGACTACAACACACCTTGAGGTAAGATCAAATCGGGATTATGTTACGCCTCATACTTTTAGGTATCAAATTATTTTCATTATGCAAGGCTCATCAAGGTGTAGCGAGCTAGAATCATGCTTAGTATTGTGCTACTAATACTCAGATAGCCGTTTAAATTACAGTATTTACAGCTCACTAGGTCATTTGCAGTTATAAGAATAGACTTGGGGGGGGGGGGGGGGGGGGGGGGGGGGGGGGTTGTATTCTAAAATTGATTACATGCTTATTGCATATATAAGCAATCACAAACACCCATTGAACACAAAATTCATGAACACAAAAAGCAAAATAGTTATACTAAAGGCTTATATTTGAATACCTTTGGATCGATAATTCATATCTCTATGAGCCATATGAGATATTAGCCACTTGGTTTAACTTTTATAGATACTTGAAGGGTCTAATTTTAATTTTATAAAAGCTAAAGGTTCAAATAACTCACATAAAGGGAAGCAAATTTTTGCACTCCATACTGAACCCAACATGACATTCCTTCCGCTACACGCGAATGATCCGGGCACTAAAAATGTCATTGAAAAAACATTAGTTAGCTAAATTATGTTTTATTAAAATTCTAATGAGATATGAAAGGTCACAAAGAAAAGTGTGTTGAAGAAAACTACTTACTCATTAGACCAAATGTAGCAGTGTAGCAAAACAGCTCGAACAACATTATTGACATCACGAACTCTTTACTTAGCAAGAAGGCTTCACAACACATAAAATGCATCTAAATACATGAAGATAATAAAGATCGGAAAAGTATTGATAAAACTGAGTAGTACGTTTAAATTCTCACTTTTTTCGAACTACCACAGTTTCATCACCGTATTATTGTTGAAATTCTATCTGCTAATCATAGTTACACATTATCTAACTTGATGAAGACACCATACTTCCGTTCCATCCTGCAGGAAGATTATTATGGAAAGCAAAATCAAGTATGTGGAGAAGGATAAAAGAAATGTCAAAGTCAAGATAAGGAAAGCATACTTGTAATTGGTTAGGGGGCAAAATCAGCAAGTTTCCAGGACTCTGGGTCATCCCTAAGACTCTGTATGTCAAGAGCAACCCTACAAACTTAACCATAATTTTCAATAAGTGTTTCCCAAATTAAAACACGAAATAAAAACACACCGACCACCAGTCTCTGTCAATCTTTTTAGGGAAAACAATCAGGTTGTTTGGGTTTGCTTATTGAATGAGATTACTAATTCTGATAATTACGGGATTGTTTACATGATTGCTTATTGAGACTTCTTATAGGGCTGTTTGGGATTGCTTGTTAAAACTACTTATAAGAAGGTAAATAAGCAATTCCAAATAGCCCTTTAAGCATTTCCATTAAGCAATCCAAAACAATTGCTTTATGATAAACAATTTCAGTAAGAACATCCTAAACAACCCCTTTATGAGCAAATTCAATAAGCGATCCCAACCAGTCGCTTCCTATAATTTGGATAATAAATTTCCTAAAACAATCCCTAACTTAACAAAAAAAAATTATATTTTTTGGAAACGATTATCAGAATTCGAAATTGGTTTCAACCTATAAACAAATAAACTGTGCGTTTTTTTAAACAATCAACTGATATGAATCGTCTCCAATTGTTCCTTTAAGTTTTATTAATTTTATACAACCTATAAAAATCATAAAATCAAGGACGAACCCAAACACAAACACGTATAAACCTGCAGATTTAGTAACCAATTCAGAACCACCAATCTTATTACTCTTTGATCTTCTTCCTTATCATCTTTATTAATCAAATTAAAGCTTCAAGCAAGCCCTAATTCTTTTCACACACTGAAATAAAATTAACAGAAGAATCACTAACCTTTTTAGAATATAACTAAAAATCAGATATCAAGTTTTAAAAAAATCAAGACATCAGATATTAAAAATCATACCAATTTAATATCTTCGGAATCACAGCGATAAGAATTAAAGTGTAGCAGATTTTATCCAATTTAATTTAGAATCGCACAATTATTGACCTAGGTTTCGATTTGGAGCTTTGGGTTGAAGAATAGTCGGGTTGGAAGTGAGCCAAAATCTTTTATGGTTTTGGTTTTTCTTAATTTTCATTTTTGACCCTTAAGTCTTGTAAATTACCCCGTGTTTTTAATGTTTTAGTTTTTTATACTTTTGACACATACACTTTTTAGACCAACTTTACTTAAAAACCGAATTTACATATACTTTTTCCAAATAAGGAAGTATTTAAGTTTTTAAATTAAACATGTTTAAGAAAAAATAATTATAATAATACAATTATTACTTAATAAAGTATGATTTGATTATTCTAAAATGAAAAAGTCCCCACTAAAGGTTTTATTTTATTATATAAAAGATGCATCCTCACTACAAAGTGACTTTTCATGCAACACTCTAGTCACAAAGTTTAAAGTTAAAGAATGGAGTAAACTACAAAGATGGTCCCTGTGGTATACGTTTACTTTCACTCTTGGTCGTTTGACTTTTTTTTTGCACAGACAATCCCTAACTCCGAAAACCTTAACCCTTATAGTCCCTTTACCTAAAAACGTTATGCTTGACTGTTAAAAACCCCACATGTGACTTGCACATGAGGGTAAATTCATCATTTTAGCCCACTACACTATCTTTCTTCATCTTTAATAAACTCCCCACCACTACCAATCAAACCATCATTTTTACCTTTTTCATATTCAACCACAAACACCCCACTTTCACCATCATTATTTTCAATCATCAATTTTTCCGCCCACCCCCATCAAATTCCGACCATCTCAATCAAACACCCACATTCCTTTTCAACAGTTACAAAAACAACAAAATACTTTGATCCCATAAGTGACAAAAAGCCTGAAAATAATTTGATGTCAAGATCATTGTCATGAACACAAAACAAAATCCATAAACAAATTTACTACAGTAACCAATGAATTTTTATTTCAACTATAGTAGTAACAAGATACAATCCATATTGTTCAAAATGAGCACCGACATCATCTAAAGAAACCTTTAATGAAGAACAATAACAAACAACCCAAGCGAATCAACACCGATACAAAAATACGAAACAACATTCAACCTAACAAAGAACACATTCAAATTCTTCATAACTTGTAGAGTAAGTGTCAAAAGTTGCAACCTACATTGCTCTTCCATTTTCCTTAAAAAAACTCATAGGCTTCAATGACCTCCTCAACATAAACAACAACAAAAACGGCAACCAAATACCAAATGCCAAAATCAAACACCAATATTCATAATCTATTACATCACATTCCGACCACCTCTCACCCCCGCCACCATCAATCCGCCACAAAACCCTCACCCCTGTCACCATCAGTTCACCATGAAACCTTCACCCCCACCACAACCAGTCCGCCACCAAACCCCAACCCTGCCACCATCATACATCGCCACCATCAGTCTACCACTAAACCCTCACCCCAGCTACCATCAGTCCGCTACCAAACCCTCACTCCTACCATCAGTCGGCACCACCAACTTTCATCTTCTAGATCTGTGTGTTTGTACGTGTGTGACGAGATGGATGCTTTGTGTTTTGTGGGTTTTGTTTGATGGATTTAGTTGTTGATAGTGAGAGGTTGTGGAAAAAGCTGTAGATATGGAATAGAAAAATGAAAGAGGTGATGGTGATGGAGTAGAAGATGATTGATCAGAAAATTGTAAGTGATAGATAGAGTAATTTATTTTGCTCTTTATGTTTTTTGTATTTTAACGAAAAATATTTGTCTTCTGAAAACGACAAGCAAAAAATGAGTGCGAGCAAAATCAAAATGCTCGATATATCGATTTTGTTAAATCTCTAAAAAAGTGTCAATTTCTGTTATCCTTGTTAAGAAGTGTTTATTCTATTAATTGATTTATTTTCTTTTGCAAAACATTTCATATAAAACTCTGAATATTGATCAACTTGAGTAACAAGAAAGTAGAATCAGCCTAATACTATGATCACCCACGTACCATATATCTACGTTTACTAGCTTGCTTTGATTTCAAATATCTATTTTGTTATTATTATTATTGTATGATAGTGCATATCATGTTTAAGTTTTTTAGGCTGAATGCAATAAGGATCGAGACCGACTCGGTCCTAGTCGGTCGAGTCGGTCGGTTTTATTGTGGGGAGGAGGTCGCGACCGAGAAACAAGCCCAAAACAATCTCACTCGGTCTCAACCACGACCGAGTGTTTTGCCTTTTTTTTTTTTTTTTTTTTTTTTTTTTTTTGACCCAAAATCCTCCACACATTTATGTTAATAGCAGTTTGTGAGTTAAAAAAAAAAAACGTTTATAGCCGTTGGTTAAAAAAAATAAAAAAATTTACACAATGTAAATACCACTTTGAAACACACCTTTCAAACACACACTTTCCAGCATAATTCAAACAACAAATCAAACACAAGAAATGGCTTGTAAGCTTTCCCACACTGTGGAACAAGTTCAAAACTATGTCCAAAAACAAGTCGAAATTGATGACAAGGAACGCCAAGATGCAATTATCGAAGTTATTAACAAGTTTGAGCTGGCGAAGTTACACAAAGAACGCCCGAGAACACGATACACAACATGCAAAGATATCTCTGTCGAAAGAAAATATGTGATCGACTAGTTTTTGTACAATGAGTTTCGCAAAGACGCTGATGTTGTTGAAACATTGTGGGGTTGTGTGCAGCGGATAGAGAACGAAAAATCCAACAAGATACGTTAGAGTTTTGAAGAGAATGTGCAAGCTGCTGATGCACCACAACAACAACAACAGTTTGTGCAAGGTATATCAAGTTCATCTGCACCAAGAGTTGTTGAGCCACAACAACAGCAACCTCATCTTGATAACTTTCAGCTAAGTTTTGAGGAAAATGTGAAACCTGCTGATGATGGCTGGAACTCTGAGGACGAGCGGGAGCTGAGCAGGATGGAAGCTGAGTTAGAAGCAGAGAGGTTTCGAGCTTTGATCCGTATGACAACGGTTTCCGCTCCGACAACTCGCAGACCTAGGATCACCCAGATTATAATTGAAGTTTTAGTTTTTAAATTATTATTGTAATGTTTTAATTTCTGTTTATGTAACGTTTATGTTTTTATTAATAAAGAATTTACGTTTGTGTTAAAAGATCCCACCTGAATTTTGAATTTAAAAGATCCCGCATTGTATTTAATTTTTGAATTTAAAATTTATCTCGCCTTCTGTTTGAATTTTGAATTCAAAATATCCCGCTTCTTATATTTTATCCCCTATAAATACCACACAATACAATACTTTTTTTCACACTCCTAAAGCATTTCACACACTCCTAAAGCATTTCACAATGAACAATCGGTGGTTAATGGAAGAAAAAGATCTGCTAGCTCGCGTATGGCTTGAAGTTCAGGATTCCGGAGACCTTGTGAATGGATGTTCTTTTTGGACTGAAGTTACCCAAAGGTTCAACAATGAGACCAATGGTGAGAATCGTAATAAAAATAGTATTACGGCTATGTGGAGTAGAATGAATGCTGAATGTCGTAGGTATAATGCTATTTACAAAGAGTTGCTGCGTACAAGTGAAGACCCTTGTCGTCTTAGCAATGCAAACCGAATTTATTATGAGCGCTATGGGAGAGGGATATATTATCAACATGTGTGGTTCGTTCTAAGAAAAACAGATGCATGGGACAGAGACGATGAGTAATGGTGTTTTATGTTAAGTATTTCCGTATCGTGCTTATTTGTTTTCCTTATCGTGTTTTATTTGTTTTCCGTATCGTGTTTTATCATGTAATGTGTACGTTTAATTTTTAGTTGTTTTAATTCCGTATAGTTTCGTTTATGTAATGTTTACGTTTTATTAATAAAATTTGTGTTTGTGTTAAGTTTGTAGCAAAAAAAAAAAAAAAAAAAAAAAAAAAAAAAAAAAAAAAAAAAAAGGTTGAACTTGGTCGCCCTTACTGTGGCACTAAATTGCCTGCAGGTCGCTGGAGAGAGAAAACTGACGTGGCAGAGAAAATAAGAGGGATTGACCCTTATTATGAATCCTTATTGCACCCTATATTCGTATATATCGGCTGTCATCACTTCTTCTCGAATGATATACTTGTGAGTCATTTTGATATTTGATGTACACATTTTGCTCAATATATGATACAAGTATCTAGCTATGCTCATATTCCACTATTAAAAGTGTTTTTATCCATCTTCCAATAAATAATTAAAGGGAAATGATAAATAGATCTAATAGAGGGACCTAATGCTTAAATAACTTGTACAGGGCATTAGGTCATCAAGGTTTTTAATTAAAACTTCACATTTTGAGAAATCAAAATCTTTTATATAATAAAACAAAACCAAAACACAATAATTCTATTTAAATGATTAACACATGATCCGATATTCAGTTTCTTCAATTCCCTTTTTGGACCAAAACAAATTATTAAGTTGACTTTTAGCATTGTTTGAGGTCATTGCTTCTCTACTCATTGACATGATATGTCCATTGTACTATGTTTCTATGGAATAATCGTTTACAATGTGATTTATACAACAATATATAAGTTTGTGACTTCGAAATGACAAACTATCTATACTGCTAAACGCGTTTGATACCTCAGCCTTGCGAGTGAGAGCATGTAAACCCTCCATAGCCAAAATGAAAAGGAAAGGAGACATCGGGTCTCCTTGTCGAAGGCCCCTATGAATACCAAACTCTTCCGTTGGAGAACCATTAACTAGCACGGAGGAACGAGCGTTATAAAGACAACCCCGAATCCAAGCGCGCCATGTAAAACCAAACCCGAGCTTATCCAAGATTAAATCTAAAAAATCCCAACGCAAAGAATCAAAAGCCTTTTCGAAGTCAACTTTGAAAACCATAAGCTCTTTCTTGCGTTGACGATGCCATGCTAGCACTTCATTTAATATAAGGGGGCCATCAACTATGTTTCTTCCTCTAATCAAAGCTGATTGCACGGGATTAACACATTCACTAATAACGGAACTAAGTCTAGTAGCTAAAAGTTTGCCAATAATTTTGTATTGGCATCCTATTAGACTAATGGGCCGAAACTCAGAAACGGACTTAGCGTTGGCTACCTTTGGAATTAAAGCAATGAATGAGGAGTTACAACCTTTTGGGAAAAAATTAATACGAAAATATTCATGCACAAAACGAACCACATCATCTTCAATTAGATCCCAGAAAGTAGTAATGAATTTAAAAGTAAATCCATCAGGACCCGGAGCTCGGTCACCACCACAATCCCAAACAGCTTTTTTAATCTCACTGCGAGAGAAAGGCCTTTCCAAAAAATCACCTTTACTAGGGGAGATAGGATTAAGAAATTCAGTTTCCAAAGAGGGAGGGATACCGTTTGACTGTTGAAACCGAGAACTGAAATGCCTTAAGAATTCCGCCTTGACCAAAGAGGGATCCTCAATCCAGTCGCCATTTTTGAGAATACCTTTGATAGCCAATTGACGCCTATTTTTCTTAAGAGTTCCATGAAAGAAACTAGTGTTTTCATCACATTCTAGAGCCCATTTTATCCTAGCTTTTTGATCTAAGTCTTTCGCCTCTACACGCTCTAAGTCTCCCAAAACCGCAAGCGAATCTCTACGATTTTTGAAGTCATCCTCACTAGCAATACCGAGATCAACCTTAATATCAATGGACGAAAGCTGAATTAGGTGCTTTTTCTTTAAATCAACAGATTCTGACTTTTTCTGACCAAGCCACCCACGAATAACATGTTTGAGATGCTGCAGCTTTTTCTTAAACTGAACCATACCATTCTCATTAGAGATACCATCATTAGTCCATGTATTAACAACGAGTTCATGAAATCCCTCCAACTCAAGCCAAGAGTGAAAAAACCGGAAAGGAGTCAGACCATAATCAACATGAGAATCCTTTAAAAGGATGGGCCTATGATCCGGGGTACCTTTCTCTAATACAACTCCTGTAATATGAGGAAAATACTCCAAAAAATTATCTGAAACCAAATATCGGTCAAGTTTACTCATCTTAGAATCCCACTTGTCCATCCAAGTGAATTTATAACCTCCTAAAGGAATATCAATAAGGGACGAATCTTCAATAAACTCATTGAAACACTTAGCTTGGCGATCATTAAAAACCGAGCCAAACCTTTCGCTAGCATCCCGAACTTCATTAAAATCACCCATCACAACCACGATGCCATCCCAAGACACAATCAAATTCAATAAGGATGACCAAAGAGCAATTTTACTTGAAATTTTTTGCGGAGCATACACATTAATCCACCTAATATTGAGATTACCTTGAACCCAAAGCCCGTCTACAACAACAAAATTATCGTTGCAAACAATGTTGGATTTCAAAAAAACATTTCTATTCCAAATACATATGATACCACCCGACATACCTCTTGCCGAAAATGAAGCAAAATCAAACTGGGAATTGCCCCACAACTGACGAATAACGCATAAGCTTACTTGAGACATTTTAGATTCCTGAATGGCTAACAAGTTAACCATATTCCTATGACCAAGATCACGAATCCACCTTCTTTTATTAAGGTCTCTAAGACCTTGAGCATTAATAGAGAAACAATTCATTAAATCACAATGGTGTCTCCTGTATTAACAATGAGAGAAGCAAGCGTCTTTTCACAACCTTCCATATTAAGGCCCAAAGCCAATCCAACCTTTATAGTTTCCTCAAGTCTAGCCAACAAAGAAAAACCAGGTTGTGTAACAGCTTCCTTACTTGAAAGATTATTAATAGAATCAGAAGCATGTACATCACATTTTGGAGAGAACCCAAGAGGAAATTTGGGAGTTTCTGATTTGGAATCTTTCCTGATCGCCTTATTAATAAGAGGTTCTAACCCGAATGGGTCACTATCAAGTGAAGGAATCTTCGGACTAATGGGAGTTACATTCGGAATTGAGGAAGGTACATCATGTACCTGCTCTTGAGTATCTTTAACATGAAAATCAGTATCTTGACAAGCATCACCTTTGATCTCAATATCAGAACCTTCCTCCTCATCCTCGAATAAGTTATCACCTTGCTCCTCAGCCCTTTCATTAGAACTTGAATCATCACTGTCGGTATCATTACCCAAGAAATTAGGTGTCCAGCTACAAAGCTCTCTCACTCTAATAGCATAGGTGACATTATTAAGAGTCACGAAAGTTGTAACAAATACCAATGGAGCATGTGCAGACTTGATACAAACTCTTTTGGAAAGTCTATTGCTATGATCTGAATCATCCATGAATAGGACTTCCCCCACTTACAACAAATATTGGTGAATACATCGTTATGCCAAGCTCTAATAGGGACTCCTTCAATTTCAAGCCAAAAAAGGCGTTCCTCCACTACAAAATCGTCATGCCAACCTTTTAGAATAGAGAACCAGGTGTTAACACCTTTGTGGTTATGAAATTTATCCCTTGCCTCTTTAGAGTTAAAATCAAAGAGAACCCAAAGACCTCCCAAGTATTTAAAATCAACATCCAAAAAAACCCTCTGAACTACATATAGTACGCGTATTAGCAATGGAGCGAAAATCCTTGAAACATCCAATTAGCGCCAAAGGAAAATCAATGGGCGTATCAAGAGTGATGGGGATAGAGGGTGTACTGGACTCACTAGCAAGATTAGAACCAGTACCAGGCGAGTTTTTTGCAACATTAGCATAAGATGCAGCCTTATGAGAGGAGGAAGCATTAATGTTATGAGAAGGAACATCTTTTGGAGTTCTATCCTTAGGAGGACCATTCGACTGTCTCTCCACCGCCTTACGATCAAATCTCGCTACATTAGCGTGTAGTCGCAGCTTACCAATCCAAATGCTATTCAAAGAGTGAATCAGGGCTTCTGAATCAACAACCTTAATAAACCGACAAAAACCAAACGTCTGGCCAAGCTTGTTTTTGTGTTTAGCAATGAAAACATCCGCAAGAGTCCCTTTTTTACCACAAATATTCCATAACTCACGTACCGTGAGGTGAGAAGGGAAATTGGAAACATACACAGAGGTGGAAATCTTCGATAAATCATTCGCCATAGACTGGTAATCAGGGAACTTCAAACGATTAAATACCGATTTGGGATTCTTCCTCCTGACCTTAATCCATTCGTTATCCCCCCATAGAAAAAGGTTAGGGTTTTGAAAAATGATTAAAAATTTGGTTTGACAAATTAAATGATTAATTGATTGAAGAAAAGGTTATTTTGGATTGAAGTGAGATCAATTTAAGAAAATGATTTTTGAAATTGATTTGATTTTGGAAAAGGTTAATTGGGGTTGGGGATGATGATCACCAGGAAGATCGTCATTTGGGGGTGAGTCAGGTTCCAGTGATGATGATCACTCGCAAGGCTGAGGCGCTAGGTCTTTTCAAAGGTGTCAATATTGGTAGAGATAATTTGAGTATTTCTCATTTGATGTACGCGGATGATGTCATCTTTTTCGGGGAATGGTCTTGGACTAATGCTCGAAATTTGATCAGCATGCTCCGTTGTTTCTTTCTCATTTCGGGGCTTCAAATAAACATTCACAAAAGTTCTGTTCTCAGAGTTGGGGTCTCTCAAATGGCTAGCATTATTGGTTGTGGGGCGGCTAAATTTCATTTGAAATACCTTGGCGTTCCTGTGGGTTGTAACATGGCGAGATGCCTTAATTGGAATGCCGTTCTTTTAAAGTTTTCTTCGAGGTTGTCTTCTTGGAAAGCTCGGCTGTTATCTGTTGGTGGTCGCCTCACTTTAAGTAGATCGGTTCTTAGTAATCTTCCCATATATTATATGTCCTTGTACCCGGTGCCTGTTGCCATTCAAAAAAAACTAGAGGCCATGCGTAATAAGTTCTTTATAGGTGGAGATCTTGATGAGAAAAAATTGACGTGGATCAAATGGGATAAAAGCCTTGCTAGCAAACGTGAAGGAGGTCTTGGAATAGGCAGCATATTCGGTCTAAGTATCGGTCTACTTTTTAAGTGGGTTTGGAGATATCTTTGCGATCAATCCAATCTCTGGGTTCGCGTCATTAATAGCATTCATGGTCCTGGAGGGGGGATTAATTGCGACACCATTACCAGACCGAAGCGCAGCACGTGGGGATCTATTCTCTCATCGATTAATAACCTCAAATCAAAAGGTATTGACCTCTTTTCCTTTTGTTCTCGTAAGATTGGTAATGGTTTGGATTCAAGTTTTTGGTTTGACACTTGGTGTGGGAACCAGCCTCTCAAAACGTTGTACCCTCGCGTTTTTCTTCTTGACACTGATAAACGGTGCTCTATTGCTAGCCGTGTTGGCCTTAGTGACTGGTCTCTAGTTTTACGGAGGGACCCTAGAGGCGGTGTGGAGTTGGTTCAGTTTAATGCTTTAAAAAATGTCATTAGGAACACTATTTTATCTGATCAGCGTGACATATGGCAGTGGTCTTTGGATGGTTCTTCGGGGTTTTCTGTTGCTTCTATTCGCTCTCTACTGGACTCTAGGTTGTTGGTTACTTGTAATGAAGCCACTCGCTGGAATCGGCTGCTCCCCATTAAAGTTAATGTTTTTCTATGGAGGTTGAAGCTTAACAAGCTTCCGTCTAGGGTAAACTTAGATAGGCGTGGTATAGATGTCATCTCGCTTATCTGCCCTTCCTGTCAAGGTGACATAGAGACGGTGAATCACACGTTCTTCAATTGTAGTTTGGCTAAAGACTTGTGGTCCCTTTTCGCTAAATGGTGGGACTTGGACATTCCTATTTGCGGCAATATTGAGGAGTGGTATGTTTGGTTATACGGCTTACATGTCTCTTCCAAGGTTCGTTCGTTTATTGAGGGAGTCGGGGGTACTCTTTTGTGGTCCATTTGGAATTTTCGTAATCATTTGATTTTCTCCAGTACCCCTCCTAAGAAGTCGGCGATTTGGGATTCCATTGTTTCTCAATCCTTTATGTGGATTTCTTCTAGAAATTCCAAAGGCAAGATTAGTTGAGTAGGTTGGTTGTATAATCCTATTGCCACTATTACTTCTATGTAATCTTTTCTAGCTTTTGCTAGCTCTTAATAAAATCCGCCGTTCAAAAAAAATTTTCTATACAAAGAGTCTAAAAGACAAGTGTTTAAAGCTATGCAAAATCTGTCGGTTTTAAATTAGAAAGATGCTTGATTTGGGGTTTAAAAAAATAAAAGCCAACTATTCTTTATTAAATATCCAAAGCAGTATGATGTCAAGCCAAGTTTAACGTTTTAGCCTGATACATGCGTATGCCTACGTGTGATAAGAATAAACTATTGAGTAAACGCCAATTCAACGTTACATTTAGATTTGTCGAGATAAACATGGACGGACCTGCATTGTTGTCAGGTATTGCACGAGTTACACTCGATTCTTGGTCATGAAGTGCATTTTTTTTTCTTTTCAAAAACTGTTGTTTTTTGGTCTGTGGAACCCCTGATAAATTGTTTTTGCTATTTTCGGTTTTTGGTATAACTTCAGTTAGTCCAACACTTATGATCATGTATTTCCTTTCAACTTCAGATGCTCAGTAAAATCTTTAGTAATCATGACATTAGCAAGGCATCAGGTCTTTGTAAAAAACTTTTAACACGCATTGAGAGTAAATGACTAAATGTTTGATATCGTATATATGTATCAGGTAGATTATGCTAATTAGGAACGCTTCCGAAGTTACATATATAGGCCTTGAAACATAATATGCATGTATTCATGACCAGGTATAATCCCTTAAAAAAAAAAAAAAAAAAAAAAAAAAAAAAAAAAAAAAAAAAATAGTGCATGCATACTAACTTAGTTTTATGGTTAACTTCCAAAAAGTTTTTAAAAGTGTATACATGCTGCGAAAGAGCTGGAAATATTACATTTTTACAAAGTGGATCAAGAATCTTACAATATAAGTGTATCACAAGCATGAAGCATGAATCTGTGGGACTAATATAGGAATGAACAGTTTATGAATTTTGCGCTACCACAATATCTAGAAAAACAAACTCGTCTATAATCTTTTTCTTAACCGTATGTAAGGTTTATTGAATTATGGCAACCATATGTGAAGCAGATTGATCAAAACTGCCACTAAGCGCTTTTCCTCGAGTGTTCTTCTTTTTCTTTAGCTCGTATCCTTTTCCGCTCTTCCACCGTTTATATTTCCAAATGCTGGTGCGGTTTTACTGATTTGCGTAAATTCATCCTTATTTGCACCTCCTTGAATAATAACTCTTTTAATCCCCGATCGAATACTTTAGAGACTCGGCAATGACGCCCTTGTTGGTTCTTGCTTCCTCATCAGCACCCTTCTTGACCAAGTGTATGTCTTTTGTATCAACACCAAAATTAATGACGACGAAGAATATCTACATTTTGTGATGTATTAATCCATGAATTGCGACTAGAGCCATTACGAATATATGATCCACATGAGGCTCGACGGTCACACACAATACATCATCACCCATCACGACTCCAGAAGATGACCTTTTTCTTTGTACCTATGTCACAAAATGACCGAAACAAAATTATTTATTTGTAACATCGAACCAAAACAATTATGCAAAAGAATTTTTCTCAAACTAAGACTCACCTCAGCCGCGACTTTTCCTTTGCTGTCGATTATCTTGAACTCCATTTTATGATTCGAGCTACTTATACTTTGTGTCTCGTTGGTTCCAAATACAACATCATAAACCGAATCGTGCTTAAAGAGATTAAACGTTTTGCCAACTTTAAACCATGGTTTACGTGTGTCTTTATCGTTGTAACAATCCCATAACCCGAATTTCAATAGTTTCTGCAAAATCATATATAAAAAAAGTAACTTAGTCTCCATTTAAATTTAATGAATCTAGCACAAGAACGAAATAACGAATGATCGTATGTATATTTACCTTTCTAAGTATTGTGCATACAACGTTCCCACGTAGATCCATCAAATAAACTTCACTAGTAGACTTGCTATCGTAATTATCTATACGATATACGACACCTCCATTAGAGTCGTATACCGTATAGCCGTTCGAGTTAAGCACGAGTGATTTCATCCATATTGTGTATGTTTGTTTTTGGTCGGAGGATGAAGAAGCTGAAGATGAAGTTATGCAAGGATGTATTTTAGCCATTTTTGGAAAATTTATTATTATTGCATGTCTCAACAAGTTGCATTCGTTTATACTTATATAAGTTTCAAGTAGCACTTCGTGATAGAGTTCAGCTATTTATAATAATATAATATTAATATTAAATTAACACTTTTAGCTGTGAAAAAGAACGTGATACTCCTGTATTTTTAATTGTGTCTAATCATTGAATATTGTCGCCAAAATGTTTGAATCAGCCAAAAACTCTGACCAGTGTATTTGCCTTGGGTGCCGATTGAACCTTCACAACTAACCTATAGCCCAAGAGAAGTTATGATTGAACACATGACCTATATCTCCGAATTTGGTCGATCAACTAAATGTTGCGTTAGAAGAATGATACCATCGACTAAATACCCCGACGGTTAATTATCAAATATTGTAGTATTTGTTTTTTAAGTGATGGATTTTTGTGTCTTATAGAAGAGAAAAATGTAAATTACAATCGCACCATAAGTAAATTATGATAAATTTAAGTAAAAAAAAGATGCTCTCAAGTGTATTGAGCAAGAGCAACCTCTCATTTTACCCTAAAGATATATGTATGTATTTGCCGTAAATGTTACAGCCACGCTTAGTGCATAAGGCACTGTGACTCGGAATCCTGCAAAATCCGATGTGGATGGCTTTTTGGCACCACCACCGGCCTGCAACCATACCCACCCGTTCCCCCGTGCCATTTCATCCACCAACTATTTGGCTTGCGTGAGAACGGATGGTGATTTTTTTTTTTTTTTTTTTTTTTTTTATTTTTTTTTATTGTCTATTTGTTTGTGTGTAGAGTGTGTGTTTCGTGTCAAGTAAATGACATTTTACTTTTTTTTAATGGGTTGTTGGATTCTTTTTGTTAATGGGCTTTTGGTTAGTGTGTGTAACATAATTTTTTTTTAAATAAAAATTTAACGTAACTTTTTCATAAAAAAATATTTATTTTAATTTAATGAATGAAAAATTAGTTAGTTTAAAAAATAGGAAGCAAAGAGAGAGAGTATTTGATGTGTGAGCATTAAGAATGAGATGATGAAGTGATGTTGAGATGACTATTTGGCTTGATCAATTATACCTTATGCTCTTTTTACCCAAAAAACTATACCTTATGCTCTTAACACGTAACCATTTACAAAAAAAGGTAAGGTTCGACGTGAATGCTTTTGTAACTTGTTTAGACATGACATTTGAAACTTGCAGACAATTATTCCTTTTAAACTAGATCAACAAACTACAAAATGTGTATGTCAAACAAGATTTCGAGTACCTTTTAACTAAACTAACTTATTAAATACTGAATTTTTCTGCTATAAAATTATTTAATCTAGTATATAAATATTGTAAAATATTTATATCAAAATAGTGTGTACTATATCGTTTGGTTGTCTGATTTTGCATTTTTAAAATGAGTTTTAGAAATGTTTGGGTTTTTTCTCACGTTTAAAACATTTATTCTTAGTAAATTAGTGTCAATGTATTTTTTTAAATATTTAAGTTAGCTTTTTTTTATATATTGAAAATGATTGCTCTTTTTTAATACCTTGAAGATAAAGGAAGACTTTAGATGTTTATTTAACGCGGAGAGTGAAAGCTTGCATCATCTTCATTTTAATTATTTATGGTTTGAAGCTTATCCCTGTTACCATCTCTTAATGGTATCAAAATAGAATATCTAAATACTTAATATTGTTGACTTAAAGATACCGATATCATTTATGGTTGGTTTAAGAAATTTGAGAATCATTTAAACCAATATATATGTCCAAAGAAAAACAACACCATTTCGCCTTTTTTAAGCTAGCTTTTTCATGTACGTTTTAAGTTGATTTCGAAAGCAATCCTTTTCATATGCATTCATTATGTTAATAAAGTCGGTTTGAAGTTTGACAAACGAACAAGGAAATCGAGATTTTAAACTAAGCAATAAGGATATTTATAATCTTGTTGTAAGTACATCATTAATCGTTACATGAGATGATTACCAAAAATGGTAAGTGTGCTTTTTACTAAAATTTTATACTGCAACTATAACATATACTTTGTTGCAAAGTTGGTCACTATGTTGCCACCTTCACCTTCAACTTTCATGGGC
Organism: Artemisia argyi; assembly: GCA_030686995.1. Classification (NCBI taxonomy): domain Eukaryota; kingdom Viridiplantae; phylum Streptophyta; class Magnoliopsida; order Asterales; family Asteraceae; genus Artemisia; species Artemisia argyi. Next base: position 184,133,467 of record CM060697.1, read on the forward strand.
CAACATTATAGTCGTGCCTTCAAACCGCGGGCCATCCCTACCGTTTTTGCACTTGTTTGATGGTCTGCATCACCGAATAGTTTCTTATGTCTTTTTGTGTGTGTTTGTGGATATATGTTTGTATAAAGTAGGATATTTTTATGTTTTTTGTTTGATAGTGATCCTAACACCTGTTTGATGATAAGTTTGATAATGTGTTGAATAATGATGTAATACTGATATAAATGTGATGACCATATCACCCGGTTTAAGTACTCGCATACTTCTAAGTGTTCAAATGACTTTTCATGCAATAGTGCAGTCACCAACTAACGTTAATAATTAAACAATAGCTACTTAATTGGCTTTACATCATGGTTGGTAAATAAACACTTGTAACCCTAATATTAATACTATATAATTATATTACCTTTCATTAAACAGGTTTTTGTTTTTTTTTTGCCAAAGTGTGTATTTTTCAAAAATTAAAGTGTATGAACTTGGCCTCTTTGACTCTGTGAGTTTGACTATGCATATTTGGCAATAAAACTCCATTCCATTTACATAAAAAGCAACAAACGTCATGAACCAAATTAGAAAAATATAAGTCGATGATATGCATGAAATGTTTATACATTATATATCTTAATTTTGTAGCACATAACAATTTACACTAAAATTTGAGAGCATGTTACAAACTTTATATATATTTTGAAATAGTTATTTCTGCTTGGAAAATTCTAGTTTATTTTGTTCACTTGTATTAATCGAGTGAAGAAGATGAACTTATGTTTGAGGATAGGATGCTTATTACAAGAATCGCATACGATCAGAAGATTTAACTTAATTAGAACTAGCTGCCTTTCTAATCTAATTTTCACACTTAAAAAGTTACGTATCTCTTTTGTTGCAAGGACACATGCATCCTCACTACAAAGTGACTTTTCATGCAACACTGTAGTCACAAAGTTTAAAGTTAAAGAATCCCTACTTGACTTTATCGTTACAAAATAAAAGACTTGTTAGCGATATTATTTGTTACTTTTTCATTTAACTCTTTCGTTTTGTTAGATAATGTATATTATTCAATAGAAAACTCATTATGTGAGTTTGTATACGCTCAGGGGCAAACGGATGGGGCTTTCGGGGTGCATGAGAACCTCATGGATTTTTCTTGCATAGTGTAAAATTATATCAAATATACTGATTTTTCTAAAATGAACATGGTTCCTTATTTTTGAGTTACAACTAACTGGATAACTTTTGGTCCTAAGTTCGTCACAGTGTACTAAAGAAGAAAAAAATTCCGCCTGTCTACTTAGTCTCATCACACGTGTCGCATGTTTGGCGCACATGCGACACGAGCCATGACTATTTTCAATTTTCATCGTCATGACCATCTTGTAAACTAAAAGGCCAAATACGTCTTTTTTTTATTATTATTTTTTTGTTATTCGCAAAAACATTTCATATAAATCTCTGAAAATTGATCAACTTGAGTAACAAGAAAGTAGAAACAACCTAATACTATGATCACCCACCTACCATATATCTACGTTTGCTAGCTTGCTTTGATTTCAAATATCTATTTTTTTTTTGGGTAAAAGGGGTAAAACCCAGGTAAATATATTACGCCAAAAACTATGAAGTACAATAGACATGAGTGAATCTCATGTCTCAGCCCGTTACATAGGCGATTTGACTCAACATATGTAACAAAAGCACAAACCTACTGCTAATCGCAACAACTACCACTATCTGCTAAACACACAGAAATAATCAAATTACATTGAAAAAACAAACTAAATGTAACTAATCAAGGTTCTTAGAACCACATCCATGGTGAGCGACTCCGTCTTCAACTCTTCATTGTTTGACCCACGAGTATTTCAAATATCTATTTTGTTATTATTATTATTGTATGATAGTGCATATCATGTTTAAGTTTTTTATATTCGTATATATCGGCTGTCATCACTTCTTCTCGAATGATATACTTGTGATTCATTTTGATATTTGATGTACACATTTTGCTCAAAGTTTCACTATTAAAAGTGTTTTTATCCATCTTCCAATAATTAAATAAATTAAAACTTCACATTTCATTAGGGTTTCTTGTGGGAAATCGAAATATTTGTTAAAATAAAAAGCAGATCGATAATAGTATTATATATATTGGGAAAAGATTGGAAGGGCATAAGTTGGTGGCATACATACATCTTCCTTTGTTTAAGAAAATCAAATAAAGTGTTCAATCTTTTAGTGTTTATGTATTTAATTTCTAATATATAGAAAATTATAAACACAGAAATGTGTATAATTCATTTATATTTTTTTCAAAACACAAGAACTCTTATTTAAATGATTAACACATGATCCGACATTCAGTTTCTTCAGTTCCCTTTTTGGACCAAAACAAAATATTAAGTTGACTTTTTGCATTATTTGTGGTCATTGCTTGTCTAATCATTGCAAAACACATGATATGTCCATTCTATTAGGAGAGAATTGCAAAAATCGTCCCTAGGCCAAATTGCACGTTTCGTCCCGGAAGTTTGGAAAGTGCAAGGATCGTCCTTGTGAGAAACTTTTGGGGCAAAAATCGTCCCTGGCCTACTTCAAATGACTAAAATACCCCGGTCAAACTTTAGGGACGATTTTTGCAATTCTCTCTTTTTCAGATTCTTACTCAAATGGTCCCTGTGCTTCGCTGAGCATTACAAATTTAGTCCTAACTTTTTTTTTTAATATTTATTTAACTATTAATATTAGTATTATTTTTTTTATACGATTTCGTCCGTTTTTCTTTCGTTTTTGTCTGTTTTTCTTACGTTTTTGTCCGTTTTTCTCACGTTTTTTTCGTTTTCATACGTTTTTGTTCGTTTTTCTTACTTTTTTGTCCGTTCTTGTTACGTTTTTTTCCGCTTTCATACGTTTTTGTTCGTTTTTCTTACGTTTTTGTCTGTTTTTCTCACGTTTTTATACGTTTTTGTCCGTTTTTCTTACGTTTTTTCTGCTTTCATACATTTTTGTCCGTTTTTCTCACGTTTTTTTCGTTTTCATACGTTTTTGTCCGTTTTTCTTACGTTTTTTCCGCTTTCATACGTTTTTTTTTCGTTTTCTTACGTCTTTGTCCGTTTTTCTCATGTTTTTTTCGTTTTCATACGTTTAAATATTTCTTCTAAAAAATATTTATTAAAAATATTTTTTCTAAAAAATGTTTTTATTTTCAAATATTTTTCTAAAACAATTTTATTCGAAAAAAAATTTATTCGATTTTTTTGAAAAAATATTTTTCTAAAAAATTTATTAGAAAAAATATTTTTAAAAAACGTATGAAAACAAAAAAAACGTGAGAAAAACGGATAAAAACGTAAGAAAAACGAACAAAAACGTATGAAAGCGGAAAAAAACCTAAGAAAAACGGACAAAAACATATGAAAACGAAAAAAAACGTGAGAAAAATGGAAAAAAACGTATGAAAGCGGAAAAAAACGTAAGAAAAACGGACAAAAACGTATGAAAACGAAAAAAAGGTGAGAAAAACGGATAAAAACGTAAGAAAAACGAACAAAAACGTATGAAAGCGGAAAAAACGTAGGAAAAACAGACAAAACGTATGAGAACAAAAAAAACGTAACAAGAACGGACAAAAACGTCAGAAAAACGAACAAAAACGTATGAAAAGGAAAAAAACGTGAGAAAAACGGACAAAAACGTAAGAAAAATGGACAAAAACGAAAGAAAAACGGACGAAATCGTATAAAAAAGTAATACTAATATTAATAGTTAAATAAATAAATTAAAAAAAAAAATAGGACTAAATTTGTAATGTCCAGAGAAGCACAGGGACCATTTGAGTAAGAATCTGAAAAAGAGAGAATTGCAAAAATCGTCCCTAAAGTTTGGCAGGGATATTTTAGTCTTTTGAAGTAGGCCAGGGACGATTTTTGCCCCAAAAGTTTCCCACAGGGACGATCCTTGCACTTTTCAAACTTCAGGGATGAAACGTGCAATTTGGCCAAACTTTAGGGACGATTTTTGCAATTCTCTCTTCTATTATGTTTCTATGGAATAATCGTTTACAATGTGATTTACACAACAATATATAACTTTGTGACTTCGAAATTACAAACATCTATACTACATTATAATGTATTTGAGACTATTATATGTATTGAATTTGTTTTGGAAGCTGTAGTAGTGCTAAAATACTTAGATTGTATATTTATATAAGTTGCTGTTTCCAAATAAAGATGGTAATTGATGAGGTAAGTTTTTATTTAGTTAATGCCTCACATAAATAAAAAACGAAAAAAATCGCATATACCATTGACTAGAAAAGTTTTGGTCAAGTGATTTTTTTGTAAAGTGCAACCTGTGAGGCTGTGATGTACCACTAAATCATATTTAACTTTCGCTTAAAATACTAATACTTACTCAAAACTTTTAAATATTTTCAAATAGTTTATTAATAAATACTACCAAAGTTAATGAACGAATGAAGCTTATTAATCAAAATCAGTAGTTATGCTGATTTATTTTATTGATTTCTTATGTGATCCAAATTTAGAGAAAATGCTACTTGATTTATTGAGGAGACCGGACTTTTGATCTCTTCTCTATGGTAGTCGGAGACCGGACTTTTGATCTCTTCTCTATGGTAGTCGTAGCTTGAAGACGAGGGTGGTGTGGTGTAAGGGTTATGGCGAGTCAAACAATGATCGGAGAGGAAAGTTTATAGGCTAGCTAGGTTTTCTTTTTCACAGCTAAACGCGATTGGTAGCCTCTCTTTTATATTGACATAAAGGCTTGCGATAACTTTGTTTGAATAAGAATTTACGAAATTACTCGGAAAAAATGATTAGAAAGCATCAACAATTTAAACCCACAACACTTCAAAGACATGGTGCAGTTTTCATCGATGAATCGTCAAAAAACATTTGCTTCCTACAAAATTTAGTCAAAAAGTATCCACCGCCGTATTGCGCGAATATCATTCTAGTTTCTATACAAAGAGTCTAAAAGACAAGTGTTTAAAGCTATGCAAAATCTGTCGGTTTTAAATTAGAAAGATGCTTGATTTGGGCTTTAAAAAAATAACAGCCAACTATTCTTTATTGAATATCCAAAGCAGTATGATGTCAAGCCAAGTTTAACGTTTTAGCTTGATGCATGCGTTTGCGTACGTGTGATAAGAATAAACTATTGAGTAAACGCCAATTCAGCATTACATTTAGATTTGTCAAGATTAACAGGGACGGACTTACATTGGTGTCAAGTATTGCACGAGCTACACCCAATTCTTTGTCATGAAGTGCAATTTTTTTTTATCAAAAACTGTTGTTTTTTGATATGTGGAACCTGTAAATAATTACTCAATATTATTTCGGTTGGGAAGCTTCAATTTGTTAAAAATAAATTAGATTTACATAATCGTTGCGGTGGGATAAAAAATTAATAAAAAACAACTCAATAAGTATTGGTTTCTTTAGTTTTAGTTCATCTATAAATAATTACTCATTAACATCTTTACCCGATGTTGACATATCCGTCCGGACGCCATGATTCGGACGTCACGCACTTAGCCGAGCGTCGTCCGAAGACAAGACGCTAGCCGAATATTTTACTCCTAATTAAAAGGGAAAAGGACCCCCACGTGGGCACGTGTGCTCTGACAGCCACCCTACGAGCCTAACCTAGGGTCAAAGTACTGTTTGTAGGGACTGTTGTACTGTTTGTAGGGACTGTTGGCGGCTGACAACTATTCAACTAGGGTACTGTTCACAAGTACAAGCAGGTAAGGGTTGGGTAGTATAAATACCCCAACCCCATTTATTATTCCAACAACACACACACACAAGCATTTTACTCGCATTTATTACAATACCCCATCGGTTTTCATTTTCTTACTCTTGCGCCGGAGCTTGGTCCTGGGATAACACCCGGGGCGAGGCTAACGAGCGTTTCCTCATTTGTGCAGGACTAAAACCGAATCAAAGGTTGAAGCCTGCCGATAGTATTGACCGAAGTGCAAGATTTTGCTTCAACAAATTGGCGCCATCCGTTGGACCCGTTATCTGATCTACCTACTGATAGCATGACGGACCTTCCACCTCTGACCCCCCTCACAACAACAGGAGGAAACGGTCCCAACGCGGGCGGTCCGGAAGGTTCAAACCGGAACGACCGTGACTCGCCAAACATACAAGATTTGATACAAGGGCACCTGACAGCCCTGAAAGAGTTGGTCAAAGAACACAATGCTCTGGAAGGAAATGTCCTTAAGCCGATACGGCTGGATTTCAGTGAAGACGACGGTAAAACCCCGGGCGATAGGCAAACTAAAGACAAAATGGAGGAAGATTTAGAAAAGCCTTACAAGTCCGTAGCTAAATCGCCTTTCACTCGAAGAATAAATGAATTCTCTGGATCGTCACACCGAATGCCGAGCAACCTGAAGTTCTATGACGGGTCCACAGATCCGGATGACCACTTGAACAGATTTGCCGGAGCGGCCAATCAGGGAGAATGGCCGATGCCGGTGTGGTGTCGGATGTTTCAGCAAACACTAGACGGGGCAGCCTAGGGTTCGTTTAGTCGTCTGGAACCTGGTAGCATCAACACGTGGGATGAGCTAGAGGAGCAGTTTACTACTAGGTTCTCCTTGAGGCAGAAGGGAATTAAAGATCCGACAGATATATTCAAGATTTCGAGGAAAGCTAACGAAACCCTGCCTGACTTTAAGGAAAGATGGACTGACGAGGCAAGCTACATCCCAGGAGTACCAGATCTCATGCGTATATCAGCTTTTATGACGGCCCACAAGTGTCCGGAGTTAGCCAAGCGTTTCTCCGACCAAGTGCCCCGGACGGTGAAAGAGATGATGACGAGGGTTGATGACTTTGTCAGGGCATAGGATGCGTACAAGACCACAGAACTCCCAAAAGGAGAATTCCCAGAGGGTAATCGGAGGTTCAGTTATCCACCAAAGTCCGAGAGATCCAGGGGATATGCCGAACGGCGTAGACACGACCGTCGAGGTGACTTTCGTTTCCGAGAACCATACACTCCTTACGTTGCTCCGAGGCCAGATCAAAACATTCGAAAAAAAGATGGATGGAAGCCGGAGAACAATCGACCAGGGTTAATGGCACTCAGGAAGCAACCCAAGGAAATACTAGCTACTGAACACCAACTCCGACTTCCACATCCTCCTCCGTTGGTGGGGAAGCCGAGCAGGGAAAACGCAGACAGATATTGTGACTATCATGGGGAGAAGGGGCATTATACCAACGATTGTCACATGCTGAAGAGACAACTTGAGGCGGCCCTGGAATCTGGAAAGCTAGACCATCTGATCCGGAACGTAAGGCATGGAAAAGAGCCGGTCCAAGAAGGGAGCAAAGGAAAGAAAAAGGTGATAAACATGATCGGAAGCGTGAGAACAACGAAAAGAAAGTCTAGGGAACATGAGGAGCCATGGATGAGAGTCCCCATTACTTTTCCTCCGATAGTCTCGGATGATGTATCCGAGGAGCCTCTCATAGTGGAAGCAGAAGTCGAGGGGTATCTGATACGGAGGATCTTTGTGGACGAGGGAGCCTCAGTTGAAGTTATGTATGAGCACTGTTTTAACAATTTATGCCCTTCGATTCGATCCAAACTCAAGAAATCCGGATCACCTTTAGTGGGGTTCTCGGGAGAGATAATAAAGCCTATCGGAAAGATAGAGCAGGATGTGTGTTTTGGGGACCATGGGCTATTCCGGAAAACCAAGATGAAATTCTCAGTAATAAGGTCACCCTCACCCTACAACATTATATTGGGAAGAACCGGTTTAAGAGAGCTTAAGGCTATACCCTTTACCATCCATGCTATGATGAAATTTCCCACTCCAAAGGGAATTGCAACCTTGGTTACTAGGGCAGCAGCGATCAAGGAATGTCGTGGGTTTGAGGAAGAATGGATAAGTTCGGAGGAGGAGACGACGACTGGAATTAGCCTCGAAAAGGAGATGGAACAAGGACTTACGGAAGAGATCATGATCCACCCTGCTTATCCGGAGCAATTGGTGACCATCGGGAAAGGATTCTCAAAAGAGTGTCGAAGAAGCTTGGTCGAGTTATTAAAGCGAAGTAAAGACGTATTTGCGTGGTCACCCGTTGACATGATGGGTATACCACGCCGTTTGGTGGAACATAATCTGAATGTCAGATTGGAAGATACTCCGGTGGCCCAAAAAAGACTGACCTTCTCTCAGGAAAAGAATCAAGTGATTGCCGATGAAGTGCAAGAGTGGTTAAGAGCAGGGATCGTCCGGCCGGTAAGGTACCCCACTTGGATATCAAATCCGGTGCTAGTGAAAAAATGTGATGGGAGCTGGAGGATGTGCATAGATTTTAAAAACTTGAACTCGGCCTGCCCAAAAGATTACTACCCTCTGCCCGAAATAGACTGGAAGATCGAGTCCGTGATGGGTTTCCGGTATAAGTGTTTTCTGGATGCATATAAGGGCTATCATCAAGTTCAAATGGCTGCCGAGGACGAAGAAAAAATGGCATTCTACACAGAACAAGGAACTTATTGTTACACCAAAATGCCCTTCGGTTTGAAGAATGCCGGAGCCACATACCAACGTTTGGTAGACTCGGCGTTCCGTCCGCAGATAGGAAGGAATTTAGAAGCATACGTAGATGACATGGTTATCAAAAGTAAAACGGAGGTGGATTTACTAGCGGACATGGCTGAAACTTTCGACAATCTAAGGAAAATATATATGAAACTAAACCCTAGGAAGTGTTCATTTGGTGTAGAAGAAGGCAAATTTCTCGGTTACATGGTGACTTCTGAGGGCATCCGGGCAAACCTAAGGAAGATAAAAGCAATTACGGAAATGAAATCGCCAAGAACCTTGAGGGAAATGCAAAGTCTCAGCGGCAAATTGGCCGCCCTCAATCGTTTCCTATTGCGTTCGGCGGAAAGGTCGCTCCCTTTTTTCGAAACTCTCAAGAATATCACCAAGGAGAACAAGGATGAATACAGATGGACCTCAAATGCCGAAGAGGCATTTCAAGAAATGAAAAGGTTAATTTTGGAGCTTCCATCATTAACGACCGACGTTCCAAAGGAAGATCTGCACATATACCTGGCGGCTGCTTCACGGGCAGTAAGTGCAATGCTGGTCGCTGAAAGATCTGGAAAACAGCTACCCGTTCATTATGTTAGCCGGACGTTGAATGAAGCGGAAAGAAATTATGCCCCAATGGAAAAGCTGGCGGTCTGTTTGTTACACGCGTCCCGGAGGCTCCGCAGGTATTTCGAGGCACATCCGATAAAAGTGGTCACGGATCAGCCGATCAGGCAGGTTTTAAACAAGCCGGAGGCATCGGGGAAGCTGGCTAAGTATGCGGTGGAGTTAGGTGCGTATGACATTAAGTATGTTTCCCGAAACGCTATCAAAGGGCAAGTGTTGGCAGATTTCCTAACCGAAATACCGGTAGGGATGGACGAGCGGTACGCAAAAGTGAAAGGCAGACAGGTTTGTGAGATTATTGAAAAAACGGAATGGACGTTATATACCGATGGAGCCTGCAGTAAGAAGGGTTCCGGAGCAGGTTTGGTGCTCATCAGCCCCACGCAGGAAGAATTTACCTACGCTCTGAGGCTAAATTTTAAAAGCACGAACAATGATGCCGAATATGAAGCACTTTTAGCAGGGTTGCGGATAGCCGAACAAATGAAAGTTAAGTCTATAATTGTCAAAGTTGATTCAAGATTGGTAGCAAGCCAGATCAATGGGAATTTTGTGGCCGCTAAAGACAGTATGATAAAGTATTTGGAGAAAGCAAGGCAATATATCGGAAGGTTTGACAATTTTAAGATCCAGCACATACCAAGAACCCAGAATCAGAAGGCAGACGTACTTAGCAAACTCGCCTCGGTGGCTTTCGATCATTTAACGAAAGAAATATTAGTGGAAGTTTTAGCAAAACCCTCCACCGAAGAAACCGAAGTACACACGATAGTAGAAGAAGAAGGCCCCAATTGGATGACACCAATCATTAGGTGTTTGGAAGAGGGAGTATGGCCGGAGGATGCAAACGAAGCAAGAAGTCTGCGCATGAAACTTCCCCATTATGTAATGGAGGAAGGTGTTCTTTTCAAAAAGTCTTACCTAAACCCAATGCTCCGTTGCGTAGGCCCGTTACAATCAAATTAGATCATCAGGGAAGTACATGAGGGGGCTTGCGGCATGCATTCCGGTCCCAGATCAGTGGTAGCAAAGTTAATCAGACAAGGATATTACTGGCCTACAATGCACCGCGACGCAAGAGAGGAGATCCGGAAGTGTGATTCCTTCCAAATACACGCACCTGTGCCAAAGCTGCCCAAAACTTTTCTAACTTCAATCATGGCCCCGTGGCCATTCTATCAGTGGGGAATGGATATGCTAGGGCCATTCCCGGAGGCCCCAGGGAGGGTAAAGTTTGTCATCGTGGCCATAGATTATTTCACAAAATGGATCGAGGCCAAACCTCTGGCAAAAACGACAGGGAAGGAAGTAAAAAAGTTTGTCTGGGAAAACATTGTGTGTCGTTTCGGCCTACCGGGAGTGATAGTAACAGACAATGGGACAAATTTTGTGAACAATCCCTTCAAAAGCTGGTGTGCACAGCTGAAGATCAGACAGATGAACACGGTCGTTGCGCATCCGCAGGCCAACGGTTTTGTAGAAAGGGCAAATAAGTCCCTCATGGAAGGGATAAAGGCAAGATTGGGCAGAGCAAGGGCTGGTTGGGTAGATGAATTGCCCAATGTATTGTGGTCTCACCGTACCTCACTAAAAACTAGCAACGGTGATACACCCTTTAGCTTAACATATGGAAGTGAAGCCGTCATACCGGCGGAAATAGGGATGCCAACTCATCGGACTCTGATGTTCGACGAAAACCGCAGTGAGGAAGATCAGCTCCTTGTGCTTGACCGAAATGAAAAAGAGCAGCGCCTAAATCTGGACTTGTTGCAGGAAAGAAGGGAAGCAGCTGCAATACAAGAGGCTAAGTACAAAGCAAAAGTAGAACGATACTACAACCAACGGGTAAAACCGATGAACTTCCGAGTAGGCGATTTCGTTTTTAGAAAGAATGAAGCAAGCCGAGTGGAGAACCAATGGAAACTAGGGCCGAATTGGGAAGGCCCATACAAAGTCATTGAAGCGTACGACAACGGTTCTTATAAGTTACAAAATATGGATGATACGGAGGTTCCGCGCACTAGGCATGCCATCACCCTCAGAAAGTGTTTCTTATAAAAACTGTTATTGTTAGAATTCTAAAGCTTTTGTATTATGATGCTTTTATATTATGATGTTGGCAATATATTAATGAAGTATGTAGCTTCCCGCCAGGGGAACGTTACAATTTTGTGAAATCGTGAGATACTTATGTCTCCGGAGGCTGGCCCCCTTCGGTAGACGACGAATGCCCGAGCAATCAAAAACGCAGCGGATGCCCAAAATTCTTTTTGGATGCCCGAATAAACACCTATTTCGGACGCCCGCAGTATCAGCGGATGCCCGAACAATTAAACCGCTCCGGATGCCCGAAAGCAGTAACCATCTATGCTTCGGACGCCCGCCGTATTAGCGGATGCCCGGACAATTATACCGTTCCGGATGCCCGAAGACAACTCGGATGATCAGACCAAAACCAGTCTGAATGCCCGGACGGTCATAACCGTTCCGGGTGCCCAAGCAACACTTGAAAACAAAAAGGGGTAATATGTATGGTCATGAGTCAATCCTGGCAAAAGAATGATATAAAAAAAAAGAAACTGAAAAATATTAATGCAAGCGTCACGAACAATGGCTGTACGAATAATAATCAAAAGAAACATCCATTATATACGAGTATAAACCCTCATGAATGTTACAAAAATTAAGATTACAAAGTTAAGGTCCAAAATAAAGAGTACAAAAACATCGACTAAGCCGGAGGGTTGACATTTTCCCCTCCGGATGCAGCTATCTGATTACCCTCCGTCTCTTCATTGGCTTGGGTGGAAGTGTTTGTCAAACCCACAGGAACTGGGGAGTCAGGAAAGAGGTTCATGAGATCGCCCAACGGAAGACGATGAGCATCACAAATCTTCTTGATATAAGGGTAGTCAAAAGAGAACAGCTTATTGAACTCTGCCTTCCATATCTTCGGAGCATCAGGATTCAGATTTCTTGAAGTACTCATGATCTTCTCCGCGTCTTCCGGTTTCCTGGAAATTTTAACACCATCTTGCCACCCGGCAGAGTAAGAAAGGCTGAAGGGTTTGCCCAGAGATTGCTTGTACTCCCGGCTATCAAGAAGCCTCCGGAAAGCTACAGGGATGAAAGACTTAACCAAATTCTGACGAACAATGTCCGCCTAAGCCAAGTTAGCCGTCAGATCAGCTTTGTCTTTGGCCAACGATTCGGCCTGACGTTGAGAGGCCGATAGAGCAGCCTCCAATTGGTTGATCCGGGTGGTCTGTTCCTCATTTTTCTTCAGCCAGAGCTCTCTCTCTTGATCAAACCCAGCGGATTTCTCCATCAGGTCTTTATACCTTAAAGCGCAGGCCTTGTACCGTTGCCCCATAGCTTCATGCTCAGTGGCCAGATCTTCATACCGAGCGACCTGAGCATCACGCTCGGCTTCGGCAGTCTCGGCCCTTGTGGCTAGCCCTTGATAGTTGTCATGAATATTAGACAACTCACGGTAGTCGGCATTCAGGTGGCGGAACCGGCGGAGAACTTCCCCCATAGAAACTATGCTCATCCCCAGTTGTTCGTAAGCCTGCCTAGCCAGGCCTATATTATCCAACTTGTTCAGAGCTTCCTGTTCGGCCGGGGTGGCAAGATGGTTGAGCATCTCACGGCACGCCCGGTAGGAATTCAGCCGAACGTCCTCCCTGAGCGTCCATCCGGGCACAAAGAACTCAGCCTGATTCAGAGAATGATCTAAAAAAAAAATGATGATGAAAAAGTAGTAAGATAAATGTCCGTCAATCAGCTAAAATGTTTCGTAAGCAGAATAAATGAAGTACAATACCAGATGGTTCGGATGTAACCACATGGATGGTAGGATGTCCCTCGGGACGAGACCGTTGTACTGATTGAGCTGTTTAAAAGAAGGAAAAGTGTTAGATTCGATACGTAAAGCTTACATGAATGGTCAAAACAGGGAATGATTACCATCAGAGGCATGCGGGCCAGAATTCCTCGGTTGCTCTACGGCCACAGCCCGATTGGGGGAAATGTTAGCCTGAATGTTGGAGTTGCCACCCCCCTCGGCTCCTTCTTGCCCGGCCACTTCATTAACTGGCTGCTCCACATTAGCTGGAGGATTTTGAGGAGCGGAGTTGGGGGGTGCAAGATTGATAGGACTTGCGTCCAATGTTGCTCCCAAAGAAGGCATAACCCCGGCAGAATTAGTGCCTCTGTTTTTCTTTCGGGGTGCAGCATTGGAGGGCCCTTCACAAGCTTTTCTTTTCCCCTCAGCTCTCAACCAGCTCTCTCTCTCCTTCTTTTCACGAGCCTTTACTACCTCGTCATTAGCCCTCTCGGCTATCTTCATCAAACCCTCAACTGCAGGAGGATTTTGACCCTTCGGAAGGGGCTCCACGGTTCTCACGGGAGGGGATTGACCATCCGGGATGGGAGATCCCTCAATCACATCGGTTCCTTCCCAATTAGGCAGCTCCAGAAACTCAGACATGGTAACAACTGCATTAACCAAAGGAATGCCGATGCAAATGCGTGAGAAATATATATATATATATATATATATATATATATATATATATATATATATATATATATATATATATATATATATATATATATATATATATATATATATATATATATATAAAGAGGGAGAAAGGTAAGAAAAATATAAGTGGGTGCATGGAGCATTACCATGCCCTTCGGTATCTTTTAAAATGACAGCCAAGTGTTTGTGTCTCGGCAAGCTTATCCGCGGCAGAGGCTTCCTTAGAAATATCTGTGTCTCGGCAAGCTTATCCGCGGCAGCTTCCGGATGGGAGAGGGGAAAATCGTTTACCTCGGTTATTTTGGAGTCTCTGTGTCTCCAAGCCATGGCATCCGGTATGGCCCTGCGGTCAATCAAGAAGAACCTAGATTTCCAGTGCTTCAACCCGGACAAAACCTCCTTAAAACACTTTCGGGCCCTTCGCCCCGTCCGGCTTTCAAAGGAGAACCAATTGCCCTGCTTACAAAGTCTATAAAATACCCGAAATAATGACACCGTTGGTCTCTCGTCCAAGCTATAACACCGTATCTCAAAAAGGGTCACGCGGTTTAGCCCTATCGGCACTATTTGAGAGAAATGGATCTTAAAATGTTTGATCACTTGTAATAAAAAGCGAGAGAAGGGAACCCTAGCACCCCCAAGATCTAATTGTTGGGTGTATATTCCTATTTTATCCGAAGGCAACCTATCCATCGTCAGATTGGGGTCCGGAAGGCTGGGATGGAGGTCGAGCGGGATATTGTATGTCGAAATAATAGAGTCTAAGTCCGATTGGGATAGCTGAGAGGTGTGGAGATGCATGTCAAATTTTCCTACCGGTCCTTCTTCAGCCATGTTTAAAAGATACCGAAGGGGATTGAGTTGTAAAAAGAAAGAAGAAGTATGTAACTAACCTCGGACGAATGGTGGAACGTTCGGAAGATGATGACAGTAGAGCTCTCGGATGATAGTAGAATAAAACACACAGTGTAAAAAAAAATGAGAGGTAACAGCCCTTATATAGGGATACGGGGAATACATTGGAAGAAGTAAAACGTCTCATCAGTCATAATGACACTGACGTGGCGTCATCCTGATCATACACGTGAATAGGAAATTGCGTTCGACGGAGACACTGTAGCTACAACGAGGCGAAAGCCCACTACACAGCCTCATACTAAATGGGCTTAACCTGGCCCATCAACAAATTGGCCCATCAACCAGCGAATCGGCCCAACTAGCTGCAGTGACAATGGGCTAATCCAATAGGCAATAAAAAAAAAAAAAAAAAAAAAAAAAAAAAAAAAAAAAAAAAAAAAAAGTGAACAAATATTTCCGAACCCAATATTGTACTAACGATAAGGAATCGATAGTTCAATACTGGGGGGGGGGGACATGTTGACGTATCCGTCCGGACTCCATGATCCGGACGTCACACACTTAGCCGAGCGTCGTCCGAAGACAAGACGCTAGCCGAATATTTTACTCCTAATTAAAAGGGATAAGGACCCCCACGTGGGCACGTGTGCTCTGACAGCCACCCTACGAGCCTAACCTAGGGTCAAAGTACTGTTTGTAGGGACTGTTGTACTGTTTGTAGGGACTGTTGGCGGCTGACAACTATTCAACTAGGGTACTGTTCACAAGTACAAGCAGGTAAGGGTTGGGTAGTATAAATACCCCAACCCCATTTATTATTCCAACAACACACACACACAAGCATTTTACTCGCATTTATTACAATACCCCTTCGGTTTTCATATTCTTACTCTTGCGTTGGAGCTTGGTCCTGGGATAACACCTGGGGCGAGGCTAACGAGCGTTTCCTCATTTGTGCAGGACTAAAACCGAATCAAAGGTTGAAGCCTGCCGATAGTATTGACCGAAGAGCAAGATTTTGCTTCAACACCCGACATACTTTTCTTTTATTAAACCTTGAAGTTATGTACGTTTTTTTTTTTTTTTTTTTTTTTTTTTTTTTTTTTTTTTTTTAAGTCAGGTAAATGGCATGGACTATTTATGTAGTATTTTGTAACACAAACAATAATCTTTAAATTTAACCCAAGAACCGTTTTTGAAATTGGTAGATAGCTAATGGGATTAGTTATGTAACTTACATTTTGCTTTGAGATGTTCATTAAATTGAATTGAATATAGTTGAGTTATGGACTCATACTGGACATACTGTTGGGCTGTGACTAATGGGTCAACACTCAAAAGTAGTATATATGGTTCTCCATTCGTCATACACCAATGCAGTTACGACTACGAGGTTGTTTCGCTGAAGTAATGTACCGTAGATGAACAATGAGTTGATATTATTGTCTTGTATACGTTTTTGAAACTTCTATATATGTTTGTAAATGATAATGTTACACAATATGATCATGTCTTAATATGACATATGGAGAAGTCGCTTAATGCAGCAGCAGCTTCGAAAGTAATCAATTTAAGAGCCAATCCAATCTAGTAACTAAGAATGACAACTTTCATGTAGTTTTCATACTCATATTGTACCTAGCTAGCTACTACACTTCAAGAAAAGAAAAAATCCATCATTTAACTGAATTAATCACGAGGACCAATTAGACATGGAACTAAAAGTTTTCATACTCATATTGTACGTACCCACACGTGTTATTTTGTTTTTTTCTACATGCATGCATCAGAGTATAAAAACGAATTTTCATAGAATTATGGCCAAATTAGATTTAGGCTTTTTTTATCAACATCTTTAGAGAAATAATAATAATAATAATTTAATAATTAATTTCCTAATAAGAAAAGTTCTAAAATCTTTTATGTAACAAAAACGTCCTTTATTATATAAAAGGAAATTTCTTTTAAAACGTATCATACTTGTCCAAAAACTCACTTTTAAGTATCAAACTTTTTTTTCCCTGATTGGGTTTTTAAACTTTCGTTTTTGGCCTCTTTTACGCATTTTAGGACGTTTTTGCCCCTCAAATTTTTGTAAATTCAGGGGCAAAAATGTCATAAAAATGTCACAAAGTGCGTAAAAGAGGCAAAAAATGAAAGTTTAGTACCACAATGACGAAAATAAAAAGTACGTTATTCAAAAGTGATTATTTTTTACAAGTATGGTACGTTTTGAAAGAATTTTCCCTTTATATAAAAGATATATCCTTGTAATTATTGGATAATGAAACATGTGTATGGATTAATTTTTGGTACTGATCTTGGCCCATTAATTAAGCGATTATTAAAAACACCAACCCAGTTATCATTTTTTTTTAGTTTAAATAGAAATAAACACTTGTTTAACAAATCACACAAAAAACACTGTGGTTCTAAAACCCTAGAGTTCTCACAGGTTTGAGGTGCGATTTCTACGTTTTTTTTTTTTTTTTTTTTTTACTTCTATTATATAATATAAAAATATTTTACCTCTATGTCCTATATATGCACTTTAGCTTGCGTCTAATACATATGCCTCTATGTGTTTAATCCTATATATTAGTTAGTTAGTTCAATGGTGTTTGATATCTTTTGCAGGTATTGTGTGATTTAAAAATAGTTATAAGTTATGATGGAATTTTGCTCAAAAAAAGTTATGATGGAATGGTCAGAGATGTTGCCTGAAGTACTCGATATAATAGCACAAAAATATATCACTTGCTATGAAGATTATTCGAGTTTTGCAGGCGTGTGTAAGTCTTGGCGTTTAGCGGCTGCAAGAACATACCACAACTCGAATGGACCTCCTTCGCGGTTGCCATCTTTAATGCTTGCAGAAAAAAGTGACGATCAAGAGTCTCGTGAATTGTTCCTCCTCTCAAACAAGAGAATCCGCAAGATAAGACTGCCTGAAGTAAATGGGAAGGTATGTGGGTCTTCATGTGGGTGGCTCTTAACTGTTGGAAAAGATTTTTCTTCACAACTCATCAATCCTTTATCTCGTGAAGTCATCAACCTTCCAAAGGTAGACACCTTACCAGAGTTCATTCGTCCTTATAATGAGGACGACAATGATCACGGCGCCATCTCAAGGGTAGTCCTCTCGATGGAATCAAAATTGGTGATTGTATTGTATGGTTGGGGGAACATAGGGTTTTGTCATATTGGAGATAGCAAGTGGACATCTGTTGAACAGCCTTTCTACAAATATATATCAGATATTACCTTCTACAATGGACAAGTTTATACACTTGACTGGCGGAACAAGATCCAAGCATGCAATGTTAATGGGAAAGATCCAGCAGTCTTGGTTGATTTAGCAACGATGCCAACCAGACAAATAAATCGTCATAACTATATAGTTGGACTAGATGGTGGTGAGAGGAAGCAGTTGTTAGTAATTAAAGAATTTTTCAAACTTAACAAGACAAAGAGCTTTAAACTTTTGGCTTATGATTTGGAAAGTGGGAAATGGTCAAAAGTGAAGGATTTCGGTGCGAAAACTTTGTTTGTGGGACGATGTACTTCGTCGTTTTGGGTGGAGGACACTACGGGGGTGATAAGGGGTAACTGCATATACTACACAGATGAATGGCGTGGGGAATATGAATATAGCAAAAAAGGAGGATGGAGATATACGGGGATTTATCATTTGTCAAATGGAACCATTGAACCTCTCATCACAGGAGTTATAAGCCCTTTTAAACCACCTATGAATTTATTATGGCTTCAATCCATGTGAATTTTATTTACGATGTAATTTGTTATGTTTGATACGAAGCTCTCTCAAACGGTGTTAATCATATCCGAATATTAATTTGATTTTTGAGATTAGTTTGAGCTATATGGTACAAGTCATTGAGATTAGTTTGAGTTATTTGATTTTCGGTATTCATAAATTTATTAGTTAAAGAGTTGAAATTATCACATGAAATTTTTGATATTCATAAATTTATTATTAAAAAAAACATAATAAACTAAAAAATATGATTTACTGAAAAATTTTATTTCAAGATACCCGCCGCAACGCGTGGGTACACTGCTAGTTTTTAGTAAATAGTCACGAACATTTTAGCACTAGATCACCACATTTTAGCACTAGATCATGTATATTCTTTCAACTCCAGATGCCTATTAAAATCTTTGGTAATTGAGAGTAAAGTCACTAAATGTTTGATCGTCTTTGTCGTATAACAAGCATGAGCGCTTCCCAAGTTACATAGGCCTTGAAACATATATGCATGCATACTAACCTAGTTTTATGGTTAACATGAAAACATCACTTCCAACAAGGAATTTACAAGTGTATACATGCTGCAAAAGAGCTGGAAATATTACCGTTTTACAAAGTCAGAGGATCAAGAATCTTACAGTATAAGTGTATAACAATTAAGCATGAATCTTTGGGACTAATATAAGAATGAACAGTTTATGAATTTTGTGCTACCACGATATTTAGAAAAACAAACTCGTCGCTAATCTTCATTTTCTTCATCCAATGAGAAAGAGTGATATATTTGAGAACATCCGCTCATCTTCATTTTCTTGGCTTCATCATAGGGGCCACATGCCGTGTAATTGGGTAGAATGGTTGAAAAATCCTTTGATGCTTACGAGTTCCACCTGATTGATGCTGGGAATTTCAAGCTTTTTGAGATTGTTTGGTTCTTTTATTTCTAAATTTAATTTTTTTCGCGGGACTTGTTTTGGCCTACATCAAAAACACTACGGAGTGAAAACCGGTGGCTCGGCCTTCGTGAGTGGGGGTTTTTCTCTTGTCTCGGTTTCTACTGTAATTGGCAAGAGTTTTTTCATCCCTTTTGTAATCCTCGCAGTTAAAGTCTCGGGTAAAGTCTAGTTCTTGTAGTTTCTGTTTAGTTCTAGTCTTGTATTATACTCTTTTGCTTCTAGCGCCTTGCTAGCTTCGTTTATTCTTATATATCAATTCTGCCGTTCAAAAAAAAA
Source organism: Artemisia argyi (assembly GCA_030686995.1). Lineage (NCBI taxonomy): Eukaryota > Viridiplantae > Streptophyta > Magnoliopsida > Asterales > Asteraceae > Artemisia > Artemisia argyi. The sequence continues at coordinate 184,153,113 of CM060697.1, forward strand.
AAAAACCGTCGATAATCTTTTTCTTAACCGTATGTAAGGTTTATTGAATTAAATGGCAACCATATGTGCAGCAGGTTGATCAAAACTACCACGAAGTGCATTTCCTCGAGTGTTCTTCTTTTTCTTTAAGCCCGTATTCTTTTCCGCTCTTCCACCAATTATATTTCCAAATGCCAGTGTAGTTTTACTGATTTGTGTAAATTCATCCTTATTTGCACCTCCTTGAAAAAGAACTCTTTTAATTCCCGAGTAGTTTAGAGACTCGGAAATCTGCGTAGGTGTGACTCCCTTGTTGGTTCTTGCTTCCACGTCAGCACCCTTCTTGACCAACAACTCAAGCACGTCTACATGTCCTGACTCTACTGCACAGTGTAGCACTGTGTAGCCATCTTCATCTCTTGCATTGATATCAACTCCTTTTTCGGATCAAGAATCTGATCTCCTCAACCCGACCCTTGAACGAGGCTCTATGCAAAATGGTTCATCCGTGCTGGTCCTGCCCGTTGACCAAAGCTACACTTTCAAGAATCCTGTTGATGGTTCTGATTTCACCTTTTATACGTGACCGGTCACGTAACCCAAGTGCATTAAAAAGCTTTGTCGCCATATCATATGGAGTTTTCCGTGAATGGTTTCGGACATCTTTGTAAGCCCCCTTTTGTAATATAGATCTTGACATTGTATTCATCTCCAAAAGTTGCAGCTATATGCAACAGAGTGTCACCGTCACTAGAAAATTTCGGATATTGGGTTGTGCACCGCTGGCCAACAATAAACAGGCGCAGTCCCTTTTGTGCTCCTCCACCACCATGTGTAAAGCTAGCTGTGTTCCCATCTTTAGTAAGCATGTTTGCATTAGCCCCTTTATGTAAAAGGAGCCTCAGAACATCCACATGTCCCGCACTAGCTGCTAGGTGAAGTAGGCCCTATGTGGATAACTCTGACCTCTCCGTAATAGCTCTGTGTGCGAGTAAGAGCTCCACAATCAAACCTTCACCAAAGGCTAATACAGCCTCGAGTGGAGTTACAACTTAACTGCCATGAGCCTCAATATCAGGTTCAAACTCGAGTGGTAGTTGAACTAGGTCTGCTCGACTTTGACTAATCGCCAAGTGAATTAGTAAAGTGTGACCTTCATCATCAACCGCACGGCAACTAGGATGACCATTCTCTAGCACGTCCCTTCTCATCCATAGATCCATTCCTCACAAGACTAGCCATCACAACTGACCCAACAAACACTTGCTTCTTTAATTTCTTGCAGTAAACCAATCAATAGTTGATGTAGGGTTTTTAACCACTGCGCGCACCAGGAACCACCACACTATGCAAGGAATCATCAATCATCACAGTAACAAAGTGACCTCGGGTGACCTGAATTCAAATGCATTCATTTTAAGTTCTGAAAAGATAATTGCATTTGTATCTTTACAATAAAAAACCACTGCACATTATTTATATCTAGTAAGTAGCCTAATTGCTTGACAATGCTAAATAATATGAAGTATTTCATAAGCACAAAAAAGCAAGCTAAATGATAAATTTCACAATTAGCCTCGAGTAACAATCATCAATAATCAACACCAAACAACATCTTCGTCAGTAACGAATGCCAAACAACCTCTTTATAAGCCGGTAATCTAAGTAAAAATTTAATCCATTGATGATCAAGTTTGTGCAGTAGTATTTACATGGCCCTACATAAAGTGCATGTGCATGGAAAGTTAAGCAAATGTTAATACTTAATAATACTGTACCTTTGTGCTAACTGTTGGAATTATTATATCATGACCTTCATATAAATAAACCAAGTACATCAAAGTGAGCATGAGCGGAAGCAATTATAATAGATCGAATAACATGTAATTAATTAATCATTAATTTAAATAGTAAACATACCGTAGTGATTCTAGCCCGAACAAGAATCAATGCAATCTTCCAGAACCAAGAACCCTAATTAAGGTTTATAAGGATTATAAGAATTACCCCTTACCTTTTTGTAATTCAATCCAAGAATCAAACAATAATGTGTTTGAATCACGTTCTTGTACACACGTACTAATTCAAGAAAAAGTTTATGCAAGTAATAAACACAAAACTATTTTAGATCAATAAAATCGAAACCCTTAGGGTTTGGTTTTTATGAAATCGACCAAGAAAGAAGGAGGGGAGAAAAACACCAAGATGTGTGTGTACAAGTTATGAGAAAAACATGCATCTTGGGTTTGCTTATATACTAATCAATACTTGGAGCACAAGGCACATAAGGAGGTGGAAACCCCCTATGGCCGATCGGTTTAGGTAATCCCTAGGGGATTCCGGAACCTTCTCTTGTTTCCAAAATTTGCCTAGTATTACTTTCCTAATCTTCGTTTAATAAATAATTAGTCATTAATCAATAATACTAATTATTATTATTTATTTTGTGTTTAATAATTAATTATAACATTTATAAATAATTATTACTTTTACTCTTCATACGTATTGTGTGCAATCCCGTGATCTTGAGTTCGATCCTAACATACGTCTACTAAAATAATGTCCATATTCTAACAGCTCCCACTTGGACATATTTTAATAGTGTAATCACATCGGTTAGCGTCTTGCAACACGCCGATGCCTCTAGTACGATCTCGAGTAAGGCTCCTGGAAAAACCTTTTAATGATTTCTCATTATTATTATCCTTTTGTTTCTAATACCACGTTAACAAGGATATGGATTAAAGTCATTCCTTAATTAACCATTCTGTTTCTCGTTGTTTATGATTGATCAAGATTACCAAATCTTCTGAACATATTCAGGTGAGATATTGGGTACGGCCGTACATGCATCTTACCAACCCTACGAGGGGCCCGGCAGTATTAAACTCCAAAAATAAATTTGAAGGAACAAATTCTATCTTGACTACAAGCAAAACCCACAAACTTTGTAACACTTTCGAAAACAACCCTTATGACTACCAGTTACGTATAGCGTTAAGTTGTTCCACAAAAATGTACTACATTCATGACACTTATCTTGCATCTCAAGTCTGAGGATAACTTCTCATGATTTACTTAATAACAAAATCCATAAAGTAACATCATGTAGTTGGGATAAGTCCTATATTCAGTATCATCGAATATCATCTGAAATGGCATGACTACGCATCAATATACTTTAAGTATTTTATACCAACCTTCAGATTTGTCTTAATTTAATAATATTCCCATATTATTAACTGACAACGGACAATTTAGAATAATATTTATTCATGGATTTAAACATACAAATACAGGATACAATTTATTATAAATTAAACATACCATGTATTTAAATTTATTATAATAATTGTTTAACATCCCTTATCCAAATACTAAATAGATCAATGCATGATAACTCTTGTTGATGAATTATGTCTCAAGCAATGACATTCATACTTGTTGACAAGACATAAATCATCCAACTTTGATCTATCGGAATTTTAAGAATACTTATTTCAAGAATTCAACTATTGAAATTCTTATATGTGCATAGTCAACTATTTTGATAATGCCATATTTCATAAAAATGTAAGACATCCTTAACCACCAATTTATGATAATTAAACTTCCAAACATTTTAAAGTTTGAAGTATTCTTATTCTCTTAATGTATAATGCAACTTATGCTTTTAGTAAGCACAACTAGTACATATAGCAAAGAACGGAATCCTTACCATAACTAGTATTGAGTTTCATCTCAATTTCAATAACATCATTGTATGCAACAACAATATGTTATTAAAACTTCCCGTAAACCTTAATATCTATTATGTAATGTTTGATGCCCTTCAAACTATCAAGTTTGTTTGGCTATGACAATTTTCACAACACTTGAAAAATTGTTCATCTATAGAATTTGGAAGCTGTTCCAGATTTAGGATGTAATTCTATAATCAAACATATTCAATTAGAATATTACACAAGTTATCTAATAACTTTTTAATTAGATATTAATATTGCCAAATCATCTTGTAATCAAGCATGATAAAACAAAACATGATGTTCATGAAAGATCTTTGAGTCATACTTAGATTTTATTCATGTCATTCATATTCATTTAGACTTTCTAAATAATATATCATGTTATATTAGATTCATTTACCGCACATGTTTCAACAATAAATATTCATTCCAAGGTTGTATTTCTTATTTCCTAAATCTTTAAAGTTTCATTCCAAACTAAGACTTAACATTTAACTTATATAGAATTCTACCTTTTATATGTTCTACAATATATATGATTTAAGAAATTAAACATAATACTCCCACTAGCTTTTAGGAATACTCAGAAATTATCTTATTTCAATTATAAATCCAAACATGAATTTAATAATTAAATATAAGAGTAATCTTCTAGATGCATGCATTTATCCATCCATGAATTATTGCACTTTGTACACTTCCAAATATTTATTTGAATTCATGAACTCCTTTTGATTACTTATCGTCCTCGCTCAAGTAATCACTCAAGAGTTTTGATAATCTATTGTCAATTTCATAAATATGACAATCATAATCTGTATACTTTTAATGTCTTTAGAAAAGAATATTCAATCACAGTTAATTGCTTAAATGTGATTAATAATCTTGTCATAAAACATACATTAAATACGTGTACAACATTGTCCATATGATTTCTATACAAAGATTTAAACCACAAAGGTTACCTAATTTTTGAAGAAACTCATCTTTATTTTCTAGTCTAACTATTAAGATAAATCAAATTTCAAAAATTGATTATCTTTATGGACAGCATCTTAATCATTCATATCATGTATACTTTACCCAATTTCATATTTGGTAATGTATCATAATGATTATCAGGTTTACAATAATCCTGTAAATCATAGCCCTCAACATATTAATCAAATATCTGAGATATATTGCTATTCTATGAATGATAATTCCATCATCTTGAGATTTAACATTTTAAATGTCAACCTTTATTATCATGTTGAGATTTAACATTCAAATGTCAAACTTCATCATGATATTTACTAGTGTATTTTAGAAGATTATGTATCTTGTAATTTTATCTTTTAAAGATCAAAACTCCCACTATCTTTAAATACTTAACAAATAAAGAAACAATACAATGTTCTCTTTTGGGATATTACAAATACTTATTGATAGTTCCTGACTTAACTTTGTTAACAACCTCTTCATAAGCAGTTAAACAAATTTAGAACTTCAATTTAAGACTTAATGTGATTCATCACATTCCATCATATGATAATGTCTTATTAATCTTCTATGTTGGAGTTTTATTAAATATGTCCAAGTCATAATCAACATTCTAACCTTGATAACTTTTGGAAGAAAAGAAGTCATAGTTATCTTTAATCAAACAATATAACAAGAGTTTGATTTTCCTAACTGAACATACCATAAACATTTGATATTTCATTAGTATTAATATTGTAAGACAATTTAACAATATTTGGGATAACCATATTCCTTTTGACTTGTCTATTTACCAACTAATTAATTTTAGTGGTACAATAATTTTCAAGCCTATTACATGCCTTATAACATAAGTACTTTTTACAAAGTTACTTCATGTCCATGTCTTTACAAGAAAAACATAAACTGTTATAATCCCACTATACGTTATAAGTCATTTAACAATTTAATAACTTCATGTATATGTCTTAATTAAAAAACACAACAAGATAACGTTTTACTTTATTATAAGTCTTGTAACAATTAAAAGACTTTATGTTTATATCTTTACAATGAAACATAAACATGTTTAACTAAAGTAATTATGAACACCATCTTTTGGTTTCAATAGAAATTTCAAGTTAATTTATTACTTCACAATAATGTAAATAACATTATTTCTTCATTTATTTATGTCATTCCAAGAACACATAATTATTCAGATTGAAGTAGCATTAGATTACTTAATTAATTTATGTCATTCCATGAATTCATAAATCTATAAATTAAAGTAGTCTTGATATCATATCGACACATGTTCTAATAGGTATCTAATTTAGAAACTGCAAATTCTCATAGTTCAATTACATCAGTTGATCTGCTAGTAATGAAATATGAAATTCACCTTGTTGTTGCAATCTAGTTAAGCTCTCACATAACATAAATTGTAACACCAAGTGTTTCTTGAATTAGCCTAGTATAATTCATATCAGAACATTATTCTAATTTAGAAACTGCAAATTCTCATAGTTCAATTACATCAGTTGATCTGCTAGTAATGAAATATGAAATTCACCTTGTTTCTAGAATTATCTAAGTATAATTCAAATTAGAACTTTATTCTTTTACCTTGTAGTCAAGAGAATCCATTAAATCATATCTTTTTATGAGTTGTTTCTTGCACACAATAAAGATAACATTTCTCCCACTTGTGCATGGAACAACCTCATATAGTTGATAAACAACACGCCATGCATTTGTTTATGTGATCAATATGATTGTGTCATAGATTTTAGCATAACAAGTAGATGTAGAACAACAATGTCTAGTAAGGAAACGTACAAGACTATCCTTAACAGTATGAGTTTCTACACTTGGAAAGTAATTATCTTTAGCTACCAAGATGTCAAAGCTTGTAACTCCCACTGAATTAAAGATCATTACAATAATTTCTTATTCAGTAATAAGTACACAATACTCCCACTGAATTTGACAACATTTAAAATGTTTCATATCTAGTGAAAGAAAATAGTGTACTTTTAACTTTCCTACACCTTTAATGTCCATACGTAACAATTACTTATGTACTAAAAGTGTATTCTACTATGTAAATGATGGACTATCCACCAAATGCTATTAACTTGAAAATTGGGTATGCAATTTCTTTCTTAATAGGTCTACCATCCTACAATGTATGTAGCACCTTTAAAATAGTCAAAACAACTAGTTTGTCTTTAAACATTTTGCAGTAATTAGTCTAGCTTCTAATTATAATAACTCATAAAATGTCATACATAATTTTCTGTTAACCAAATATCATATTTGTTACTAAGAATTTGATCACCGAATGCGGATGATAAAATCCCTATGAAAAATGTATGCAATTTCCTTAACCATTAAAAATTTGCTATGAGTTATATTAGAATTTAGACATATCTAATATTCCTATTATCCTTTCTCATTCATGAAAAGGAATAGGATTGTGTCTCACTCTTCTTTCATAGAAAGGAGACTTCTTTTGTCTTTCAAGTAAATATTTCTTAATCAAACATTTGTTTGAAAACAGAACTAGATCAATTTACCAAAGCCCAAAGTGCGTTTACGGTTTGAACGTTGCATTAATACATTAAAACGAATTACAAAATTCAATTTCAGTATTTTCGATAATTAGATCTTTAAGAAAATAAAATACCCATTGGTAAATATTCATATAAACCATAGTATTTTCTTAAAGCTAGGATCCTAAATTGACATAGTATCATTACATCAGTTGATCTGCTAGTAATGATAGTATTCAACAAGGTAATTGTCGAACAATAATTGCCAATATCATATTGCAATTCCTAGATTTATGGGATCTACAATCACAAAACATTTGTATTGTAAGCATGTTTAGTCCCCATCTTAATGCCTTGAGTCCAAGTCTCACTTCCTACTCAATTTAAGTCGTCTAACTTAAAAACTGCAAACTCACAAATCCATCACATCAGTTTGATCTGCTAGCAATGAATTTATGAAATTTACCTTTCCATTGCAATCTCGCCAAGTCTCGCTTGACGTAAATTACAACTTCAAGTGTTCTTAATTAGATGGCATTTGACTTAATTTATAAGGGTATAACTATTTTGATGTGATCAAAATAATGTATGAAGAAGCATGCATACAATTTCATAACATTGGTTTTACAAAACAATTTTATTACCAATTATCTAAGAGTAAAATAACAAAGTTTTGATTGAGGTATCGGGTTCACCAATTAAAGAATAACCATCAATTATCATCCACTATATCGTACTTTTGCATAAGCCCGAAAGCTTAGTGTTTCGGATAATCATTGTGGAATTGTAGATTATTCACCCTTAAGATGACAATGTACATGTAATGGTTGTTCGGTAAGTCTAATTTACACATAAACGAGCGTTAAGACATGAATATTGTCTATCTAAGGCCACAATTTAATGCGTTGTCATCCTTATACCCATCTTATAGTGTGTAAACTTCGGTCGAGCCTATTTAACCATTACGTACAAAAACATCAATCAACCAATCCTTTGAAATTTTAACTCTTAAAAACCAAAACAATTTCGCCATTATTTAGTCCGTATTATTTTTCTATTCAAAAAATTACCCTTTTCGTTTATATAAACATGTCTAACACAATAAATAAACAAAACAAGTAATTATATAATAAAAAATAAAACAACTAAATAAACACATATACATAATCATAACAATTAAATATGTATAAAACATGTAGCCACATGCAAATCTTATTCAATAGTCCTATTAATAATCAAATCTAGGTGTATAACGTATTAATTCAATTGAGGCTTTCTTCTTCTTGGAAAAAGAGCCACATACATCGATAAATCGATTGCGTAAGCCAAAATTAAATAAATACCACATAACACATAATTGATTACTTAATATTGGAGTCTTCCCCAATTCGACATCTATAATAAATTTACATGTTTCAATATAACTTAACCATTAATTTATATAAACAATTTAAACCATTTAAATTATAACACAATATAAAAATCCATGCAAATATGCACTTTTCATGGATTTAGCTTAACAATTAACATATTGCACCAAGATCGTTTACTAAAACGCATAACAATTACATGACATCCTAGGGTTTCTAATCATATTAAAAAAAATTAAAAAACCATAAACCCTAATAACCCTTTAAGGTTATTCGACCAAAAAAAATTAGGGTTAGGGATTCTAACAAATAAACCCTAAAAACATGTAACTAAACGAATCAAGATCCAATTTTTATGCGTTTAGATAATTAATTACACATTATAACGGCTCTAGATGCCACTGTTGGAATTATTATATCATGACCTTCATATAAATAAACCAAGTACATCAAAGTGAGCATGAGCGGAAGCAATTATAATAGATCGAATAACATGTAATTAATTAATCATAAATTTAAATAGTAAACATACCGTAGTGATTCTAGCCCGAACAAGAATCAATGCAATCTTCCGGAACCAAGAACCCTAATTAGGGTTTATAAGGATTATAAGAATTACCCCTTACCTTTTTGTAATTCAATCCAAGAATCAAACAATAATGTGTTTGAATCACGTTCTTGTACACACGTACTAATTCAAGAAAAAGTTTATGCAAGTAATAAACACAAAACTATTTTAGATCAATAAAATCGAAACCCTTAGGGTTTGGTTTTTATGAAATCGACCAAGAAAGAAGGAGAGGAGAAAAACACCAAGATGTGTGTGTACAAGTTATGAGAAAAACATGCATCTTGGGTTTGCTTATATACTAATCAATACTTGGAGCACAAGGCACATAAGGAGGTGGAAACCCCCTATGGCCGATCGGTTTAGGTAATCCCTAGGGGATTCCGGAACCTTCTCTTGTTTCCAAATTTTGCCTAGTATTACTTTCCTAATCTTCGTTTAATAAATAATTAGTCATTAATCAATAATACTAATTATTATTATTTATTTTGTGTTTAATAATTTATTATAACATTTATAAATAATTATTACTTTTATTCTTCATACGTATTGTGTGCAATCCCGTGATCTCGAGTTCGATCCTAACATACGTCTACTAAAATAATGTCCATATTCTAACACTAACTTGGACATAAATGCAATCAGTTCTCTCTAGGAATTTAATTATGATCAATGCAAGAAAAGCCTATCTTAACCAATAGGCATACCACCTGAGCCAACAATTTTTTTGGGATCCCATCTCGAGATTTTAAATATGACATATGGAGAAGTCACTTAATGATAACTTTCATGTAGCTTCGAAAGTAATCAATTTAAGAGCTAATCCACAATATAAGACTAAAGGGTTTTTCTAACATGTGCCCTAGGGCACATGTTAAGCACACAAAAAGTACTATAGGACCCATGAAAAAAGACATACAAAAGTACACTTGTCTGTACTTTTGCGTAGGTTCATGAGTACTTTTATGTACTTTTTGTTGTGCTTAACATGTGCCCTAGGGCACATATTAGAAAAACCCAAGACAAAAATATACATTCCTTCCTATGTAGTACTAATCATAAACTCCAATCTAGTAACTAAGAATGATAACTTTCATGTAGTTTTCATACACATATTGTTCCGAGATACTACACTTTAATAAGAGAAAAAAATCCATCGTTTGACTAAATTAGGCATGGAACTAAAAGTTTTCATACTCATATTGTACCCACACGTGTTATTTGTTTTTTTCTACATGCAACAGAGTATAAAAACGAATTTTCATAGAATTATGGCCAAATTAGATTTAGGCTTTTTTTTTTTATCAACATCTTTTATGTAACAAAAACATGTGTATGGATTTTTGTTACTGATCTTTTATGTAACAAAAACGTTTTTCCTTTATTATATAAAAAGATATATCCTTGTAATTATTGGATAATGAAACATGTGTATGGATTTTTATTACTAATCTCGGCCCATTAATTAAGCGATTAAAAACACCAACCCAGTTATCATTTTTTTATAGTTTAAATAGAAATAAACACTTGCTTAACAAATCACACAAAAAACACTGTGGTTCTAAAACCCTAGAGTTCTCACAGGTTTGAGGTGCGATTTCTACGTTTTTTTTTACTTCTATTATATAATATAAAAATATTGTACCTCTATGTCCTATATATGCACTTTAGCTTGCGTCTAATACATATGCCTCTCTGTGTTTAATCCTATATATGAGTTAGTTCAATGGTGTTTGATATCTTTTGCAGGTATTGTGTGATTTAAAAATAGTTATAAGTTATGATGGAATTTTGCTCAAAAAAAGTTATGATGGAATGGTCAGAGATGTTGCCTGAAGTACTTGATATAATAGCACAAAAATATATCACTTGCTATGAAGATTATCCGAGTTTTGCAGGCGTGTGTAAGTCTTGGCGTTTAGCGGCTGCAAGAACATACCACAACTCGAATGGACCTCCTTCGCGGTTGCCATCTTTAATGCTTGCAGAAAAAAGTGACGATCAAGAGTCTCGTGAATTGTTCCTCCTCTCAAACAAGAGAATCCGCAAGATAAGACTGCCTGAAGCATATGGGAAGGTATGTGGGTCTTCATGTGGGTGGCTCTTAACTGTTGGAAAAGATTTTTCTTCACAACTCATCAATCCTTTATCTCGTGAAGTCATCAACCTTCCAAAGGTAGACACCTTACCAGAGTTCATTGATCCTTTTGATCACGACGATAGTGATCACGACGACAGTGATCACGAAGCCATCTCAAGGGTAGTCTTTTCGATGGAATCAAAATTGCTGATTGTAATGTACAGTCGGAGGAACATAGGGTTTTGCCATATTGGAGATAACAAGTGGACATCTGTTGAACAGCCTTTCAAGAAATCTATATTATTGGATATTACTTTTTACAACGGACAAGTTTATACTATTGACTGGTATAAGATCCAAGCATGCAATGTTAATGGGAAAGATCCAGCAGTCTTGGTTGACGTAGCAATGATGCCAGAAGATGTTTATCATCAAAATGTGGCGTATTTTGTCTATATAGTTGGACTAGATGATGGTGAGAGGAAGCAATTGTTAGTAATATACAGAGTTTCCAATGCTTGCAAGACAATGAGCTTTAAACTTTTGGCTTATGATTTGGAAAGTGGGAAATGGTCAAAAGTGAAGGATTTCGGTATGAAAACTTTGTTTGTGGGATCTGGTTCGTCGTTTTGGGTGGAGGACACTATGGGGGTGATAAAGGGTAACTGCATATACTACAGAGATAGAGATGATGAATGGCATGGGGAATATGAATGTAGCGAAAAAGGAGGAAGGAGATATACGGGGATTTATCATTTGTCAAATGGAACCATTGAACCTCACATCACAGGAGTTAGAAACCCTTTTGCACCACCTATAATATGGCTTCAATCCATGTGAATTTTATTTACGATGTAATTTGTTATGTTTGTTACGAAGATCTCTCAAACGGTGTTAATCATATCCGGATATTAATTTGATTTTCGAGATTAGTTTGAGTTATTTGATTTTCGGTATTGTATGGTTACTTGTTTTGTTAGAAAAACAAAATAAACGGTGCTTCTTTTATCACATTCAAGTAATCTTATAATTATAGTTTAATGGCAACAGAATGTGAATATAAAACCTTATACATGCTGCTACAATATGCAACTTTAACAGTGCTAGTTTTGTGGACAAGAGTAGTGAAGAAAGGGCGGGATTAGTAGAGATTAGAAGGTTATAATAGTTCGTTGGCCATAAAGAAATAGAAGTCTGATCTAAAAATACGAGTGACCATGGCTACACTTAAGTATTTAACGAATTTTGCAGACGTTTACAGGGTGCGGGTCTTTGTTTCATGATATATGGCGCTTAATCAAACAAGCTTAACTCATTGGTCAATAATTAATTTGTCACATAATTTACCATTAAATAAGCACCCATTCTGCATAAACTAAATAATATCGACTCAAATAAGTGAATCCAAAAATGTTATTCAAAAATATTACTTGCAGTGGAAAAATGGGTTGGTTAGATAACATGTCAAATGCGAGCTTTGATTTGTACAATATCACTCATTTCTGCATAAGAGCAATGGCTTGTTTGCTAGAGACAATCAAATAGAGTGGTTCAGGAATTGAAATTAATATCAGATGGCCTTGGGTGCAAAACTGTTCATATATAGTCATTCCAGTGTTTGTCTTAGATATATTTTTGTATGTATGTATGTTTACATACGTGCTCGAGCTTTTTCTCCGTATGAAATTTTGCTACAGTTTGCAGACTCTGTATCATATTTAATCCTGGATACTAAATACAATCAAAAACATAAAAGAACAGAAAGTTCAGATTGAATCAAATCATCCTTTATAAGATCGCAAAACTCGTGTAAGAAAAAATTAGTTCCTGTTATCAACTAACCCTATATATGGTGGTGTCTCAGTAAATGTTGCTTTTCTAATAAAATGAATTTACACTATTTGTTAAAATGTACAGCTCATCAAAACATTAAGAAACCAAGGATTTTCAGTTGGACGCAAAGAAGATGGTATATATAATGAGCAGAATTTACACTATTTGTTAGACTTTAAGACTCAGGTCAAGATGAAAGTGCTAGTTCAGCCCAAGTTAACAACGAGGCCTTGACCTCTGATGATCCATTGGTGTCCAGTTTGCTTTCTAACGTTACACATAAATCTTGCATGCTTACTTTATCTCTAGGCGTTTCATGAATGCAGTTGCTAACTACTTCTCGTATCGCCTCAAGATCTTCCACTCTGAAAGGTTTCAGTGCAGGATCTACTCCCAATGCCATCTTTTCTGGACCATCCAGATAATCTTTATCCTGATCATAATGGCAGCAAACCACCAGTCAGTTCGTTAAAAAAAGTAAACATAAGATCCCAGAAAATGGTATGTTTTTACACAAAACACGATTCCACACTAACTTTTTTAGGTGGCAGAAAATGGTATGTGATTCGGGTTCTAATTCTGGGGACTAAATGTTTGAAAAAGACGGGTTGGGGGCATTACCTGACCCAGCTAGCCTGTTTTGCCACTAATAGTTACTAGTATATCAAACAAAATGGAACGGGTAACTAGTCAAAATCGATAAATTTTTGTGCGGGTCAAACAGGTTGAACTGACTCGTTAACTCTTTTTTGTCTCTAATTTAGTTGTTTGACCCCTCACCGTTAGCATATATATCAACCAGAACCCTTTTTGACCCGTTATCCAACCCAAACTACTGTTTTGCCAACTGTAATTCTTACCCAGTCAACCAGAAATCCTTTGTCTTTGCAGATTGACGGGCGTCCAGTAACGATTTCCAACAGAAGAACACCAAAAGAATAGATGTTTCCATGAATATCCATATGGTGTGTGTGTAACGAACTCGGTTGAACACACATTGCGCCTTCAGTGCTGATAATACTAGAGTTGTTCTCCGATCTCATAAGAATGGTTTTCCAGCTTTCAAAACCAGAACCCTTTTACTAACAGTTATTATTTGTATAAAGCTCGTACCTTTGGTGAGAAATCTTCTGTAAGATATACTGCACTAGAGTTCAGCTCATATACAGTAAAAGGCGGTTCTATTTCTGTTTGAAGATACTTTAGACCTTTTGATATTCCTACAATGAGCATCATTCTTCGTGTCCAACTTAGCGCCTGGCACCCTTCTTCAGTGCATAAAAAAGATATATAGAATATATTCAATTATTTCGGTAAGAAAATCTTGAAACCAATGATTCTTAATCCTATCGAGTGAGACTTACAATGAAGGTGCTCAGATAACGTCCCATTGGATGCATATTCGAAGACTAACATTCGTGTAGATGGGACACCTTAGATACAATACCCCATCAATCACTCCAGTCACTACTTCTATAGTTAAAAGCCATATGTCAAGCCAAGTTTAACGTTTTAGCCTAATACATGCGTATGCGTACGTGTGATAACAATAAACTATTGAGTAAACGCCGATTCAACGTTACATTTAAATTTGCCGAGGTAAAGAGCATGCTTTCTATCTATCGATTTTTTCTTCGTGATCGATGTGAAAGCAATCAAAGAGTATTAGAATATGTATTCCGACCGGGAAGCTTCAGTTTGTTAAATCATGTGGGATTTACCCGATTGTTGCGACGAGATAAAAAAATTAACCAATTTGTTTCTTTAGTTTTAGTTAATACAAACAATCCCGAAATTGAAAATGGCTATTTATGTAAGTTTTGTTACGTACCATACTAGAAGCTTGCTTTGATTGAGATGTTAATTAAATTGAATTGAATATAGTTGGGTTATGGACTCATATTGGACATGTTGTTGGGCTGTGACCCAAAAAAAGTATATGGTTCTCCATTAAACACACTTCACCCATGCAATACTTGAACGAGAGTTCGAACCATTCTCTGTCAACTTTGTTTTTTATCGTTAACACGAAAACATCTCTTCCATTCGGTCTAAACCAAGATTTTGTTCTTATATAAAAAGCTAATACGTGATTTCTGGTTGCTTTAATAAACACTAGCCGAGTATCTGCGCGTTGCAGTGACGGGTATGCGTGTGATTATATTTTCTAGCGAAAATCTCTTTTGAAGTACTTCTTTTTCGATGGCACGGTTTTTAGTTGCATAATCAGTTAAGATTGAATTAATGATAGAGTGTGGTTTTATATGGTATATGTTCAGGTGTGTAATGCTTAATTTTAGATATGGAATTAACATTGGAGTTAGGAATAGAATATTCAAACTATGAAAAATTTAACTTTGAATCATTCTTACAACTAGCCATATTTACTAACTACGGAAAATGTCATATATATCCTTTTTTTGTGTTAAAATTACATATATATTCAACCTAACATAAAAATTACGTACATATATATTAAATGTAAAACTTAAAATTACATATATATCCAAACTAACTTAATTTTTGGAATTAATTCCATTCTGTTACTTAATTTTTTGGTTTGAAATTAGGTTTGGATTTTGGGTGTGTTTTTATATGGGACATGTTCAGATGTGTAATGTTTAATTTTAAGTTCGAAATTAAGATTGGAGCTAGGAACACCTTCTATATAGTAATATAGATATAGATAGATGAATATTAATGGACAATAAGCTCCGAGTTGTCGTCACTAAAATATATATACAAGCCCATATGTTTTGTGGGCTACATCAGGCAGGAGTCATTTTACCCGATAGTTAAGCTTTTGGATCTCAACTCAATTATATTAAACAAGCATGGCGACAGCCGGCCGCGTTGCGGCCTGGCGGATTATTTTGTCGTTGTATTTGGTTTATGATGATTTTTATCAAAAATTCGAATAGCTGAAAGGTTATGAAACATTCAGGATGAAAGTAATGCAAAGAAATGAGCAAAATCATAACATAGTAGTAATAACAATAGTCCTTTTAAACTCGATACATAGTAGCAATAAGAGTAATTGATAGAAAATATTTACACAATAATGGCGTTCAACTGAGTATTGCCCGTTTCGACCCGACCCATGAACTTGCTGACGTAGGCTTCAAAGTGACCCATTTTGACTCGTTAACTGATATATGCCTTACCGCAGTTCTACATTTTTCAAAGGCAGACTATTCTTCACAGCTCACATGCGGCATGTGGATATAATAACGATTAAGAAAAACCTGAAACATAAAAACTTTGGGAATAGCAAGACATGCATTTTGCATGTGTCTTTTTTAGCTACGCTATTGATCAGTATCATCATAATTCTAGCCTAAACCAGTGTCAACCAATTGTATCCTTTAAACTTAATTACCCCTGATGATAATTTATAAATAAGTGAAAAGAATATATGAGGTATAAAAAGCTAAGGCGAGTACTTACATGTTTTTCTCCATTTAAATGAGATCAAAGAACGGGATAATGTGCGAGGCGTACGGAACCATTAGGCTTCATGTGGAGGAACTCCTCAGTTTTAGGGTTAAATCTTGATGCTCTTGGAAACTTGAACCTAAAACAATTTATGTCAACAGTATTACTATTGCTATATATGTGGTCATTAAATCTTGTTCTTGAAGCAAAGCTATTTTTCTGACAAAATACATTTAAATGTAACCGAAAGAGCTAACCTCATCATGGCTGGTCAAATAATCCTCTAAATGTTATATCTGATATGTAATTGTTAACAACATAAGCTCTCAAAAAGAAGGCGACTCCGAATCCGTACTTGATAGGTAATTGCTTGGACCGTTTTTCAAAACATGCAGCTAAAACTATCTGAATCACAATAAGAATCCTTTCGAGATTCGTTAATAGAGCTGAGGTAGTCGAACAACGCAACAATTATCTCGAATTTAAGGTGGAAAAAATCAATAATTGAGCTGTTACTGCTTCTAGTCGACCCAAACTATCGTTCCAAAGTCTAAACATCCAATAAGGAAATTAGACAGTACAATATACCTGGGTAGAAGTGGATTAGAGGTGTTCTTAGGACCTGCCGAGCACCTCAGTAGCTATCATTTTTCTCATCTTCTGTGCCTGTATTTCAAAGTTTCAGCTAAACTGATCAGCAGCTACAGATAACACATTTTAACTGCAATTTCGAAAACATAAATTTAGCTATCCAAATTTAAGCCCATAAAATAAGCCATTGCAAATTTAGCTATCCTTCATTTGTATATTTACCTCTACTAATTAGTAAACACGGTTGAAAATGAGTAATGAAAGTACCTCGACTAATCGAACGTGTAGGCCTATTACTTCCATGTAAAACATGTTGCCGTCTGTGTCGATATACCTAAAATGATCATTAAATCAGTATATGGTAATATGAAATTCTAGTAAATGTGATTTGAAATAACTGACCAAATCACCTAGACTGATTGAACGTCCAGGGCTATTATTTTCATCTATTGCGCTGGAACCCGGACTTGTTTGTGTGGCCATATCTAAAATGATAACAACAAACAGAAAATTAGTAGATGGTATTATGCAACTCAAATAATGTTTCAAAATAAGTAATCAAATTACCTCGAGTAAGCGAATGTGCAGACCTGCTATTTTTACGCAAAGTGATCAAATTTTAATTCAATGTAATATACTTTTCGTTTATATTATATGTTGCAAATCTGAAGTGATATCCAGATTGTATTGCAACCTTTTGTTTAATTCAGCCCATGTAACAATTATTAAAAAATTAACGGGTCACAGATCTTTATAGTATAATAACAAATGGCATTAACCTGCTAACCTTCCGGGAACCTGGACAACAACAAAAGAATAATAAAAAAAAATTGGGTTCAAAATGCTTCTCATGTGTAGATGAATAAACAAATACTGATGATAAAGTGTATAGCACATGAAAATACCTGTAAAAAATTAATCAGAATGGTGCACCATGCGACAGTGAGTAAGATCATGCACATAGTTTCACCTGTAAGGCCAAAGGAAGCACACATTTCATATTGTAAACAATAATCACATTATATCTCTAACATCATACACTCGTGCAAGCTTACTTACCATTGATACATGCGCCAACTGATAGGACAATGGTTGTTGATCTATCCTGATACAGCTGCCCTGTAGAGGCACTATACCTTGAAACAGTGTATACAAATGGCTCGGCATAAGTAAGCCAACAAAAGTCATATTTAATTGGTAAATAAAATCTTAATGTGTGTACTACTTATAAAGAGGTTGTATTTTGGCTGTGTTACATCTCAAACGGGTCGATCCAACACAGACCAGTTGGTACCGTAATAATAAAGTGTACGGGTGACAGAAAGAAAAACACAGCAGAAGGTAAGATGGAGTACCTGATCTTTCAATATGAACGCATCAGGATTTGTACGACGTCCTGGAGTGCAAGGATTACCTATTGCAGCTGTACTTTTTTCCCTTTTGAAGCATATGGAGACACGGGGCTAAAGGATTGAACGTTTTAGGGAACATACTCAGCTACTTTATCTGGAATTTTCCTGACATAAAAATAATCACTGAATGGTTTTACTATAATTAAGACCTAACAGATAGGAAAAGAGACATTCCATCAATATGAAAAACAATAGTTGGAAAGCCGACAAAAACATGTTACACATGGACTTTAGTGTGTGCATATTTTATGGTGTTTGCAACTGATAAAATATACTTCATCAGATAAGTTTATCTCACACAGGGCAGACACAAATTATTTATAACGCATGTGGTGTTATAGTGTTCTAAGAATGATTCCCTATTTTAACTCTCCTATTGTATATTCAGTTAGAAGGTTGCGAAAACCAATTTGTTATATTCGTTATATCTGTTTAGTACGTAGACAAAGTAACCAAAAGCCAAATGTATATTTGTCATTGCATTGAATCTGGTCATTCATCTTGAAAGTCTGATTAATACCTGTATGTAAAGGCGGTGACCTATGTTGTATTGCAGATTCACCCACCATTCCAATTTCCAATTGCAATAGGCAGCCATTATAAAATATCTACAACTAATATTGTAACAGTTTTATAATGAACTACCTATTGCAATTGCAAAATGTACAGGTTATAGACGTATCAGTTTTAATTGTAGGTTGTTCATCGGACGGCATTCGTTTAAGGTAATGTGGCACTGGACGCACCTGCAAGACAACAAAAGAAAAGTAAAATAAAGTTTGAGACAAAGAAGCGTAAAAAAGCTATAAAAGAAAGAGGGAGTGGAATGTAACAGATTTTGCCAATACATAACAACCTATTTAGGATCTAAACTATACTTGGCAAACATTCCCTTATAGTTGTCTAACAATCATCTTCCTAAATTATGAGACTAAGAAGAAAAACAAAGACTAAAACCAATATGATTTAACAATAGTGTGCTGAGCTATTTAACTTGATCTATAAATTTCCGTAGGTCGACCTCAATTATAACAAACCATTTACTCAACAACCGATTTTCAACACCAACACATACACTAATCCTTCCTAAGTATGGCATACCAAAATAAGCCTTTCATTAAAACACACATATCAAATATTTACATAATAACAGAGCAAACATACAAACAGTAAAGAAATTTATAAAAGAAGAGGTTAGGACAAACTTCTTGTTACGTCAGCTTTCTTACAAATGTTGATACCAAACCTACAAAAAAAGGGCAAGAATGTTATAAAGAATAAAAGTTCACCATGATAGTTGGCTATAACCGTCCTAAAAAAATTTAAGCTATAATCGAACTCAATTTTTTCGTATAAACCCATAAGTATATTCTCCAAAGATTCACACAGTAAAACAACAATATAGAGGTAATCAAATTAATTCCTTGTAGCATAGTACTATGAGAGACAAATAAATTTACCTCCCATCGCCATGGATTAAAGTCGGCTACAACGGTGGATGATGGATGGAGTCGGCTACAACGGGTTTTAGATCGAAAAGTGTGTGGATGTGTTTTGGTAAGAACCCTCTGGAACATCTGAGGCTTCTCACGTTTGGTAGGGTATTTTCTATAGAAAGTCAAAGAGTGTCACGGGCCATGGCAGGTATCAAAAGGGCCGAAACAGGGACACATTTTTTGGGTTGGGCCAGGTCCATTTTTTTTGGCGGGAAAATCGCAGCGTAAAACGACGTAGTATCCGATGGGATTTAATATATACTTATAATTATAATTATAATGATAAGAAGTTGGTTAAACCATTGTTAAACTCAGTTAATAGCTATTTTTGTTTATTTTTTGGAATATAAATGAAACTAAGATACTAAGGGTGTGTTTGTTTCATTAAGATGTTTGAGGTCTGAATCTGACTACCACATCTTACTGGTAAGATGTGGATATAAAGTCTGAATCTGAATGAAATAATGTTGTTTGTTTTTGTATAATTGTCTGAATGCTTTTAATATATGTTTTTTAAGTATATATTAAACTATAACAATACGATGAATTATTTATCAAGAAAAATTTGTCATAGTTACTATAAGTGAAATCGTAAAAGCATTTTCTTAAAGCGGTAAAAATATATTGTACGAACCTTAATTTACATAAGAAAATAATACTACGAAAATATATTAATGAAAAGTAGGTTTCTCACAAATATGATTTTTTTTAATCAATACATTACATGACATAAATTTTGAATAAATTTTTGTACAGGTGAAAATGAAGGGCTTGACGTTTTTTTGTTTTGTTTTTTTGTTTTTTTTTTTTTTTTTTTTTTATTATTAATTGGTCTTGACTTTTTTTTTGGATAATAATGAGTTTCATTACAAATTTTATCCACAAATAACTTTGTTTCATTCATCAGCACGTGACCCACTGACCATTGTACTCTTTACTTTGTTTTTATTTCTCCAATAAAGTCATCTTTTTTCTAAAATAAAATAAAACTCTATCTTCTTCCTTAAAACTTTCAGGCAATACCTCCATAATTTTTGTAAGGGTAAGAGGCGTTAAGACATGATCACCACCTCTAACTGAGTAAGAGCTTTAAGATCTGACCTTGTCTGACTCGCAAGAAAAAAACAAACGCAAAAAAGTCAGACCGAGATCTGACCGCGTCTGACTCAAGAAGATTCAGAGGCGGTAAGACATTTTTTGCGAAAAACAAACACAACCTAAGTTTTTGGTCTTGTATAATAGCTCAACCCTATCTAGAGATATCCAAGTCGTTCTTTGTAAAAGTGATTGCGTTTCGGTTGCGCCTCATGTTGCGTGAGAAACTCGCTATTAAACATTTGCGAGTTAAAGTCCAAGACAAGATAGATGTAATATGTATATCTTGTGAAATAGTTAGTTGCCAAAACTTTTTACCTCGTATAAAACATACATACGATATTTCTTAGGAGTGCTAAAAAATAAATAAAATAATTGGTTAAGTGTATTATTTTCCGTTCATATCTAGCCTAGACGATACGAGGTTACTAGAGCGACTTCGGAAGCGATCAATATTCGTCGACCCGACTTAGATCGACCATGGCTCCTCCGAAGCAATATATATTTGCTACTACTCATTAAAGTTCTGATTTCACATATCGTTCAATGATGTTATTGATTAAAACTTTGTTTATAAATATAAGCAGGAGTGGGGTTTATCCCCTAAGGTGAAGGGTTCGAGGCTTGCATACTGCTTAATTGGATGTCATTGTGGGCTCGAATTACTAACTACTAACTCGCCGTTAAAAAAATGATAATATAACTAATGTTTTACAGCTACACTAAAAGAAAAAGAAAAAGAAAAAGAAAAGGAAAAAAAAAATGTGAATGTGGTAGTGAATAAAATGTTTATAAAGTCTACCTTTTTACTAAACTACAATAGAGATCTAACTACTCCCACTAACAAATCTTTACTTTGAAGATTACCTTTTGAAAATTTTTACGCTCTCCCACTAACAAATAAACTTATAAAATACCATAATTATTTCGATCAATGTGTTGTTGAAAGGTATTTAGTGATTGTGTTTAGTCTAATAACTTTTTTATTAAAAAAAAAAAAAAAAAAAAAAAAAAAAAAAAAAAAAAAACTATATTCATAACAAGAAAATAAACTTATACTGACATTGGTTTTGGTGACACAAAGAAATGTCATTAAATCTAATATTTTAATATCATTTTTTTAGAGTGCGAGTAAAAACTTAAAATTATAAGATTTAATGATAATTTTTATGTACAAAATGCGTCTTAAAAGACAAAAAAATGTATCATCGTATTTTTTGTGTTATTATAAATAGATTTTTACCTAATCAAATTCTACCTGCACTTTCAAGTATAAAAGAAGCACGTAAATATTTTAGTGACAGTTTTTTGTTTATTTATTTATTTATTATTTTTTTGACATTTTTTTGGTTTTAGTGACATTTTTTAAAATTTTGATAACATTTTTTTAAATGTCACCAAAAGACATTATTTTTGTAATATCAAATTATAAAAGTATAAAAGTTATATGTTAAGCATTCATTTGAGTTATTGTAAATAAGAAATGTGTATGTTTTGACAAGGAAGTGACAATGATGATAAATGAATGGCTTTGATTGTATTTTTCTACTGAGTTTGCTTCGAAGGTAATAAACCTGATGACACATTTTGACATTTGACACATCCTACATAATAATTTTCTCATAATTATTACACTGCATTTGATAAGAAGCGTTTTGGGATATTTTGGTACGTTTAACGTTCATGATAAAAAGCTTGTTTGACGATAAAAGATTAACGATTGTAGATTTTTTAAAGGTTATGTTTTTAACTTAATTTTACGCAGTGAAATTCAAACACTTAAATAATATAACCATATATTGCATACAAGAACCACTCACATTTATCAAACTGTAGTTAAACTATCATATAACAATAAGGAGTTGATTTTTCTACATCTTTGTATTAGGCTATAAGCTTTTCAAATTCATTTTTATTTGTGGCAGGTTGTAGACTTTTCTTTTTTCTTTAGAGAACGCTTATTTGGGGTTTGCCTGAGTAGTACCATTTTTCCTTTGCAAAACTTTCAGTTGACCAATCATAGAGGGTATTTGGCGAATGACCAGAGTTCAAACCTAACTCTTGGCTAATTAAGTCACTGAGATGAGAGCTCATTGTTTGAGATCGCGTTTTTGTAGAAATGTTCGGTTGTCATCAAAATATACATGAGATTAGGTGTTCTCGACGATTTAATACTTTACTTTTTTCTTTATTTTTTTATATTTAGAAGGAGCGGGGAAGTATAGAATAAAATAATAAGTGTGGGTCTATTATTATATAAC
Source organism: Artemisia argyi (assembly GCA_030686995.1). NCBI lineage: Eukaryota > Viridiplantae > Streptophyta > Magnoliopsida > Asterales > Asteraceae > Artemisia > Artemisia argyi. The sequence goes on from CM060697.1 coordinate 184,176,497, forward strand.
GACAAATTTGACCGAGAAAATGAATGAAGTACGTTGACATGTAGAAATGGATAGGGAGTGTGCCAGTGAAGTGATGATTGGTTCTAACGTGTGCATAGGAATATATACACATGACAATGACATACATACATTGGAAATATGAAATGTAGGTATTTTCTAGGAACCTCTCGATATCTCATATCTACATGTTATAAGAGAGCAAGGTATCATCACAACCAGGGGAGGAGCCAGAACTTTTATCTCCGTTGGGAGGGGAGGGGGCAAATTACAAAAATATCGAAAATTTTCAAAAATTTACACTATAATTTTTTTTACCGAGGGGTCACGTGACCCCCCGGACCCCCTTTATCTCCACCCCTGATCACAAGACACCCCGCAAAGTCTAATGTGGCTCCGGTTTTAACGCCGCCAAAGGAATACCATGATACCATCCCTTTGTGCCAAATACAACATCAAATAACCGGTGTAAGCCAAATGCATTTTTTTTTCCTAATTGAGTTTTGTTATTTTAATTGGATATGATGGGCCCAAATGACATATGAAAGAGGTGTTATGAGAAAGATGTATTTTGGTGTGTGAGTATTAAAGTGGCGATACTAAAATATCGTTGAAGAGGCACCAAAAAAGTATTTTTGGCATGCCATGATACATTGCTCTTATTTGGTCTCCCTAATAGTTTCACACGTATTTTTCTCCTCAAATAATCACGCGACAACTAACTATACAACACCTATGTTTCACGCATGGTTGGCGCAATTTGAGGGCGGTTCAATGGTTTAACCAAGTTTTTGGTGATATTTTTTTCTTGTGTGAATGTGTGCGTGAGTATGTTTGTCTAGTGAGTTTGATGATACTAAATACAAGAGTTTGGTGACGATTTAATATGGCTAAGAGTTTTTAGCATAGTTGTCAGGATCCTGATTCTAATCTTAAGATCTTACGATATTACGATTCTATAAAGCAAAACCGATCCGGATCTTACGTAGGGTCTTAACAACCTTAAGATCTTATAGGATCCCGATCTTAACCATATGATCTTAAGATTTACTCCGATCCAATCTTACTTTTCTCGAACCGCAAACTAAAAAACTACAAATTTATGGTTTATGTTTTTATATAATTTAAAACTCAACATGTAATTCTTATTAAACACTGATATTCATAATTTATGACAATATTTTAATAAAGCATTCATATAATTTCGTGTTTATAATATATAATAATTTGTAGATTTGAATAATATTACAAAGATCATTAAAAAATGATATTATATTAGGATCTTAGGATCCCGATCTGATTTTACGACCACGATCTTGAGAAAACGAAAACGATCTAGGTTCATATTTTGGGAACAAATTTTTGACGTGACTTTAGTTTATGAATACCAAACATCTGAATTTGAATATCTTTGAGCTTAAACCCACTAAAACCCATCAACTAAACGGGTCTTTAACGTCAAACTCAATTCCAAGAGCGTATACTATAACTTTATTTTATTTTATTTATTTATTTATTTATTTATTGAAGTTAGCTTTATTTTGACAACTGTAATGTATCTTTCTTTTTAAATAATCCAATGATATATTCCGATTTGGCGCACATACACACAAATTCCCTCCAAACTGTAAAAGCCAAAAATGTCAACATCTAATTGGAAATTCGTATCTTGACATTCATAAATAAATAATTTATTTATTTACCAAATTTGTTCTAGCATAGATTATCATACATGTACTTTTAGTTGAAGATTGCAAATTTGTTCTAGCATAGATTATCATACATGTACTTTTAGTACTTTCTCACACATTGAAGGAGTACAAAATTAGTAGACATTTTGATATTTTTGTGTACACAAAGTTCACGAATTGAATGTCTAAAACTCTAAACTATATGTATAGATTTTCAAGATTGTGACCGGTACCAGACCGTTCGGCAAAGGAGCATGACAAATCACGATCAACCTCGATCGCTTGTATAGAACGTTTACATTTCAGGACTATCAAAGTTCAATTACTGTTAAAAGATTACTGCTTTGTGAAAATAAATCTTAAATGACCATATCACTTTTCCGAAAGCAAAAAACATTATCCTGTTTAAATTTGTGTGATGGTGAGTTCACGCATGGTTTAATCAAGTTCGGAAAACATGATTAAGAACATATTTTAGTAACACAAGAAGACTAGCCAAATAGCTTGGATTCTAATGGTACTTCATGTTGTGTAAGAAGATTTTTAATCAAATAGTTGCGGATTCAAGTTTGTATTGTAAACGTTGTAAATAATTAAAATTGACGTTTTAAAAAAAAACTGATGTTGCGGGTTTTTGTTCTGCTTAAAACATGTAAGACAAATTTTTATTGAAATTGTTGTAAAATAGTTGAAATTGACGTTAAAAAAAATAATAATAATTAAGAGTTTGATATATTGCCAAATTATCGTATAACTCAATATCTCACGTCTAAAATACAAGAGTAAATTACAAAGATGGTCCATGTGGTTTTCGTTGACTAACACTCTTGGTTCTTTGACTTCCTTTTTGCACAAACCATCTCTAACTCCGAAACCCTTAACACTCACAGGCCTTTGACCCAACGAAGTTAGGTTTTTTTTACCCTTAAATGTAAGTCACATGACTTATTTTAACGGTCCAATTTAACGTCCGTTGGGTCAAAAGACCGTGAGTGTTAAGGGTTTCGGAGTTAGTGATGGTTGTGCAAAAAAAGTCGAATGATCAAAAGTGTAAGTCAACGCAAACCACAAGGATTATCTTTGTAATTTACTAAAAAAAAGTCAAAGGATCAAAATACATGCGCACATAGCACCCGCAGTCACTGACACAGCCCATTATTTTTAGAAACAAAATAATCCAAAAATCAAGAAAATATTTTCAGAAAAATATATAAAGTGTTCAAACATTCCCACTTTTCATTTTCTTGAAAAGACCCTTTTCATTTTTTTTTTTCATGTGGGTGGTGATTAATTCTTGTTAATATCACTTTGCAACAATCTTTTTACATTTTGGTGTTGATTTGGTTATCTGGGTCACTGTTAAAAAGTTAAAATCTTTAACCTCCTCTGTTCTTGCTTCTGTTTGTTAAGATGAAACAGTTACTTCTGTTATTTGGAGTCTTGTTTTTTGCTGCTACTATTCATGCTGTTCCACCAACTGAAGGTTTGTTACTTTTGTATAGTTTATAGTTTTTTTATATAATGTTTTGTTATTTTATAGATTGTTAGAATAAGTAATGATTTATGAGAAAATTAGCAATGTGGTTTGTTTTTGTTTCAAGATTTTATAAATTTTTTCATATAATTTTTCGTATAATTTGTTGTTTTTCATAGAACTGTTTGAAGAATGTAAGTTGTAATATTGGTTAAATTATATTAGAACGGTACCCACGCAATGCGGCGCCAGTACCATGTGATTATATTTTTCGTTATTTGGTTACACGTTTAGTTGTCTGCATGCTTTATAAGTAGAGATATTAGAGATGGTTAAGCCAAATAATGTAGTATAGATATTAGAGGCGGTACCGCTTCCTAACAAACTTCCTAACCAACTTGCTTCCTGACAAATTAAATAAGTTGTAATATTGGTTGAATAAGTTATAATTTTTGAAGAAATGTGAAAATGAGTAATGTGGGTTCTTATCGGTTGATGAAATTAGCTTAGGGAAGATCTTGATTATTTACGGTTTAGCAATGCTGTTACTAGTTCATGGTTTAGCAAGAAACCCTCCATAAGTACAGTTTTGTAAATATTTAAAATTTTGTGTGATTTTTTGTTGTAGTTCGTGCTCTTATGGTGTTTAAAGAAGGTATATTTGATGACCCGTTAATGGTTTTATCGAATTGGAATGCTTTGGATTCAGATCCTTGTAATTGGGTTGGCATTTCTTGTTTAAACGATCATGTTATCAAAATGTAAGGAGTTTGTGTTTCTTGGATTTATTTATCGGTTTCATAGGGAATGATATCTGTAACGAAAGTGAATTTGTTTGTGTAGTAACATTTCCGGCTGTTCATTAAAAGGATTCATTGCGGAAGAAGTGTCGCAGCTCACATTCTTACGCGAATTGTATGTTAGTTTCATTATCTTAGTTTACAGTAAGAAGACGATAAAACTATTATGATTTTCGCTAATAAATGATCATACTTGCAGGATGCTACATGACAACAATCTCATTGGTCCTATACCGAAAGAAATTGGGTTGTTGAAGTACTTAAAAATCTTGGATTTAGGGAAGAATCAGTTATCTGGACCGATCCCACACGAAATCGGTGGTCTTATTAGTGTTCTGAAAATGTGAGTATATTTTCACTTTTAACCGTTGAATTTTGTCGTTTTGTCATTTAAAGAAATAAACCAAATATGAGTTTGTGTAGTATGTCTGAAGCTATTTATATGTGTTAGAAACTTACAAGCTAATGGATTGACCGGAAAATTGCCTTCTGAGCTTGGTAATCTTAAGAATCTTCAAGAGCTTCGGGTGGATAGAAATAAACTGCAAGGAACGATTCCTGGTGCTAATTTTACGGATCTTGCTTCTGCCATGAAAGGAATGTAAGTTATCGACATTATTATTGGTTTTAATATGTTTATCTGGTTCAACAATCTGTCTGTTATGATATTTAGATTGTGTTTTGGTCCAGGTATGCCTCGAATATGAATGCATTAGGTTTTTGTCGCGCGTCTCCTTTAAAGTTTGCTGATTTCTCATTCAATTACCTTGTGGGGAATATACCTAAATGTTTGGAATATCTTCCAAGGTTAGAAGCGCAATTTCTACCCGCTTTTTTCTTTTATACTTTTCATAAATTGAACAATACGGGTTGCAGCATAATTATAAGGGGTCAAAATGGTGAAAAGAAGCAGCTTAAATGGAAACAAGTCAAACCGGTTGAAATCTGTCAAAAGTATATGTTTCAATGAGAAAACAAGGTTTTTGAAAAGTTAATTTCTTTTGTTGAAGTTACATGTACATTTTAGTAGTCATAACTGATCCGCTAGTTATTCATGAATATAAAAAATTAGTGGACAATTTACGTGTTTTGACCCGTATTCAACGCCCCCATCTTGCCCATTCCAGTAGTCATAATTGACACACCAAAGTTCAATTTTACATAACAAATCATGGACAAAAATGTTTTGGGTCAATCTGACCCGTGTTAAAACGTACCTTTTTGACCCTTTAACCATTTTCTTTCATGAATTATGTGTCTTGGGTCTTATTTCCTTTTGTTCTTCCTTTACAGGGCTAGCTTTCAGGGTAATTGCATAAAGTATAAAGATATTACACCACGTGCTCCTGAACAATGTGGTATGTTTTGTCATGAATAAGACACGGTATTTTACATGTTACAATATGGTGACGCCCGAACTCACAGAGTTTGACTTTTCTGAAACATAGGTATTTCTCCATCAGCTTCTAATAAACCTCCTAAGCCAACTGTAGGAGATATGACACATCATCCTACCGAAGATAAACGAAAGCCTGAATCCTCTTCTTCAAAACCGGCATGGCTTTTAGCTATAGAAGTAGTGACTGGAGTGATTGTAGGCTCCATCTTCCTTGCAGGCCTTCTCATGGCTACTAAAAAGTGGAAAGTTAAACCAAGGATTATAGTTCAATGGAAAAGATCCAGAACCAATAAGGATGGTTTGGAAATCTTGATTGGTGAGAAAACATGTTGTTTATCAGAATCTTATCAATGTATGATAATCCTATACGCCCATTTTAATATTTTTATTTGCGTACGCAGATACTGATTTGCTAAAGGATGTGACGAGATACAGTCGACCAGAACTTGAAGTTGCCTGTGAAGATTTTAGCAACATTATTGGGTCGTCATCAGATAGTATAGTTTACAAAGGAAACATGAAACGTGGTCCCGAAATAGCAGTCATATCCCTTAACAACCAAGAAGAACACTGGACAAGCCATCTTGAGCTTTATTTCGAAAAAGAGGTAACCTTGGAAATCTATACTTTTTGTTGGTGTTTTTAAGATGCAATCTTTTTGCTCATACTTGTCTACCACAAGTTTCCATATTCCTTTAAGCGCCTTTCTATCTGCGAACAAGATTTACAATCATATAATAAGATATTCGAATCCAAAATATTGCTTCACCTGCCATGACTGATGTCCGATACACGGGAAGTATTTTGCCTGGATCTTTTGATAACTGTTAAGAAAAGTAATTAAATCAGATACTAATGAATCCTTTCAAGTTAGCTAACACAAATATTAAAACGACATAATCATAATACTTTTAAACAGTTTTGGAATTTTATATGAGATGGATGTTATAGTGCCATCAGAAAAATGTGAAAAATCAGCCTTTAAGCAAAATTACATATATTAGAAAACACAATAAGTACGTCATAAGTACAGTAAGTAGGCATTTTAATGTTTAGGTTGCATATAGATATGAACCCATAAGAAATGGAAAACAAGTAAAAACTAATAATTAGTGAAATTGTGTTTAGGTTTCGCCAAGTATTGATACTTTTCTTTTTTTTTTTTTTTTTTTTTTTTTTTTTTTTGGGTAACCATGGTTTCCGACCTTTTTCCGAGTAATCCATGGGGCTAGATTATGAATGATCGCCGTCAGTTCCTTTATATAATAATTTATTTGTAACCCATTGTAACGTTTTGGCTTTGGTTGATCAGGTGGCAGATTTGGCAAGGCTAAATCACGAAAACATCGGGAAATTGATGGGGTATTGTATCGAAGGTGTACCATTTACACGAATGTTAGTCTTCGAATATGCATCCAATGGGACGTTATCCGAGCACCTTCATTGTAAGTCTCACTCGATAGGATTAAGAATCAGTGGTTTCAAGATTCTTTTACAGAAACATAATTGAATATATATTATACATATATTTTTTACACAGATGAAGAAGGGTGTCAACCGCTAAGTTGGACACGAAGAATGATGATCATTGTAGGAATATCGAAAGGTCTGAAGTATCTTCACACTGAAATAGAACCGCCTTTTACTATATATGAGCTGAACTCTAGTGCAGTATATCTTACTGAAGATTTCTCACCAAAGGTACGAGCTTAATAGAAATAATAAATGTTTAACATTAACTGAGAACAACTCTAGTACTATCAGCAAGTTGATTTTTTCGCTTTCTGGAATCTTGCAGCTGGTTGATTTTGAAAGCTGGAAAACCATTCTTACGAGATCGGAGAACAACTCTAGTACTATCAGCAACGAAGGCGCAATGTGTGTTCAACCGAGCTCGTTACAAGCACGCCATTTGGATATCCATGGTAACATCTATTCTTTTGGTGTTCTTCTGTTGGAAATCGTTACTGGACGCCCTCCAATCTGCAAAGACAAAGGATTCCTGGTTGACTGGGTAAGAATTACAGTTGGCAAAACAGTAGTTTGGGTCGGATAACGGGTCAAAAAGGGTTCTGGTTGATCTACATGCTAACGGTGAGGAGTCAAACAGCTAAATTAGAGACAAAGAAGAGTTATCGGTTCAGCTCAACCTGTTTGACCCGCACTAAAATTTATCGATTTGGACTAGTTATCCGTTCCATTTTGTTTGAAATAACTATTAGCGGCAAAACATGCGAGTTGGGTCAGGCAATGAGCCCAACCCGTCTTTTTCAAACATTTAGTCCCCAGAATTAGAACCCGGATCACATACCATTTTCTGCCACCCAAAAAGTTAGTGTGGAATCGTGTTTTGTGTAAAACGTACCTTTTTCTGCGATCTCTTGTTTACTTTTTATTGTTTAATGAACTGACTGGTGGTTTGCTGCCATTATTTCAGGCTAAAGATTATCTGGAAGATCCAGAAAAGATGGCATCGGTAGTAGATCCTGCACTGAAACATTTCAGAGTGGAAGATCTTGAGGCTATACGAGAAGTAGTCAGAAGCTGCATTCATGCAAGGCCTAGAGATAAAGTGAGCATACAAGATTTGTGTGCAACATTAGAAAGCAAACTCGACACCACAGGATCATCAGAGCTCAAGGCCTCATCTTTAGCTTGGGCTGAGCTAGCACTTTCATCTTGACCCGAGTCATAAAATCTAACAAATAGTGTAAATTCTACTGATCATATATACCATCTTCTTAGCGTCCAATTGAAAGTGTTTGGTTTGTTAATGTTTTGATCGGGTTGTAAATTTTGACATGGTAAAAGAGTATATAGGGTTAGTTGATAACGGGAACTATTTTTTTCTTATACAAATTTTGTGATCTCATAAAGGATGATTTGATTCAATCTGCACTTTCTGTTATTATATGTTTTTGATTGTTATATTCACATTCTGTTGCCATTAAACTATAATTATAAGATTACTTGAATGTGACAAAACAAGCACCTTTTTTTTTTTTTTTTTTTTTTTTTTTTTTTTTTTTTTTTTTTGATCAAGAACAAAACAAGCAGCCCCAAAATATACACCCATTGCTGCGTCATGAAATTTAAACAATGAATTGTACCATATAACTCAAACTAGTCTTGAAAATTCAGCAGATCCACATAGAAATCGTCAAATTCAATGGAAGATAAATGCATAGATGTAAGGTTCAAGGATGTTGTATTGAAAAATTTGTTCTGAGTTGAATTCATCTTGGATTTGTTAGGTGCATTAGTTTTCCTTGTTTTTATTAAATATGGATGCTTAAGATGTTATATATGCTGTACTTGATCCTTGATCTCATCATGTACATTGTTTAGACTTGTTTCCCAATTTGGTTTCAAAATCATGCTCTAATGGAAGTTATTTAAGTTAAATGGTTCTTTTATGGCTTCATATACTAGCTAGTGCTCTGTTTCTGTGTATGCATTTTCAAACTTTGCAATTTTGGGTATTCAGCAGCAGCAAGACGTGTCGAAGAGATTGAAGATGATTGTTATGAACATAGGCCACGGGTGATGGGCGGATTGATTTGTTTGGTCACACACTTATTTTATCTTTCGCTTACTGTGAAATTGATCTTTTTCTATAGTGCTTCGCAGAGCCCATAATTACCATAGCTCCTAGTGTTTGCTATCTACTGAACACAATTCAAAGATTTATCCCTGCCATAATCTTTGATTACCAACAAACGAGTACCCTATTACTAACGATAGAAGTTTTTGAGAGCTTAATTTTATGTTTTGTAGATAATCATCCATTTTAATTAGATAAGATTCAGTTGTATTTGGGGCCGGACTGATTGTTTAATCAAGTTATTAGTTTGTGAAACTCAAAAAATATGGTCTTAGGCCTACAATGGCATTTTCAAATCAATAAACTCAGGTTTGTATTTGGTTCATGCTCTAGTTTGGGACTGAATGTAGGTGCTCTTTGAGATCATTTTATATTCTGATTTTGCCATGGTTACGCCCAGTTAAGGCCTGGCAGAGAATAAGGATCTCAAATGTCAAAGATTTGCTCACATTATTCAAAGGTGTCACTTGACAATTAAGTTCTAGTTGTTCACATTTTCTTAAAGCTCATCATATTTTTCATGTAGGAATTTCTCATAAGTGGTGACAAGGGTTGGTATTTGCTTAAAATTAACTTAAACCTGTAATCATAATTTGGAAGTTGAATTTTACTACAAAAGTAAAAAAATTTATATGAAAATTTCCAGAACTTAATAATACAACAAAAGAACAAACGGGTACCATAAACTCAAACAAGAACTCCATTCAGGTTAAGTAATATCAAACACCTGCCACATAGTAAGTGTCTATAACGGTTCACAATTAAGCAGCCAAAGGGCCTAGTTTAAGCTACAACCAGTTGTGTATAGAAACAGGAGGTCCCAATAAAAACAAAAGAAAAGGAAGTGCAAACTGAATGTTGTGAAAGCTGCAAAACTAACGGAGCTATCTCTTCTTTCTTCCACCCTTGCCAGATTTCGAAGGTGCGGCAGCAGCATTTGATGTAGATGATGCAGCTTCTTGTTTCTTCACTCTACCAGGGTGTCGAGGAACCAATTCAGCAATACGAATCATCAGCTGTTTTTCTGCAATATTTTTCCAAAATTACTACATAGGCTAAGGTAGAATCTCAAAACTTGATATGCTACATGCTATACCAAATAAATATGCCGCAGAACTTAATTTGCAGGGTAAGATATCTATGTCCCTTCCAAAGCATATAAAAAGTAATTAATTATGCAGAGTATTTGTTCATCGTCTTTCTAACGTGAACTGGTCAACCCAGGTTTTTTCATATCATCAAAATAGCATGCAAGCAGAAAGGCTTGAATCAACATATAAGAGAAAGTTTTGTCAATCGCTAAGTTAATTTAACAGACTCTCACAACAGAGGATCCCAACAAATGCTAAACATCTACTACACTACAGGCACATGGTTGATATGTGGGCAAAAATAATTTTGACCTATGCCCTTGTGAACCTGAACTAAGATCATCAGACAGACAAAAATGTGCACTACAAGATATGACAACATTTAAAAGCATCATTTCTTCAAGATTGGCGGATCAAATTGAATTCTTATTCTCCATTGTATGACTAGAAGTCTAGAATAGTGTCTACTAGTAATACTCAACAAGTTATTCGGTCAGCTGTAAAACGAAAATGCTCGCATTCTATATTTGGCATTAATGCGTAGTTGTACACCCATTGACTGTTAGCGTGGAGAAATTGTTTTTGCTTTCTTCTTCTAGCAACCACTTGGACTGGAACATCAACTAAAGCTCAGGGGTTTGTAAACATGGAAATTAACCTTACACATTGATAGCATATCATTTCTTAAGTTGCCCTACATAGATGATGTAAAGAGAATAAGACAAGTGTTTCTAATTACTATAGTCCTAGTACAGAAAGTACCAATGAATTAAAAATCATTCTTAAAGTTAATCAAATTGCAATCGCAAAGGCTTTATGGCCTTGTGGTGGAGCCAAACTCTGAAGGCACTAAACTCTATTGATGAAATTTGTAGGACCTATGGGGAGTCGAGGGCTATGTTAACAAAGTTTTACACATAAAGCCTGCCTTGCTTTCTATATAGGCATTATGACTAAGTGTCACATGAATCTTCTTATCTTCTGGAAGATTAATGCAGGATCTTGGTTCAAGAAGTCAAAGGTAAACAAGCGATCCTAGATTTTGCAGGTTCAAAGAATACGTTGTGGTATCTCTTAATATTATTTTTATTATTTTTTTTCCTTTCAAAACTAAGTTATGCACTTCACACTAAAAATCTAAATTCATATATGTATTCAGCTTCTGCATCGTTTTTATTACACTCCACCCTGGCTCATGCATATTTCCTCCAAAAAACGATAATTTTTTTGCAATATGGGAGTTGACACAAATTTCAATATCTAAAACACCCCTAAAAGAAGAAAGATATATATAAATGCTCATTGACCACAACCAAAGTCTTGCAATCTTTTTAAGAGGAGGCATATGAAAGAACATCGTGCCCATATCTACCATTCTACAATGTAAAGTCTAGTGCACTAATGGTATTAAGATTAAGTCTGATAATATAAGATTAAATATATATATATATATATATAAAAAAAAAAAAAAAAAAAAAAAAAAAAAAAAAAAAAAAAAAAAAAAAAAAAAAAACACCCCTACCAGCAGCATGTTCCACAAAGTCGTGTTAGTTAGATTTGGTTTCTTGGCAGGCAACCATTGTGGATAATCAAAAGGTATAAACAAACTAAATAAATTGGAGGACCAAGAGAAGAATGCTTACTGTTTGCAATAAGGGGATTGTTTAAAGTTCCATCTGGTCTTTTCAGATTAACCCTCACCCTCCCTACTTGCATGTAATCCCTTGGATATGCTTTATCAATCTTCACAACCATTAAACAAAACTTTAGAAGTATATAAATTACCAAAAGCGAAAAATTAAAATGCATTCTTCAATACAAGAAAAATAGCTTCTCAATGTTTAGATCAAACATATCCATTGTTACAAACCTATAACTCAAACCCAATATGTCTATCTGTGTGAGATTTCATAGAAATCGGTTAATACTATCCAAACCAAAGTTATTATTAAAAAACTACACAATTATACACCAAGAAGGAAGTGATTAGCATTGCATTTTGAAAGTGACTAACATCAGAAATATTACGTTTTTTGATAACAAATAATCAAGTTCCTAGAGTGTGTAAGTAAACTGAAACTAGTTCTAATTATTTCTAAGTTGACTAATAACTTCTAAAATAATCGATTCGCGTATATCGGCAACAAAACTAGTTCTAAATTATTGGATTATCGCAACTTCAAATAACATCCAAACAGTGTTACATGCACCAAATTTTAAGGAGGTGTTTGGATTGCTTAGTTTTTCTGGTCATGCTTCTGCTTAATGCTAATGGTGTTTAGGTTTTACTTATTTTGTAAAAAAAAAATGAAAGAATACGCTAAAACTAATTATTTGCTGAAATTTTTCAAAAACCTGAATGTAGTTTAATTTCAGCAAAAATTAAAGGCCCTCGGTACCAAAATATACTTCCACTCCATTTCCATCCTTCCAACTGACCTAACACCTTTACCCCCGTCATCCCTCACCATTTACTTATACCCTGCCCACTTAAACACACACAAAACATGCTTTCATTACACCCGGGGACCAGAATCTGCTTATTTGAAAATAGGCAGTTTCAAAACGCAATACAGCCCCTAACTATTACTACACATCACTTTCAAAACGAAATACAAACTCTTAACTTTATTTAAAAAAACACACCAAATACGTTGAGAGTTTAAATTTCCCGTAAAATTTAGCTACATTAAAATGCCAATTCAATTTTATAAACAATTAGACGTGAAGGCATTGTCTTTTAAAAGAGACCATGATCAGAACTATTACATCAACTTTCTAGTGTTTGGATACACCAAGACTAAGGGTGTGTTTGTTTAAGCTTATTTGTGGACTTATGTGATTTCGGCTTAGGCTCTAATTTTTCGGCTTATGAGCAGCCCCCATAGGTCTCAAAAATAGTTGGAGCTTATAAAAAATAAGCCGAAACCAACAAACTCCCTCTAATTGTAAAAGTATCTGACTGTGACAACATCCAAACACTATCGATATGAGCTCATTGTGATACAGGGGGTGTTTGTTTGGGCTTATATAGCCGGCTTATGGCTTATTTGGTTTTGGGCTTATGTTTCATAACCTCACTTTTTGTGAGTTATTTTGCAATATTTTTTTGATAATATAAGCTTATTATGACATAATAAATGTATATAAGCCAAAAGATTTCAAAATAAGCCACAAAAAGTCAACTTATGAAACATAAGCCCAAAACCAAATAAGCCATAAGCTGGCTATATAAGCCCAAACAAACACCCCCTATATCCATATGACAGAAAATGCAAAAAATTTATAAAAATAATTATATAAAAAAAAGGAAAGGACCTCAATAGCAAAAGGGATTTTGAGATGACCACAACAATCACCAATTTCCAAAGCGGATGGATTGTCACAAGCTTTAGAAAAAGGGATTCTTCTGCCTTCAGCTATTGTCTTCTTTGAATTCATATAAACCGGATACAATATGTTCCATGTCTTGAAATTAGGTGTGCTTCCATCCATCATTATTATTCCACCTGTTCATTAATTCATTAATTATAAACCGATCGATCACAAAATAAACAAAACATTATGTCACACCTAATAAAACACAATACTTTACAATCACAATGAGATATTGGGAAATATACAAGTAGAGAACCGAGATCAGGCAACAAATGAGACTTCACAACAAAACAGGCTTCCTAGGGATGTTGGAATGGTTGGGCCATTGGGTAAGGGCGTCTAAAGTTATCTTGGTGCTTTTGCAAAGAGGTTGTTTTCACGACTCAAATCCATAACCTTCTGGGGCACAGAGGCACAAGTCGTAACCTTACAAATGCTCCTAATCTCCTATTTTCATCCCCTAGAATACAACTCAATCTAGATATATCAGATATCAACTGAAAGTCAACTACAAACTGAAATTAGAAGCCAAAATGTTTTTCAATTTATTATTAAAGGTCTCTAGGTATAATAAAATGATCAAGAGTGAAGATAAATCACCTATGCGAATTGAATTGACTACCATGGTTTGGAAAAGGAATCCTAGATACAGTACAGCAACGAACTCTGTTAAATGCAAAAAGCACCATTGCTGCTCAATAGCATGCAATGTGCCTCCAGACGAATAAATTAAAACCTAAGAAGATGAACTATCACTAATCTCTCATCAGTTAAAAATACATTCCAAATATGATACAACAATTCATAAGGAGGCAACTTTACTATTCTTGAAGTATTTGACAGAGTATACCAAAAAGGTCACTTCTGAAGCCATTATCTGAGTTTTATGTCAATGGAGCAGAAAATGAATTAATCCTATTCAAAATTATGTTAGTCGAAAAAAGAGGGCAACTAACAGGGTTGTTTTGATAGGCAATTAAACAACTATTCCGTAGATTACAGGTCATTAGATACATTGTGGTGATACACGTCAAATGCTAAAACCCTCAATCCATCAGAGCATGTATTAGGTTCACTTGCATGTCATCCTTTGGCTAGCTTTAATCATCTCTTAAAGGGTATGCATAAAGAAGTAGTAATCGCATATTCGTAATATCACAAAACTTAGAGGTGATTTCTTAGAGCAACTTAATGTAGAAGGATTAAGAGATGTTGGCAGAGCCTAAATTCACCAAATAGTATTGAGATGGAAAGTACACCTAAATAAGTGCAGAAAAAGATTCCTGATCCAACAAAAGCTACAGAAGTCTCGTAACAGAAGAAAAAATAAAATCCATATTCCTAGTTGCATCTATATCCATTCCCCGTTTTCATTTCTAACATACCAAAAAAAAAAAAACTAAATAGTGCATCAAACACATATCTTCATCTATTCCGATATCATAATATTATAGACCTTCATTACATAAAAACAATATAAACAGAACCTCCCAAACCTAACTACCACGTAAGCTCAGATTTACCATATCATAGTAATCATTTGTGAGAATCAATATTTCAATAGTCGCTTTTTTGGGTAACCATGGTTTTACGATTTTTAGGCCGACTAATCCATGGGGTTTGAACCCATCGCCACACAGACTCAAACCAGGTAAAATCTTGCATTTTTAGGAGGTTGGTGTGGCCAGGAATTGAACTTGAGAACTCTCACATATTAGTGATGATAGTCAGAAACCTTTTGCCACTAGGCCACCCCTTGAGTTGTTAAGATAAAGCTTTAAACTGCTATGGTAATATAAGCCGCTAATTTACTTAGTGCTAACTAGCCAGAACTCACTTCTCATAGGGTCTATTGCACACCTAATCAGTTACAGCTACAGGAATCATACAAAGTTCTCTAAAACATTAATAACTGGCAACGCTAACGGTCAATATCATACCTCCTATCATAGGCAGAGACAGGAGAGGGCACGAGGGGCATGTGCCCCCTAAGCGAAAAAAATTGTAGTTTGCCCCCCCCCCCCCCCAAAACCCCAAAAGAACCAATTTGTAGTGTAGTTTCCAAAATTTATCAAAGTGTGCCCCATCGAGCAAAATTTTCTGGCTCCGCCCCTGCGGCTCCTATACGGGCATTTCGTATTAAATCAAACTGCTAAATTCAGTAATTCACATTACAGTAACATATAAAACCCAACAATCAATCAAGCATAAAAAACAAAATTTTAAATAAAATTAGCATCTAATTCCTATCAGATCACAGCCAAAATCTAGGGTAGCAAATAGGTAAGGTAAAAATTATAGATGACTAACAAAACTGATCTGCTAATAAATAGGGTTTCTATAATAAATGATATTGATTAATCTTGTACGTTATTTATTCACATTAACTTTTAAAGTTCATATTAGTATGTTTGACCTCAATCGTCAAAGTAACAATGGCCGGTAGTTTAGCTTGTTCGTCGTTGAGAAAAAAATATAACATTTGATGCACCTCAGAATTTCAAAACTCCACTGATAAAGATTAATGAGCAAACCTATGCTACTTTCAGTATAGAGGGGAAGTTTCCAAACCATATAATATCTCCAGTGTTATCACGTACTTTTGGGAATCAATATACAGAATAACTAAATTCAAAATGTTAGTTATTAAATAGTCGGGTCCTAACGATGGTACATACATGATACAACTCAAAAAAGTGTCAAGGAACATACATTTTCCCACGATAAGTCCTTCTTAGTATGTGTATTTTTTTCGCGTGCATACAGTAACTTTAGGACGAAATGAGTATATAATTGGCCGAAGTTCAATAACCTTATATTATTTCCATACCAATGTTTCGTTATTCAATTTAATTCCTCGAATTTTAGGATGCACTTAGTTGGAAAATTTTCTCCTTCAATAACCTGTATAGCTAGAAGCAACACTTTTCAAACAACACATAAACCGCACTTGAATAACTCAAATCAGGCCTTAAATAGCTTAAATCAGCACAAAAAAAGCTTTTAAAATAAGCACTTAAATAACTCAAATAAGCACTAAAAAGCTGAAAACAACACTCTAAAAAGCCCTCAAAAAAGCTTTAAAAAGCACATAAACTACACCTAAAATAGCTCAAATAAGCTGAACACAACACTGAAATCGATCAGCCCTAAATAACCATAAACAACACTCCAATAACTTAAAAAAAATAATACCATTAAAACAGTTTTATGAAAGCCAATAAGCAACAACATTGAAAATAAAAAAAGGTTAGAGGTTTGAGAACAACCTTTGGTGACGATGAGCGACGCCGGCGAGGGTGGTGATGGCTGACGTGGGCTGTGGTCAGAGGGGTCTTTGGGTTATTCTTGTAAAGGTAAATGAGGGTGTCTTAAAGGATAAAGGTTAAAAATAATAATAATTAAATAAAAATAAAATATATTTGTTTTGTGGTGTTTTTTATTAACTGTATTTTGTAAAATATTTTGTTGAAAAAGATTAATTTGTATATGATTTTTTTTTTCACAAAATATTAAGATGTTTTTCTTCAATATCCCGAGTTTTATTTTTGAAAGAAGTGAGACGAAACAAGATAAATTTATGTTCTAAAGTTTTTTTTTAAGAGAGAAGAGGAAAGAAAATTAGGCTAAACTTTTCTCCAAAACTTTATTCACAAAAGTGAAATGATTTGAAAAGAATTTATTTTAAAAAGCTTTTAATAAATTTAATTATTTAAATGACCTAATATAAAACATAACTTTTATACATAATAAAGGGTATAATTGTAAAATCATCAGTTATATTTTCTTTTCTTTCCTGACTTGGAAACATGATATAAAAAATAAAATTTCATTAATCTTCTCATATTTTCTGCCCATTTTAACTCTTCTATTCTTTTCTTTTCTTTCGTTTCAAAAACTTGGGAACAGAATACAGTGTCATCCGATTATGTTGACTTTTTTTATATCGTTTTCAATTTTTACAAAACTTAAAAATAACAATACATATAAATCCCCTCATTTTAGAGGAAATTGTATATATACCCCTCTAAATATGAATAATTGTATATATCTCCTTTGTACAAGTTTCTGCTACGCATGGTCCAATGATTTTATATATGAATTTACATGCAATTTTTCATCTTTTGAGAGATATATATGCAAAAAAGACCAGAAGAAAATTACATGAAGTTTGTTATTGGTATTGTTTTACGTATGGTATGTAAATCGGTTTTGAGATGGGATGGAAATGGTTTTGTCGTTTGGTTTCTCGTGTTGAACGGTAAGGACCCGATCAGATCGATGTAGATCAAGAAGCTCGGGTAACACTTAAACAAGAACAATGCTACACTGCTGTGAGGCAGTATTTACCCGAGTGTGTAAAAACCTGTGCGATGTTGTGTGTCGCTCTTCTTTTATAAAGAAGCTTATAGGATCTAGAGATAAACCCTTTGGGAGTGATCGACGGCTGCCAGGGTGCCAAGTGTCGATCATCCGAGAGCAAACAAAAAGGACAGATGTCATTCGCCCTTTAGCTCGTAGTCGTGCTTGTCGTGCTTCCCCAATGTGTGATGTCAGATTGTATATCTTAACCACTAGTTGGGGCGCAAATCCATTGACCTTATTTAGTCAGGCCTGAGAGGTCTTTCCAGGCTCTACGTGGCATGAGATTTAAGCCGGTCATATATCAAGTGTTGATTGGGCCTTAGTGATGGGCTTGATCCGAGCATGTAATTAATGGGCTTGGGCTATTAATATTGATACGCTATCAGGTACATCGCTAAAAGTGATACCAATACCCCCTTAATTTTTTATTATCTATAATTTTATTTGTATTATAAAACTGTGAAAAAAAAGCATAATAGAAAATAAAAAGTTTGATAAGTTAAAAATAGCAAAACATGAAAAATATGGAGCATGAAACTGCTTTCTCCTATTAATAAAGTAGGTAAAACTGTCTGAAAAAAATACGAAACATAAACTATAAAGTTTTACAAGTCAAAATTTGTAAAATGCAAAAAATACGAAGAAAAAAAAATATGTTCTCCTGTTTTTTTTTTTTACGCAAAGGTGAATTATATTAATGTCAACTGATTTACATCATGAGAATAACATAAAACTGATAATGGACATCACCCATATCAGATACAAAGAATCACAGATACAATCTAAATCAACATCATATATCTATATATCTGACATTACAAGCCAAGTCTGATAAGCTATCCACATACAAGTATTCAGAACAGAGAAAACTCATTCTCAGCATCCTCAATCCTCAATGTATCCATTCTCAAGCATTCAATTCACCTTTTTAGCATCTACCATCTATCTACATTTCCATTGCTTCATTCCACCAAGCCACTCAACCTGCCACCACAGTAGTCAAGGTGGAAATGAAGAATGGTATCACTAGGAACCCATAATCCATCCATGGGGGGGCTCTGCCAAAACAACCTACATTTCCCTCTCTAAGAAGGGCTTCAGTTGTTTGGGAACACTCTCCCTCCATGATGACCAACCATTGCCTCCTATGCCAATGTATTGAGTGGACCAAGCAGGTTCATCTTTCACTCCTCGCTATTCCACTCATCATACACTGGCCGCCCAAACCACTTACCCTTCACAAAGATCAGCCCTACTTTATGGTACATTTCTCTAGATTAGACCTCCTATATCACCACATATCTTGCCAAACTTCCTCTCAAGGCCAAGTTTGACACAGAAATGGGCTCAAATAGTTACAGTCATACCAAAGAAACTCCAAGATACAAGGTGCTTAATCAATGTAGTGGTCTGCAAATTCCTATTAGAAACAGATTTGAAGCTTTGTCTTCCATGTTGCAGTTGTGTTTTGGTAGTCATCAAGCTTATCCCAAACACCCCTTACAATGAACAATCATTCCAACTACTCAACATTCAATCTGAATTTTGTTTTTATAGTGTCTCACACCCCTGTTTTAGCTAATCAGTAGATTCTATTGAAATGAATTCCCCATATATTAGCAACCCTTTTAACAGCTTCAGAGTTTTTAACATTTAGGTTCATAAGTTTGAGTTGAACTACTTCACATATGTCTTCAAACTGTTTCTTTGCTTCTCTTTTGTCCCCTCTAAATGTTCTCCTGTTAATAGAGCGGGAATTAGAGAAAGTGTATTGGTGGCATTTTGATGCTAGGGGTACCAATATTACCACCCAAATTACCTCGAAAAAGTAAAACAACGTTGCATGCCCTTTGTACATGGAACAAGTTCTTAAGTGATTGTATGCTACTACAAAAACGAATAAATATATGCCCTTTGCTCCAACTAAGGATAGTTTAATAATCGAAAAAGCATTGCTATATATCTTACTACATAATCCTCCTACTCATCTTTCTACCACACAATCATAAAACATGTGTCATGTACTAAGGGTCTGTTTAATTTTATTGTAGCATTAAGTGTTGCCCCTAAGAGGGTAAGGAGTAATAACACCAAATAACACAAACACCACTGCCACGTCAGCGCCACATCACTTTAACACCAAATAACATAACACAAAAAACACCAGGAAATCATAACACCTAATAAGACCACTTTTTACAATTTTACAAATTCTACCATCAACAATTTCATTAATTAAACATTCAAACACTTTATTTATTAAATTTATTTACAAATAACAATTTTATAAATAATAATAATAATAATAATAATAATAATAATAATAATAATAATAAAATGATGGAATACTCCAATATTCTAGCCCATGCATATACTCCAATATTCTAGCCCAGCCCAAATGTTAGCCAAAAAAAAAAAAAAAAAAAAAAAAAAAAAAAAAAAAAACTTGTCTTCTTCACTTGCACACACTACACACACAAACGCAAACCAAACAGACACACACTTAAACACACACACACTACACACACACACAGAAACGCAAATCCCATCCTCCAAACGGTAACATTTATAATGCAAGGGGCTTTTTTATTACCTTTCAAAACATGGCAACGCACGTTACTATACCAACGCACGTTACAAATCTTCTCCAACGTAGACGAGTAGGAATTGGTGAAACGTGGGATAACGCCGTTGAGCCAGTGCCAGGTAGGAATAACGCGCCTTTTGCGTTATCACTCCCTCCCCTCTAATAAAACTGTTTTAACATCCATAGGTTTAACATGTTAAAACTCACTATCAACTGAAACACGAAAGTTGAATACATTGATCCCTCACTTGTAACAGAAGAGCATGCAAATCAAGGATGTGATGAGATACAGTTGACAACAACCTGAAAAACTTAGCAACATTACACGGTCGTCATCAGATAGTCTAGTTTACAAAGGAAACATGCAATGTGGCCCTGACTTGTACCAAAATAATCTTGTCAATCTAATTAATATGTGGTCATTAACACTCTTTGAAAGAGGTTCGTAACAAACATAACAAATTACATGGTAAATAAAATTCACATCGACTAGAGCCATATTGGAGGTGTAAGACGGCTAAATAATTCTCCAGCAAAGTGAAGTTCAATGGGTCCGTCCGACAAGTGATAAATCCCCATATCTCTCCCTTCATCAGCAAATACATCAACTTTAACCATATCATCTGTGTAGTATATGCAGTTACTCTTTATCACCCCCGTTGTCTCCTCCGTCCAAAACGACGAATTATATCCCACAAACAAAGTTTTTGTACCAAGATCCTTCACTTTTGACAAATTCCCACTTTCCAAATCATAAGCGAAAACTTGAAAACCCATTGTGGTATTTATTCCGTATTTGATAATTACTAGCAACTGCTTCCTCTCACCATCATCTAGTCCAACTATATAAGCTGAATACACACATTTATCATAAAATATAACCCATGTCGATGCTACATGAACCAAGACTGTTGGATCTTTCCCATTAACATTCCATGCTTCGATAGCACCACAACGGGAAAGACTATAAATGTGTCCATTGTAGAAAGTAATATCGTGAATTCCACTGTAGTGTTTAACATATGTCCACTTGTTATCTCCAATATGGCAAAATCCTAGTTTCTTATTCCTACCCCATATTACAAGCACCAATTTTGATTCCAACACGAGGACTACCTTTGAGATAAAATACTCCCATTCTAAATGATGAATGTCATTTGAAAAGGTGTCTACCTTTGGAAGGTTGATGATTTCACGAGATAAAGGATTGATGAGTTGTGAAGCAAAATCTTTTGCAACGGTTAGGAGCCATCCACATGATGAAAACCTACATGCCTTACCATATGCTTCAGGGAGTCGTATCTTGCGGATGCTTTTGTTTGAGAGGAGGAACAATTTACGGAACTCCGTATCATCTTTATCTTCACTTTTAACTGAAAGCATTAAATATGGCAACCGCGAAGGAGGTCCATTTCTTGTGGCCGCTAAACGCCAAGATTTGCACACGCCTGCAAAACTTAGATAATCTTCGTAGAAAGTGATATTTTTACGTGCTATGATATCAAGTACTTCAGGCAACATATCCGACCATCCTATCATAGCTTATAACTGTCTTTTGATCGAGTCACACAACAACTACAAAAGATATCAAAAACCGTTAAACTTTAACTCATATATGACAAGGGTGCTAACTTATAAATGTCTCTACATAAGAATTTCAAGTTTTACCAAACATAAAAGTCACAAATATGAAAAGGAAGAATGGAAAATTACCTCGGAGAATTAAAACGGCGCTGCCCTTTGCAACTAGGAACATTGGTTCTAGTGTAACTATAAAAATAAAATAATAACATTAAAAAAATCAGGCCCGTTTATGCTCCAGGCCTCATTGACCCGAATACAGTTTGCACTAAAAGTCAATTACAAAGGTCAATATGATATTTTCTAAGCTGACAAGATTATGAACTGGTTGCAAATTTAATATTTTTTATGTGTGGCATTGGTTATGGACTAATCTTGAAAACTTAACGGATTATTCACATTAACTTTTAAGGTTCATATTAGTATGTTTGACATCAATGGTCAAAGTAGCAATGTCCGGTAGTTTAGCTTGTTCATCGTTGAGAAAAAATATAACATTTGATGCACCTCAGAATTTCAAACTATGAAATTTTCAACCCATATAATATCTCCAGTGAAGTAATATGATTGTGACATGTTTTCTAACCCGCCAATTTTTCTACTGCTAGTAACAAAAATTCGAGTATTGATAAACATTTCTTACCCATTTTGGACGCATTCATACTTTAAAAAACAAAGGAAAAAAAAAAAAAAAAAAAAAAGATTTTCAAGCAACTGAGTTTAGTGTTTCTGAAGATAAGACCAGAGTAATATAAACATATGGCTTGATTAGTACCTGTCCTTTGGATACTGAGTCGATATCAACAGCATATTTCTTATACAATGTTTGAAATCTAAACGAACTAGTAATTTGTGTTTAAATCACAATTTTGGATTCACTTATTTGAGTCAATATTATTTAGTTTATGCAAAATCGGTGCATGTTTAATGGCAAATTCTATTGACAAATGAATTATTGACCAATGAGTTAAACTCGAGAGCCAAAAAAATGAATGAAATCTTTTGACACTAAAGCTACACCTCCACAGTTGTCTGATAAAGAGCACCATATATATATATATCTCATCTCTCTTTCTCCACAAAATCTGCATCCAAGAATCGTGAAGCATTTTCAAAAAAATTTCTAAGTGTGGCCTTGATCACTGGTATCCTTGGGTCCACCTCTCTTTTTCAGGTCAACGGACTATCATGGCCTTCCCTTCGTTCTCGATAATTTAAAGAAACATATTGTCTATCTGCCAACTTCAAGCTGTACAACTCATTGAACACCACCACGTAGCCCCCGGTCAACCTTTACTTTTGGCCCGTATATCCTAACCAAATGAACCCCATATTCTAAATAAGGGTGTTTAAAACCACTGATGAGTGTGTAGATACTCATCATTTTTATCTCGTTTTAACTGCCAAAACACGTGAAAATACTCAAGAAAGCATCAAAATACGAAGAAAATCCCAAAGATCGTGTTTTATATGTTTCTGATGCAAAACGAGTGAAAACAAACGAAAAACGAACAAAATTTGCATATTTGGCAGTTTCAGTCCCCCAACTTTCAAAGTTTTACAAAACTAGTCCCTAGTCAGTCATTTCAAAGAAAAGTCAACCCTTGCTCTTTAAAAGTCAAAATGAATCGCAAATGATCTTTGGGTAAAATGTTTTCAAAAGATTGCAAGTCAAACCTTTGAAATTTCACAATTGGCATGTTTGGTCCCTGTGCTTTGGAATTTGGCATAATTGGTCCCCGGGTGTTGTAAAAATAGAAAAATGTAAATTATGGTCCTTTGATAAGTAAAACATGGCAACTATGATCCCTTGGAAAGATGTGAGAAGTTTACATTTCAGTCCCTTCAACTTTGCAACATTTACATAAATGGTCCTTGTTGACTAAATACTACACAAACGGATCCCATGTTGTTATCTTACCAAATCCAACCCAACACTTCCCAAAATCCAAATTACAAACACAACCAACTCCAGCCCACCCTTATCACTCCACCTTTGGCCCATCTCACCCTCCAAGCCCAAAACACAATTAATAAAACCACACCTCCCACTGTTTTATTATCTCAACCTAGTCAAACCCTTGGTCAAAACCATCTTCTTCCTAAACCACCCCGTGAACCTGCAATAAGCCAAACACAACTATCACCATCCACCCATCACCATCCCCTTTGTCCTCCACACCACTCCCCAATCCCACTACTATTTCCCCCTCCTCACAAACCATACCTACCCCAGCCATGTCACCAATCCACCACAACTCGTTTGGGCGCCAAAAACCAATAGAAGGTTGAGATGAAGACAAGAGCAATTGGATGGTTGAGATTTGCTCACAAAAGCACAAGGATTAGGGTTGAGCTGATTACACTCACTGAAGACAAAGACAAAGAGATCAAATTCGTACCTACCTCTCCTTAGTGTTAGTATAAATAGTGGTATTGTAAGCCCTTATGAGGCATCTCAGTTTTATTTATCTTTTCAGTTTTTAAAAAGCTTTATTGTAATTCAAATTTTTCTAAGTTTAATGAAAGTATTCTCAAGTTATTTCAAGTTTATGTTTCCAGTTAAGGTTTAAAAGTTCTAGTTATTTCACTAAGAAGTTTGGTATCTTATTCATTATGTTGTTCAGTTGAGTTTGAAAGAAAAGAAAATATATATATAAAAATTAAAAAAAAAAAAAAAAAGGTTACTAAAGAAGGGTGAATGCAGCAGTAGCAGGGTGAAATTGATGGAGTATGGTTTAGAGTCTCTTGGGAGACTATAGGTGGTTCTGTGTTCATAATCCTCAGATTCATCATTGCTTTGGAAAACAAGTAAAGTTTTAATATAAATTTCCTGTTTCATATATTTGTTGTTGATTGTTTTCCTTAAATTGTGAAACCCTGTTTAGTTAAACTCACAAGTGATTAGTGATAGTTTATTAGCTAGGCAGTTTAGCTTCTTGTTTTGAATAATCACCAAGTCAGCTTAGCAAAGGGGTGTTTGGCATTATTGTTATTCATATGCCTTGGCTGTTGTAGTCAACCAAACACCATCTAGGCAGTCTTCTTAGGGCATTGTTAGATTATTGGCAACAATGGTTGTGTAGCTTGAGCATTTTAGTCAGATGTCTTGTTTTTAAAATTGGCACAGCTTAACCGTGTAACAAGCAGGTGAGAACAATTGATGTTGTACTTGCTCCCTGTAGTGAGAACGATTGTTGGTTATGAGTTTTGATAAGCTCTTGTGAGCTTATGTGTTTATTTGCATTTCCTTGAGCTGCTGCTACTTTATTTTGCTCTTAAAGATCTTAAATCTCTTTGTTGTTCTTGTTATTGTTGTTTAGATCTTGTTGTTGTATCTGTGTTTGAATAAATTAATGTTGATTGATTCTTGTTGTTTGTACTTGTGCCACTGTCTTGCCTAAGCTGAGTTTGTTTTGGTATATTTAGCCATTTGAGTGGTTAATCTTGAACAAAGTTTTTAAAATAAAGTCAAATTTGAGTCTTGAAACTATTTTGGAATTTGAGTTGGAAATCAGTGAGTTTGTGTTTGAAAAGAATTGTTAGTTTGTTTGTGTATAACTGAGTTGTGAAGGAAAAAAATAAAAGAAATAAATAATAAAAGTTGCAAAAAGTCTGGGTGGGATTCGAACCCCAGACCTCTTGCACACAGCCTCAACACACAACACCACAACCACTGCGCCCTTGGGTCTTTTTCAATCATTCCTTGCAAGATTTAATACTAGACCTTTGATGAGTATTGTAACCTTAATAAGCTTACCAGCTTATAACTGCTTAACCTGAGCTTATTTTGTACTGAGCCTAGCTTGTTTTTATTTTTCCTAGAATAATATTAGTTTATAGTTTTTATTAAAAAAGTTTCATAATTTTCAGATTAGTTTTAGTATTTATTATAAATTAATTAGAGTTTAATAGTAATTTAATTATAATAAATAGAATTTTATTTGAAAAATTAATTTTCTTTTTTCAAAAATTTTCTTTTGTCTTTTAGCACGTAAGAAAATTAATTGGAAACTCGTAGGACGTTTGGAACTTAAAATTCACGTTTTATTTTGCGCACTCGCGTAATTTTTAAATAAACGTTACGTTTTCAATTTAGTTTACGTTTTAGGATTCCCGATACCTAATTATGCTTTCCCGTAGTTTTTAGGTATTTCTTAGATTGTTAGTTGTCTTAGGTTAGTTTACTTTTACATTCGTTCGTTAATTTTCAAATTCGTTAGTTTAACGTATCGCAAAACCAAATAACCTTTCCAATCATACAAGATTTTAATCCCAATCTCATTCGAAGCTTTCCATTCACACCTCGTTGGGGTACGACCCGGGAAATCACTTCCCGGTCTCACAATTTGAATGTCACTTTCACAAGTTTTGCGAGGTAATCGTTTTCCTAAACGGTTTACTCGTATTACTTCACGTCTATTTGTCTCACGATAAATTAGACTTCACGTTTGTTGATATTTTGATAAATTGTTGTTTGCACACACCAAAACACAACGAATCAACCACCAAGCTCAAAAAATCTGCATTCTCGCGGCTGATATATAAAGTGGAAAATGAAACCGACGATTATATTTTAATGGAAGAACTCCAGAACCAATAAAGACCGTATATATGGAAATCTTGATTGGTGAGAAAAGTTTGTTGTTTATCAATATCTTATCATTGTATGACAATCCTTATATGCCATTTTAGTTTTTTCCTTTCTGTGTGTACTGTGATACTGAGATGCTGCAAGATGTGATGAGACACACTCGCAAGAACTTGAAGTCGCGTGTGAAAATTTAGCAACATTATTGGGTCGTCATCAAATACTATAGTTTAAAAAGGAAACGTGGTCCCAAAATAGCAGTCATATCAGTGCTCTGATTAGTTACCTCACCCAATTTATGATCAAAAACTTAAAATCTATCATCAGTGCACCGAATTACTGAATCAAAAATATAAAATAACATAATGTGGCAACATTTTATAGGGAAATAGCGGTACGTCGAGTTCCTATGTAACATAAACTCACATTGTGTTGCCATCAAATTATAATGACAGGATTACTTATCTTGAATGTGACCAAACACGCACCGTTTTTTCTATGAACAAAAACAAAACAAACACTGTTGTACCACACATTATCCAATTGCTGCTATCTAATAAATCATGAAATTTGAACAGTAATCTTGAAAATCTAACTAATATGTGATCATTAATACCGTTTGAAAGAGCTTCATATAACAAACATAAAAGTTACATTTAAATAAAATTCACATCGATTGAAGCCATATTGGTGGTGTAAAATGGCTAAGTGATTCTCCTGCAAAGTGAGGTTCGATAGTTCCGTCTGACAAATGGTAAATCCCCATATCTCTCCCTCCTCCTTTTTTGCTATCACAGTATTCCCCACGTTCATCATCTGTGTAGTATATGCAGTTACCCTTTATCACTCCCGTAGTGTCCTCTATCCAAAATGACGAATTATATCCCACAAACAAAGTTTTTGTGCCAAAATCCTTCACTTTTGACCACGGATCTTCAGTTCCACTTTTCAAATCATAAGCCAAAACTTGAAAACTCTTTGTCTTGTAAGTCTCGGGACATTTTCCATCATTATACACCCCCTCTTTTATAATTACTAGCAACTGCTTCCTCTCGCCATCATCTAGTCCAACTATATAAGCATAAATAATCGCAGATTGATCATAAACAAGTTTAGCTGGGATTCTTACTGCACGAACCAAGACAGTTGGATCATTCCCATTAATATTGCATGCTCGGATAACACGATTCCATTCAAGATAATAAATGTGTCCGTTGTAGAAAGTAATATCGACAATGCCTCTGTTCGTTTCCACAGATGTCCACTTGTTATCTCCAATATGGCAAAATCCTAGCTTATTTTCACAACCCCATAATACAACCACCAATTTTGATTCCAGCAAGAGGACTACCTTTTGGATGGCAATACGCCAATTTAAAGGATGAATGAACTCTGGAAAGGTGTTTGCCTTTGGAAGGTTGATGATTTCACGAGATAAAGGATTGATGAGTTGTGAAGCAAAATCTTTTCCAACGGTTAAGAGCCACCCACATGAAGACATGCATATCTTCCCATATGCTTCAGGGAGTTGTATCCTGCGGATGCTCTTGTTTGAGAGGAGGAACAATTCACGAGACTCATGATCATCACTTTTTTCTGCAAGCATTAAAGATGGCAACCCTGAAGGTGGTCCATTTGAGTTGCGGTATGTTCTTGCGGCCGCTAAATGCCAAGACTTACACACACCTGCAAAACTCGGATAATCTTCGTAGCAAGTGATATATTTTTGTGCTATTATATCAAGTACTTCAGGCAACATCTCTGACCATCCCATCATAACTTATAATTATTTTTAAATCACACAAAACCTGCAAAGGATATCAAATACCATTGAATTAACACACATATAACAAGGGTGCTAAGTGCTAATAAATATATGTTTTTACATAACAACAACTACAACAACAACAATGCCTAATTCTACAATATCAGGGGTCTAAGAAGATAGAACTTAAACAGTCACAGCTTATAAACTGATAGTATGGGGCACTATTTGGTATAAAAAAAATACATACATGTGGTGAGCATTAGTGAATAGGAGTATAAGAATATGGGCACTATGATTATACTGATAAAAACATAGGAGTAAAACTCATAGAGCCATGATTCATGAACCTATAAAAATATAATACCATGCATGCATGCGATAATTCCATATATTAAAAGCAAGCTAATTAAGCATAGGACTATACTCATAGAAATCGTACCTCAAATTTGTGAGAACTTTAGAATCGCTATGTTTTGTGTGATTTGTTAAACAAGTTTTGATTTCTATTTAAACTATAAAAAACCGATAATTGGGTTGGTGTTTTTAGTCGGTTATGGGCCGAGATTCATTAAGCAAATTTTCATACACATGCTTCATTATTCAATAAGGACAAAAAGTTTAAATTAGAAGATAATGTTTTTTTTAGAAATCATTGTGCTTTACTAATACTCTTACGCCTTAACATGTGTGGTCGTGAATTTATTAAGAAATTTACCTTGTTTCCTTCAATAATGAATTATTTATTTATGGAATTCAATATTCTCTCCAAATATAATATAATAACAAGGAGCTCTCTTTTTTCAAAAGTTGTTGATAACAAGTAATTTCTTTTTACATTACATTACATCTAGGTATGTTTGACCTCAATGGTCAAAGTAGCAATGGCCGGTAGGTTAGCTTGTTCGTCTTTGAGAAAAAATATAACATTTGATGCACCTCAGAATTTCAAAACTCCTGTTGATGCATAATCTGGCGCGGACTGATTCAACGACTCTCCTTGGGCCGTTAGTCGTCTTCTCGAGCCCTAAGTAGACCTGTCAACAAAGAGAACCCGTTAGGAGTGGACCCGAGGCATGGATTAGAGTTTAGGCGTAGAGTGAGCCGCTGTCTGCCGGGCCTGGCCCATGTAGGGTCCAGTCCGGACTATGCGTCTACAACTCCACTGATAAAGATTAATGAGCAAACCTATGCTACTTTCAGTATAGAGGGGAACTTTTCAACCCATATAATATCTCCAATGAAGTAATATGATTGTGACATGTTTTCTAACCCGCCCATTTTTTGCTGCTAGTAACAAAAATATGAGTATTGATAAACATTTCTTACCCATTTTGGACGCATTCATACTTTAAAAAACGAAAAAAAAAAAAAAAAATTCCAGCAACTGAGTTTAGTGTTTCTGTGCTTTGTCTTGATTAGTACCTGTGCTTTGGATACTGAGTCGATATCAGCAGCATATTTCTTATACAGTGTTTGACATCTAAACGTACTAGTGATTTGTGTTTAAATCACATTTTTGGATTCACTTATTTGAGTCAATATTATTTAGTTGAGAAAAGTCCAAAATACATCCCTGAAGTATCTCAAATGATACGTTTACACCCTTTTTCTTTTTTTGTCTCAAATATCATCCCTCCGTTAGTAACTTTGGAACAAATACATCCCTATGGACTAACGATGCAAAATTTTGCCCGTTAAGTACCCCACGTGTTAGTCACGTGAGGGGTATTTTTGTCTTTTTACACACCCCTTTTATATATAACGCCTCTTTTAGGGGGAAATCATAATCCCAGTTCTTCGTTTTCCCTCTAAAACACACAGATATACCAAGAGGCGAAAAACTAAAAACCCCCAAATCCAATTCCAGTGTTCAATTAAAAAACCCCAAATCCAATTATAATTAAAAACAATGGTGGTTGTGGAATGGAGAATTCGCGACTATGATGATCCTGTGGATGAACAACAAGCATACAGTAAGTTTAATTTTATGTATAACCACATAATCTTTTAATGATTGAAACCCTAATATTGTATTTGTTAATTGTTAATAGCAGGTTCAAGACAAAACTTCTTCTCATTGAAGATTCATCATGGTGGTTTTTTCACTAACCCCCCAGGTAGAACCTACAAAAATGGGAAACATAATTATGTGGACTTTATAGATGTGGACTTATTTTCTGTGATTGAGTTAAATGACATGGTTAAAATGTTAGGTTACAAGGGTAAAGGTTGTAAGATGTTCTATCATTGGAGAGTACCTAACTCTGAATTAGATCATGGATTACAAGCACTAGGTGGTGATATGGATGTGCTTAACTTAGTTGGGTATGCTAATAAGATCAAACTGATTGATGTGTATATTGAGCATGATTATACAGTTCTAGATACTTATTTGAAATCACCATTTACATCACCACAGAAAGTGATTTTGGAGGAAATAGATGTAGAAGAAACTAGTGCTTTAGTTAAGAAGACCATTAAGAAGCCTGCTTTGAATTCAAGTCTAGTTAGGATGCCTTTTAAGAAGCCTGGTTTGAAGGAAACTAGATTGCCAATGTTGTTGCTTGAGGATGGACCAAGTGAGAATGCAAATGTAGATGGACCACCTATGAATGCTAATGTAGATGGACCAAGTGTGCCTGTGGATAGTGATGCACCTATTTTCAGTGAGGCAGCAAGTGTGAATGAGACTAGTGATGCTTGTGACTCTGAGAGTTTTAGTGGAGGGTATGAGACTAGTTCTGAGACTGAGGATAGCCAAGATAGTGATTATATACAAACAGACGAGGAACATGAGATAAATGAAGTGGATGTAGATATGGAAGAATTCTATAAAAATGTTGATATAGATGCAGAATGGGCTGGTGTTAGAAATGACAATGCCAGTGAGACTGTTGAATTAGGAGTGGAAGAAGCATATGATCTAGATGACTTTGATATGCCTATGTACATTGAAAGTGAAAGTGAGGCTGAAAGTGTTAATGAAAAAAATACTAATAGAAGAAAGAGAGCAATGGCAAATTTAAGAAAGGAAGTAGGTCATCATAGTGGGAGTGTAGGTCAAAGTAAAGAGTCATTCTTTGTGGGAAGACAGTTTGGGAATAAAAAAGAAATTTCAGCAATGGTTAATCAAGTTGCTGTGGCTACTAGAAGACAATTGTACACTTGGAAAAATGACAAACAAAGGGTAAGAGTAGTATGCAGGGGAAAGTGTCCTGTGTTTACAGAGTCCACTGGGCCAACAAAAGCTAGTGGGTCAAGTACAACTGGGCCAAATGATGTTGGGCAGGGAATAAAAAAAGTGGGTGGATTGAGGATAAAGGTAGGTGGGAAAAAGGGCTCTTATCTTTATGAACATATTACATGTCCATGGACTTTGCACATTTCAAATGACAATCAAGGCACATGGACTGTGCAAACCCTAAATGATTCACATGATTGTCTGCAAACAAGAGATGTGAAAAAGTGCACAAACAAGTTTCTTTCCAAAGATGTTGAAGAAGTCACCAAACCAAACCCTGAAATCCCAATTAAAGCCTTAAAGGAACAACTTCAACAGAAATATCAACTTAATATCTCTACAAGCAAGATCAAAAGAGCAAAGGGTCAGGCAGTGATGAAGGTTAAGGGTGATTTTAGTGAACAATATGGTGGTATAAGAGATTATGTCTTAGAGCTGCAAAGGAGCAATGAAGACACAACTGTTAAGCTAGATCTAGAAAGAGACTATAATCCCAATGAAACAACAAGACAGTTCAAAAGGATATATGTGTGTATTGGAGCTTTGAAAAGAGGGTTTAAAGCAGGGTTAAGAGACTTGCTTGGGCTAGATGGTTGTTTTATGAAAGGAAAGTACCCCGGTCAATTACTCACTGCTGTTGGGATAGATGCAAACCATGGGACATATCCACTTGCCTATGCCATTGTGGAAGCAGAAAACATGAGTGCTTGGTGTTGGTTTCTGACTTGTTTGGGTGATGACTTGGATTTGGGACCCATGTCCAATTTCACTTTTATAACTGATAGACAAAAGGTAAACTTCCTTAATTCCTATCTATTTATTAAATGTGTCTAATAGTTACTAATTCTAATTTATGCTATTGTAGGGCCTTATACCTGCAATTGTCAAAGTTTTCCCATGTGCTGAGCATAGATTCTGTGTTAGACATATTTATGAGAATATGAAGCAAAAATGGAAAGGTGAAGAATACAAAAAATTAGTTTGGAAATGTGCATCAGCTACAAC
Source organism: Artemisia argyi (assembly GCA_030686995.1). Lineage (NCBI taxonomy): Eukaryota > Viridiplantae > Streptophyta > Magnoliopsida > Asterales > Asteraceae > Artemisia > Artemisia argyi. The sequence continues at coordinate 184,209,069 of CM060697.1, forward strand.
TATTCAGTATTTTGATAGGGCAATGGACAAGTTAAAAAAGCTGGATGAAGAAGCATATGACTATTTGAGGAAGATATCTGCACAGCACTGGTCAAGATCCCATTTCAGTGGTAATGTTATTTTATATTCTGTTGCTTTATTTGCTTTCAATACTTATCTTATAAAATGCTTATTTCTAGTACCCATGGTATTGCTTAATGTAGGTAGAGCACATTGTGATGTTTTGTTAAACAATCTGTGTGAAGTCTTTAATAGACAGTTGTTGGATGGGAGAGATGCTCCAATTTTGACAGCATTGGAATTTGTTAGGGAATACTTGATGAAAAGAATAGTTAATGTTCAAAAAGTTATAGCAAAGAGTCAAGGACCTTTAACACCAGCTGCAACAAAGTTGTTTGATGCAATAAAGCATGATGCCACATTCTACACGGTAAACTGTTATCTTTTTAAAAGCTTGCTTAATTTGTAATGTACTGCTTACTAAATTTGTTAAATGCTTATTAATAAATTTGTAAACTGTTATGGTATAATGCTAGGTTCTTTTTGGTGGTGGTACACAGTACCAAGTTAGTGGGCCATGGCAAGACCAGTGTGTGGTTGATGTCCAAGAGAAGACATGCAGCTGTAGAAAATGGGAGCTCACTGGAATGCCTTGTAAACATGCAGTTGCAGTCATCAATGACATGGCTGCAAACAGTACTGAAATTGGGTTGCCAGAGACATAGGTGCATAGATGCTATTGGCTCACAATTTGGAAGAAGCAGTACACTTACACCATCAACCCTTGTACTGGAAGACCATTGTGGTAGAAACATCCTAGCCCATACATTATCATTCCCCCAAAGGTTCACCCACAGATTGGAAGGCCACCAAAAAAGAGGAGAAAGACTGCAGATGAGATATCAAGCCAAAGGATGTCTAAAAGAGGTAAGCTATCTAAGCTTGGGAAAACTGTGACATGCCTTAAATGCCACAAAACAGGACACAACAGAAGAACATGTAAGATGAAGGTTGCTGGATCACAACCAACTTCTTTTGCTGGTTCACAGAATTCAAATGTTGCTGGAACACAATGTTCAGGGGTTGGTGGATCTCAAACTTCTGCAAGATCTAAAAAAGTATCAAAGGGAAAAGCCAAACTCTGAATTAGGTGGTAGTTAATGTCTTTTAAGGTCAATGTTTAAGTCTTTTGGTTATGGTTAGTCTTATTGAATGTTAAGATCAGTGTTTGGATCTTTTGAAACTCTGTATGCATCACTGTTTGGATTAATGTTTAAGTCTGTTTTCTTATTCAATGTTATTGGTTTATTTGCTGCAAATTTCATAGTTTTGGCATTCATAATCAGCATACAACAGTTTTATTGAAAGGCATTTAAGCCAAGATCCTAAAGCAACCATACAACATTTTCATTCCAAACCAAACACACTAAAAGCCTTTTTTTTCCCCTTGCCTTTTCCATCTGTGGGCTTTTTCACTTCAAAAGACTTGATACCATGTTCCTGACAAAATTCCTTGTTTGGAAGTCCAAGAACCTTAAGCCTCTCCTTAAAAGCTTGTTTTGCATCAACAATGTTTGAACTTGTGCCAATTTTTGACCCATAATCAGGAAACTCCTCATTGAATGAAACAGAGTTTTCCTCTGCAACTTTTGGAAAATAATTGGTCCATCCTGAATCACCTGTGGAAGAATCACTTGAAATGTAGATAATTTCTGCACAAAAAACCAAAAAACAAAAAAAACAAATAAATTTCAAAATAAATAATTTCTGTTTGAAATGGCCCATATTGATTCACATAAAGATGCATCACTACCTGTTTTCTTGTTCTTGTTGGAATTCATGTTTTTCATGTGTATGTTTTGATACAAATGTGATTTGGGGGTATGCAGGTATATATAGCCATGTGCAGAATTGGTCCAAAAAGGGTCAATGTGCAGTCCCTTCATGCCAAAGTGGTCCAACTGCAGTCCCAATGTCCAACTGCAGTCCCAATGTTCAGAATGGGTAGAAAAAAATAGTGAGATTCTCTTCCATATTTCCCATGTGCAAACTACTTTATTCATGCACTCTATGACTATGCATGTCTGTTTCTCTTTATTCATGCAGTCCCAATGTGCAGAAGCTATCAAACATCTAAAGCTATGGTTGGAAAAAAATAGTCCAATTGGTGGTAAAAACCAAGGACTTTGCTAACATTTGCACTTGTATCAATTTAACCCATTTCAAGAAGAACACAGTCAATTGCCAAAAAAAACCATACACATTTCATTAATAACTTGAAACATTACATTAGTACATTTCATTTCATTTCATCAACAAATACATAACAAAGAACAACCAACTTAATCCTAACATGATCTTCAATCTTCTAGCTTTTGAAGCATTTTCCCTTGCTGTTGCAGCAGTTACTCTAATTGTTTCTTGAAGCTGATTCATGTTGTTTAATAATCCAGGAATAATCATGACGGATCTTGCACACATAGGAGGATCCACCCAGTCTTGAAACCCATCATTAGGTTCCTTACAACAAACAATTATAAATAATTAAATACACAATTAAACTTACACATCCACTTTCAAATTCAACAAATTGTTAACAACTTACAGGTTTTGGACAACAATAAAATCGTCTTCCAGGGTTGGCTGGTCTCCATGTAGTTCGAATAACAGTTGGTAGCCCACATCTACAAATCATAGTGTGAGACATGCTTAGGGTATCTTGATTTTGGGTAGGTTTTGTTTTGAATTGGGTAATTAGGTTTATGATTTGGGGATTAGGGTTTTTTTCGATTTGGGGAAGAACTGGGATTATGATTTCCCCCTAAAAGAGGCGTTATATATAAAAGGGGTGTGTAAAAAGACAAAAATACCCCTCACGTGACTAACACGTGGGGTACTTAACGGGCAAAATTTTGCATCGTTAGTCCATAGGGATGTATTTGTTCCAAAGTTACTAACGGAGGGATGATATTTGAGACAAAAAAAGAAAAAGGATGTAAACGTATCATTTGAGATACTTCAGGGATGTATTTTGGACTTTTCTCTATTTAGTTTATGCAAAATCGGTGCATGTTTAATGGCAAATTCTATTGACAAATGAATTATTGACCAATGAGTTAAACTCGAGAGCCACAAAAATGAATGAAATCTTTTGACACTAAAGCTACACCTCCACAGTTGTCTGATAAAGAGCACCATTATATCTCATCTCTCTTTCTCTACAAAATCTGCATCGAAGAATCGTGAAGCATTTTCAAAAAAATTTCTAAGTGTGGCCTTGATCACTGGTATCCTTGGGTCAGCCTCACTATTTTTGGTCAATGGACTATCATGGCTTTCATTCTCGATGATCTTAATCTCAACTAATCTCTCTTTCTTCCATATTCTTGTGCACTATACAGATATGTGTTGAAGTTCAATAATTTAAAGAAACATATTGTCTATCTGCCACCTTCTAGCTGTACAACTCATTGAACACCACCACGTAGCCCTCAGTCAACCCTTACTTTTGTCCCGGATATCCTAACCAAAGGAACCACGTCTTCTAAATAAGGGCGTTTAAGACCACCAAGTATCTCACCCTGCTGCTTATAAGTACGAAACTTAACAAATCTGCATTCTCATGGCTGCTATAAAGTGGAAAGTGAAACCAACGATTATAGTTCATGGAAAAATTCCAGAACCAATAAAGGCCATATATATATGGAAATCTTGATTGGTGAGAATAGTTTGTTGTTTATCAAAATCTTATCATTGTATGACAATTTTTTCCTTTGTGTATATACTGTCACACTGAGATGCTGAAAGATGTGATGAGACACACTCGCAAGAACTTGAAGTCGCGTGTGAAGAATTTAGCAACATTATTGGGTCGTCATCAAATACTATAGTTTAAAAAGGAAATGTGGTCTCAAAATAGCAGTCATATCAGTGCTCTGATTAGTTACCTGACTCAATTTATGATCAAAAACATAAAATCTATCATCAGTGCATCGAATTACTGAATCAAAAATATAAAATAACAGAATGTAGCAACATTTTATAGTGAAATAGTGGTACGTTGAGTTCCTATGTAACACAAACTCACATTGGGTTGCCATCAAACTATAATGATAGGATTACCTAGCTTGAATGAGACCAAGCAAGCACCGTTTTTCTATGAACAAGAACAAAAACAAAACAAACACCGTTGAACCACACAGTATCCAATTGCCGCTATCTAATAAATCATGAAATTGAACATTAATTTTGAAAATCTAACTAATATGTGATCATTAATACCGTTTGAAAGAGTTTCATATAACAAACATAAAAGTTACATTTAAATAAAATTCACATGGATTGAAGCCATATTGGTGGTGTAAAATGGCTAAGTGATTCTCCTGCAAAGTAAGGTTCGATAGTTCCGTCTGACAAATGGAAAATCCCCATATCTCTCCCTCCTCCTTTTTTGCTATCGCGATATTCCCCATCTGCATCATCTGTGTAGTATATGCAGTTACCCTTTATCACTCCCGTAGTGTCCTCTATCCAAAACGATGAATTATATCCCACAAACAAAGTTTTTGTGCCAAAATCCTTCACTTTTGACCATTCCCAACTTTCCAAATCATAAGCCAAAACTTGAAAACTCTTTGTCTTGTAAGTCTCGGGACATTTTCCATCATTATACACCCCCTCTTTTATAATTACTAGCAACTGCTTCCTCTCGCCATCATCTAGTCCAACTATATAAGAATAAATAATCGCAGATTGATCATAAACACGTTTAGGGATTCTTACTACACGAACCAAGACAGTTGGATCATTCCCATTAATATTGCATGCTCGGATAACACGGTTACATTCAAGATAATAAATGTGTCCGTTGTAGAAAGTAATATCGACAATGCCTCTGTTCGGTTCCACAGATGTCCACTTGGTATCTCCAATATGGCAAAATCCTAGCTTGTTGTAAGTACCCGATATTACAAGCACCAATTTTGATTCCAGCAAGAGGACTACCTTTTGGATGGCAATACGCCAATTTAAAGGATGAATGAACTCTGGAAAGGTGTTTGCCTTTGGAAGGTTGATGATTTCACGAGATAAAGGATTGATGAGTTGTGAAGCAAAATCTTTTCCAACGGTTAAGAGCCACCCATATGAAGACATGCATATCTTCCCATATGCTTCAGGGAGTTGTATCCTGCGGATGCTCTTGTTTGAGAGGAGGAACAATTCACGAGACTCATGATCATCACTTTTTTCTGCAAGCATTAAAGATGGCAACCGTGAAGGTGGTCCATTTGAGTTGCTGTATGTTCTTGCGGCCGCTAAATGCCAAGACTTACACACGCCTGCAAAACTCGGATAATCTTCGTAGCAAGTGATATACTTTTGCGCGATTATATTAAGTACTTTAGGCGAAATCTCTGACCATTCCATATTAAGTTATAACTATTTTTAAATCACACAATGCCTGCATAATATATCAAATACCATTGAATTAACACACATATACAAGGGTGCTAAGTGCTAATAAATACAGTATATGTTTTTACATAATAACAACAACAACAATGCCTAATTCTACAATATCAGGGGTCTAAGAAGATAGAACTTAAACAATAACACCTTAACTGATAGTAGGCACTATTTTGTAAAAAAAAAAATAAAAATAATACATACATACATACATACATACATACATGTGTTGTGTATGAGCATTAGTGAATATAAGAATATGGGCAATATGATTAAAGATACTGATAAAAACATAGGAGTAAAACTCATAGAGCCATGATTCATGAACCTATAAAAATATAATACCATGCGATAATTCCATATATTAAAAGCAAGCTAATTAAGCATAGGACTATAATCGTACCTCAAATTTGTGAAAACTTTAGGATATTAGAATCGGTATGTTTTGTGTGATTTGTTAAACAAGTTTTGATTTCTATTTAAACTATAAAAAACCGATAATTGGGTTGGTGTTTTTAGTCGGTTATGGGCCGAGATTCATTAAGCAAATTTCCATACACATGCTTCATTATTCAATAAGGACAAAAAGTTTAAATTAGAAGATAATTTTTTTTTTTTTTTTTTTTTTTTTTTTTTTTTTTTTTTTTAGAAATCATTGTGCTTTACTAATGTACTCGTACGCCTTAACATGTGTGGTCGTGAATTTATTAAGAAATTTACCTTGTTTCTTTCAATAATGAATTATTTATTTATGGAATTCAATATTCTCTCCAAATATAATAACAAGGACCTCTCTTTTTTCAAAAGTTGTTGATAACAAGTAAAAATTCTTTTTACATTACATTACATCTATACATAGGTATGTTTGACCTCAATGGTCAAAGTAGCAATGGCCGGTAGTTTAGCTTGTTCATGTTGGGTATAATCTTGATGGGCCAAGTATGGATCGGTATATTGGTTGCTCCATTTGGTATGTGAATAAAAGGCATGGATTTTACCTAGTCTTGTGTTGACCGAGTATTAAGGGTACGTGGGTTATATGAGAATATCATGCACACCACGTCTATATCTTTTGCATGTTTTATGTACTTTAGTTAGTATACTATTAGTATAAATAGGGTGGTAGGTTTGCTTTGTTAAGTGTATTCAGTTTCCTTCCTTACTAATATACAAAGTATTGAAAACCAATCTTGCCGTTTTGATTGGTGTTTGCGGGTGTGAGTTCGGGGTGGGGAAGGGTCTGATTATCAACATGGTATCAGAGCTTAGGGGCGATTTCATGTGAATCGCAGCAAATGGGAGAAGAAAGACCGGCTGGTCGCAAGCAGCGACTGAAGACCGACGCCGAAGAAGAAGACCGTGGCTGGAAACTAAGTTCTGGCTGAGATCGAGAAGACCGTTAAGTAAGAAAGAAAGACCGTAGACCGGCAGGAAGAGAGATTTCGGCGAAGACCGAAGAGCCGATATAAAGATCGGTGGTTTGGCTTGTTTGCAGGTGAAAGAAAAACTGAAAAAGAAGAAAGAATGATGGTGATAGGAAAGTGTTTACTGACGTGAGACCGAGAAGACCGAGGAGCCGCAAAAGACCGGGCGACACCTATACCAAGAAAGTTTAGACCGAGACCGAAGGAGACAACCGTGACCGGTGGGTTGTCTAGACCGAAGCTTTAATAGCTGAAGACCGAACCGTGAATCAAATGACCGAAGATTCATAGTAAGACCGAACAAAGTTGATCAAGTGTGGTGATCACGAGAAAGCAAGTAGCAGACAAGAAAGAAATCAAGCAAGAAGGTTGTCACATAGTCTGTAGCAAGTAGCAGGCAACACAATCATTGCAAGTATAAAGTTTCGGGTTTTTAGCAAGTAGCAAGCAACAATCGATAAGTAAGTAATCAATTAGTAAGAAAGTAAGAAGTAAGAACGAGATCAAGACCGGTATGTTTGTAAGAAAATAATACAGTTTTGGAACTCGAATGTAAGTGCAAGATCAAAGCTTTTTGAAACTTTGAAAAGTACATGCAAGCTAGCAAGCCAGAAGCAAGAAGAAAGAAGTAAGTTTAAGACCGAGCAAGGAAGCCAAGACCGTGTTTGTGATTGTGATCGTATGAGCCGAGACTGTGATAGAAATCAAGATTACGGGGGTGAATGTTGGGTATAATCTTGATGGGCCAAGTATGGATCGGTATTTTGGTTGCTCCATTTGGTATGTGAATAAAAGGCATGGGTTTTACCTAGTCTTGTGTTGACCGAGTATTAAGGGTACGTGGGTTATATGAGAATATCATGCACACCACGTCTATATCTTTTGCATGTTTTATGTACTTTAGTTAGTATACTGTTAGTATAAATAGGGTGGTAGGTTTGCTTTGTTAAGTGTATTCAGTTTCCTTCCTTACTAATATACAAAGTATTGAAAACCAATCTTGCCGTTTTGATTGGTGTTTGCGGGTGTGAGTTCGGGGTGGGGAAGGGTCTGATTATCAACAGTTCATCGTTGAGTAAAAATATAACATTTGATGCACCTCAGAATATCAAAACTCCACTGATAAAGATTAATGAGCAAACCTACTACTTGCAGTATAGAGGGGAAATTTTGAACCTATATAATATCTCCAATGGTGAAGTCTGAATATTCGTAACAAATTTTATGAAATTAACCAATATATGTAACATACTTATTTTATTCATAAGATACGTAATATACTTTTATATACTTACCAATGTACGTAACATTGTCGATTACCATTTTAGAAAGTTATACTTTTGATCCCTGTTGTTTGCGTTTACTTTCACCGTTAGTCCTTTAACATTTTTTTTACTTAAAAAAGTTACAGTAATTGTCCCTTGACATTTCATTGACTTCCATTGTTAGTCCTTTGAAATTTTAATACGATTTCCTACGTTTTTCTTTGCGTTTTCATTCGTTTTTATCCGTTTTCATCCGCTTTTATCCTTTTTCATCCGTTTCTATACGCTTTCGTCCGTTTTTCTTACGTTTTCATACGTTTTATTTGTTTTATCCATTTTTATACGCTTTCGTCCATTTTTCTTATGATTTTATATGTTTTTATCCGTTTTTATTCGTTTTTATACGCTTTCTTCCATTTCTCTTACGTTTTTACCCACTTTTGTCCGTTTTTAAATGTTTTCATCCATTTTAATACACTTTTGTCCGTTTTCTTACGTTTTTGTCTGTTTTCAACCGTTTTTATACCATTCCATCTGTTTTTCTTACTTTTTCTTATGATTTTATCCGTTTTTTATCCGTTTTGTCTGTTTTCATCCGCTTTTATACGCTTTCGTATAAAATCAAATAAAAGCGGATGAAAACGGACACAAACGGATAAAATAATTGATAAAAACATAAGAATAAAATAGGTACATTGGTAAGTATTTAAAAGTATATTACGTATCTTATGAATAAAATAAGTATATTACGTATATCGGTTAATTTCATAAAGTTTGTTACGTATATTTAGACTTCACCCTATCTCCAATGAAGTATATGATTGTGACATGTTTTCTGACCCGCCCATCTTTCTACTGCTAGTAACAAAAATATGACTAAACATTTCTTACCCATTTTGGACGCATTCATACTTTAAAAAACGAAAAAAAAAAATAAAAAAATAAAAAATAAATAAAAAAAAAAGATTTCCAGCAACTGAGTTTAGTGTTTCTGAAGATAAGACCAGAGTAATATAAACATATGGCTTGATTAGTACCTGTGCTTTGGATACTGAGTCGATATCAGCAGCATATTTCTTTTACAGTGTTTGACATCTAAACGAACTAGTGATTTGTGTTTAAATCACATTTTTGGATTCACTTATTTGAGTCAATAATATTTAGTTTATGCAAAATTGGTGCATATTTAATGGTAAATTCTGTTGACAAATGAATTATTCACCAATGAGTTAAACTCGAGAGCCACAAAAGCGAATGAAATCTTTTGACACTAAAGCTACACCACAACAGCTGTCTGATAAAGAGCACCATATATCTCATCTCTCTTTCTCCACAAAATCTGCATCCAAGAATCGTGAAGCATTTTCAAAAAAATTTCCAAGTGTGGCCTTGATCACTGGTATCCTTGGGTCAACCTCACTATTTTTGGTCAACGGACTATCAGGGCTTTCATTCTCGATGATCTTAATCTTAACTAATCTTTCTTCCATATTCTTGTGCACTATACTGATATGTGTTGAAGTTCAATAATTTAAAGAAACATATTGTCTATCTGCCACCTTTTAGCTGTACAACTCATTGAACACCACCACGTAGCCCTCAGTCAACCCTTACTTTTGTCCCGGATATCCTAACCAAAGGAACCACGTCTTCTAAATAAGGGCGTTTAAGACCACCAAGTATCTCACCCTGCTGCTTATAAGCACGAAACTTAACAAATCTGCATTCTCATGGCTGCTATAAAGTGGAAATTAGTGAAACCAACGATTATAGTTCATGGAAAAATTCCAGAACCAATAAAGGCCATATATATGGAAATCTTGATTGGTGAGAATAGTTTGTTGTTTATCAAAATCTTATCATTGTATGACAATTTTTTCCTTTGTGTATATACTGTCACACTGAGATGCTGAAAGATGTGATGAGACACACTCGCAAGAACTTGAAGTCGCGTGTGAAGAATTTAGCAACATTATTGGGTCGTCATCAAATACTATAGTTTAAAAAGGAAATGTGGTCTCAAAATAGCAGTCATATCAGTGCTCTGATTAGTTACCTGACTCAATTTATGATCAAAAACATAAAATCTATCATCAGTGCATCGAATTACTGAATCAAAAATATAAAATAACAGAATGTAGCAACATTTTATAGTGAAATAGTGGTACGTCGAGTTCCTATGTAACACAAACTCACATTGGGTTGCCATCAAACTATAATGATAGGATTACCTAGCTTGAATGTGACCAAGCAAGCACCGTTTTTCTATGAACAAAAACAAAACAAACACCGTTGAACCACACAGTATCCAATTGCCGCTATCTAATAAATCATGAAATTGAACATTAATTTTGAAAATCTAACTAATATGTGATCATTAATACCGTTTGAAAGAGTTTCATATAACAAACATAAAAGTTACATTTAAATAAAATTCACATGGATTGAAGCCATATTGGTGGGGTAAAATGGCTAAGTGATTCTCCTGCAAAGTGACGTTCGATAGTTCCGTCTGACAAATGGTAAATCCCCATATCTCTCCCTCCTACTTTTTTGCTATCTTCATATTCCACAAATTCATCATCTGTGTAGTTTATGCATTTACCCTTTATAACCCCCGTAGTGTCCGTCTAAAACAACTGCTTCCAAATCATAAGCCAAAACTTTAAAACTCTTTGTCTTGTTAAGTTTGAATAATTACTAGCAACTGCTTCCTCTCACCGTCATCTAATCCAACTATACAACTATAAGCTGATCGTGGACCCGCATCCTCTGGCATTGCTACATCAACCAACACTGTTAGATGTTTCCCATTAACATTACAGGGTCGTCATCAGATAGTCTAGTCTACAAAGGAAACATGCAAGGTTTGTTTTGTTACTGATCAGGTGATGGATTTGACAAGGCTAAATACCGAAAACAATGCAAAATTGATGGGATACGTACTGTATCGAAGTTGTTTCGTTTACAAAAGTGTTAGTCTTTAAATATTCATCATAAAATCTAGCTATCAGTGCACTGATTTACTGAATCAAAAACATAAAATAACATTATGTGGATTGATGATTTGCTGACATTATGATCAGGCTAAAGTTTATCTGGATGATCCAGAAAATAGGGAAACGGTTGTAGATCCTGCACTGAAACATTTCAGAGTGGAAGATCTTGAGGCGATATGAGAAGTCGAGAAGTAGTCAGAAGTTGCATTCATGCAAGGCCTGGAGATAAAGTAAGCATGCAAGATTTGTGTGCAACGTTAGATAGGGCACTCGACACCACTGGATCATCAGAGCTCAAGGCCTGATCGTTAGCTTGGGCTGAGCTAGCACTTTCATCTTGACCCGAGTCGTAAAGTCTAACAAATAGTGTAAATTCTACTGATCATATATACCATCTTCTTAGCATCCAATTGAAAGTTTTTGGTTTCTTATACGTGTTTTGCGATCTTATAAAGGATGATTTAATTCAATCTGCACTTTCTGTTATAAGATTACTTGAATGTGACAAAAGAAGCGCACAGTTTTTAATAATGGGTTTTGCTAATGACAGCCCTAAGGGTTGTCATTAAGCAAATTATTTTCAGTAACAATGACTTCTACCATATAACTCAAGCTAATCTCGAAAATCTAATTAATAGCCGAACATGATTAACACCGTTTGAAAGAGCTTTGTAACAAACATAACAAATTACATCATAAATAAAATTCACATGGATTGAAGCCACGCATATAAATGTGTTTTATAACGGTAAGGCTGTGATTCTCCTGTGAAGTGAGTTTTGATGGTTCCATCTGACATATGATAATATTTTCCCATATATCTCACTCCTCCTATTCCGCCATCAGGATTATTAAAAAATTCAGAATCAGTGTAGTATATGCAGTTACCCTTTATCACCCCCGTATTGTCTTCAATCCAAAATGGTGAACCACACCATCCCACAAACAAAGTTTTCTTACCGAAATTCTTCACCTTTGACCACTTCCCACTTTCCAAATCGTAAGCCAAAACTTTAAAACTCATTGACGTCATGTCACCTTCGAAAAATTTGATAATTACTAACAACTGCTTCCTCTCACCATCATCAAGTCCAGCTATATGATATTGTCGTGGAACCCCTTTATATTCATGTACTGGCATAGTTGCTACATCAACCAAGACTGCTGGATCTTTCCCATTAACATTGCATGCTTGGAACTTTTTCCGGTCAAAAGTATAAACTTGTCCGTTGTAGAAAATAAGATATGATATAGAGTCGTAGATAGACTGTTGAACAGATGTCCACTTGCTATCTCCAATATGGCAAAACCCTAGCTTCCCCTCGTATATTACAAGCACCAACTTTGATTCCATCAAGAGGACTACCCTTGAGATGATGTCATTCCATTTTAAAGGATAAATTGTGTCTTGAAAGGTGTCTGCCTTTGGAAGGTTGATGATTTCACAAGATAATGGATTGATGAGTTGTGTAGCAAAATCTTCTCCAACGGTTAGGAGCCATCCACATGAAGACATGCATATTTTCCCATATGCTTCAGGGAGTCGTATCTTGCGGATGCTCTTGTTTGAGAGGAGAAACAATTCTCGAGACTCCTGATCGTCACTTTTATCTACAAGCATGAAAGATGGCAACCGCGAAGGAGGTCCATTCGAGTTGTGGTATGTTCTTCTGGCCGCTAAACGCCAAGACTTGCACACGCCTGCAAAACTTGGATAATCTTCGTAGCAAGTGATATATTTTTGTGCTATTATTTCAAGTACTTCAGGCAACATCTCTGACCATTCCATCATAACTTTTTTTGAGCAAAATTCCATCATAACTTATAACTATTTTTAAATCACACAATACATGAAAAAGATATCAAATACCACTGAACATGAAAATAACTATTTTTAAATTATATAATACCATGCATGCATGCGATAAATTCATATATATTCGATCTCAACATCATCAAAATATAATATATATTGCAAGCAAGCTAACGTGCATAGGACTAAACTCATAGAACTTTATATATAAAATTAAAAAAAAAAAAAAAAAAAAAAAAAAAAAAAAAAAACGTAGAAAATGGTACCTCAAATCTGCCAGAGAACTTTAGGATTTTAGAATCGTGTTTTGTGTGTGATTTGTTAAGCAAGTTTTGATCTCTATTTATATACTCCGTGTATATATATATAAAATAATTGGATCGATGATTTTAATCGATTATGGGCCGAGATTTTGTAACCAAATTCCTGTGCACATGCTTCATTATCCAATAAAATATAAGTTTCATAAAAGAAACTATCATTGGAATAAATAAAAATAACTACATGCCAGAAGGACAGTGTGATTTATTCATAATACAAATCATAATAGCAAATGTAAACAACAATTTGGGTACTCTTATCTCTTGATATTGAACTAAATCTTCAAAACAGTAAGAATGAAAGTAAAGATAAGTTCAATCTAGAAACAAAATTTGTTAAAGACCCAATGAATCAATCCTATCATCCATTTTTCATCAAATTAATTAAAATATATCACTTTCATATCTTTTAAAAAAATTAAATATATCAAAAATCGTTAATCGTTACGCAAAATGAATCATATCATCGCGACGAGAATTAAATCATCTTTTTATAGAGGGGCAGTTCTATATACTTTCGACGAACTTTTTTTTTCCAGCTTTTTTCAGTGGAAAAATTATATGTGATTTGTATCACAAATCACATGTGATTTGTGACACAAATCTCATGTGATTTTTCCTGACATAACTGAAAAAAATCGTCAAAAGTATATCGAATTCCTTGTCTACTTCGTCGTGATGGTGTATTTTTTTCACTTGACGATTTACCGTTTGGAAGATATTTTATTTTTAAAAAAGATGTGGAAAGTAAGGTTTTTTTTTTTTTTTTTTTTTTTTTTTTTTTTTTTTTTTGATAAAATGAGTGTCTATCATTGATTCGTTGGGTCTTTCGATAATTTTAGGTCTACATTGATCTCAACTCAGCTATTGTGACCCAACTATTTGTTATAACCTGTGTCATTAGCACCATCGATGGTCATTGTGTTACGATAGAAAAATAGGCGGATAAAAAAACCCACCCAAAATGTTGAATGCTTTGTAAAAACAATATAAGATATGCAATCCCAAACACCCCATACACTTGAAACTAATAGCTAAACTGTAGAGGTGGCAAATGGGTTGGGTTGGGTCGGTTTGGGTCATGGGTCAAATGGTTTATGGGTCAAATGGGTCATGGGTCAAATGGGTCATGCTTTAAGAATGGGTTGAATGGGTCATGGGTCAAACGGTTTAGGTCGGATTGGATCGGGTCGACTCGTTACATTTCCACTGTAATCATGCTACTATACTACTATAGTATGTTTTGTCCTTTTTTTATGTTTTAGTATGTTTTTTTACGTTTTCGTCATTTTTTTACGTTTTCGTCCGTCTTTCTATGTTTTTGTCCGTTTTTTACATTTTCGTCAATTTTTTTCGTTTCGTCCGTTTTTTTACGTTTTCGTCTGTTTTTTTACGTTTTCGTCCGTATTTTTATGTTTTCGTCAGTTTTTTTTACGTTTTAGTCAGTTTTTTCACGTTTTTTTACGTTTTCGTCTGTTTTTACGTTTTCATCAGTTTTTTTTTACGTTTTCGTCAGTTTTTTACGTTTTCGTCCGATTTTTTACGTTTTCGTCTGATTTTTTACGTTTTCGTCAGTTTTTTTACGTTTTCGTCCGATTTTTTACGTTTTCGTCTGATTTTATACTTTTTCGTCAGCTTTTTCACGTTTTCATCCGTTTTTTCACGTTTTAGTCAGTTTTTTTTACATTTTCGTCTGTTTTTACGTTTGCATCACTTTTTTCACGTTTTCGTCTGTTTTTTTATGTTTTCGTCCGATTTTTTTCGTTTTCGTCTGATTTTTTACGTTTTCGTCAGTTTTTTTAGGTTTTCGTCCGATTTTTTACGTTTTCGTCAGTTTTTTCACGTTTTCATCCGTTTTTTCACGTTTTCGTCCGTTTTTTTTTTACGTTTTCGTCTGTTTTTACGTTTTCATCACTTTTTTTAGGTTTTCGCCAGTTTTTTCACGTTTTCATCTTTTTTTTTACGTTTTCGTCCGAATTTTTACGTTTTCGCTAGTTTTTTTTTATGTTTTCGTCTGTTTTTTTTCATTTTCGTCAGGTTTTTTACGTTTTCGTCTGTTTTTTACGTTTTCATCAGTAATTTTACGTTTTCGTCAGTTATTTTACGTTTTCATCATGTTTTTTACGTTTGCGTCTGTTTTTCTACGTTTTCGTCACTTTATTTACGTTTTCGACCGGCTTTCGCGTTTTCGCCCATTTTCTCGCGTTTTCATCCAATTTTTTGCGTTTTCGTAAGTTTTTTTACGTTTTCGTCAGATTTTTAAAAATCGACGAAAACGTAAAAAATCGGACGAAAACGTAAAAAAATTGACGAAAACGTTAAAAAAAAACCGACGAAAACGTAAAAAATCGGACGAAAACGTAAAAAATTGACGAAAACATAAAAAAACAGACGAAAACGTAAAAAAATCGGACGAAAACGTAAAAAAACTTATGAAAACATAAAAAAAACTGACGAAAACGTAAAAAATCAGACGAAAACGTAAAAAAATCTGACGAAAACGTAAAAAAAACTGACGAAAACGTAAAAAAAACTAACGAAAACGTAAAAAATCAGATGAAAACGTAAAAAAAACGGACGAAAACGTGAAAAAAACTGACGAAAACGTGAAAAAACTGAAGAAAACGTAAAAAATCGGATGAAAACGTAAAAAAACTGACGAAAACGTAAAAAAATCAGACGAAAACGTAAAAAAACTGACGAAAACGTAAAAAATCAGACGAAAACGTAAAAAAACTGACGAAAACGTGAAAAAACTGACAAAAACGTGAAAAAACTGACGAAAACGTAAAAAATCGGACGAAAACGTAAAAAATCGAACGAAAACGTAAAAAACTGACGAAAACGTAAAAAAACTGACGAAAACGTAGAAAATCAGACGAAAACGTAAAAAAACTGACGAAAACGTAAAAAATCGGACAAAAACGTAAAAAAACGGACGAAAACGTGAAAAAACTGACGAAAACGTGAAAAAACTGACGAAAACGTAAAAAATCGGACGAAAACGTAAAAAAACTAACGAAAACGTAAAAAATCAGACGAAAACGTAAAAAAAACTGACGAAAACTTAAAAAATCGGACGAAAACGTAAAAAACTGACGAAAACGTAAAATAACTGACGAAAATGTTTAAAACCTAATGAAAACGTTAAAAGGGTGACTAAAACGAAAAAAAAGGAAGAAAACGGAAATAAACAGACGAAAGCGTGAAAAAATGGACGAAAACGTAAAAAATGTATGAAAACGTGAACAATCTGACGAAAACATCAAAAAGGACGAAAACTTATAAAAACATAAAAAAAAGACACATAATGGTGGTTGAGTTATCATCCGACCCTTAAGTGACCCATTCGACCCATTTGTTGACCCATTCGACCCATTTGTTGATTCATATAAGTCTAATTGTTGACCCATTTGACCCATTTCTTTGTGAAAGGGGTAACCCAATCCAACCCATAAGTTGTTATTTTTGACCCAAACCAACCCATTTTTCTTTAAATGGGTTGTGATTGCCACCTCTAAGCTAAAGCAAGTATCTTTCTTGCACGGTTTTAACCCATGACCTACTTTTCCGGCCCGTTACTGGTATCATCGTAAAAGGACTTGAATAAGCAGATAAAAGTGGTTAATTGGCACCAAAATAAGCAGATTACAACATCCCAAATAGTAATTAATGTTACTGCTTTTATAAAGAAAATTAAGATATGCAATCCCAAACACCCCATAAACAATGATAAACGACTCAAATGATCATAACTGTTCTACAAATGATGCATAAAACTCAAACTACTCAATACATGGCTAAAAAAATTCCAACCAGGTGCATCTTCTTCACAACCTTGTTCGGCTTGCTTAATTAGTCCTCAAAAAGCAATGAGAAACTTGACCATTTGCTACTCTAAACCTTCGATTTCACAATCCATGTTTATCACCCTTTACCCAACACCGAATGTCTCGTACACATGCACAGTCACTTTATCCGTCTATCTTACTCACAGACCACATCACCACGTTTCTTATCCTGAAAATACCCACACGCACACACATAAAAAACTACATTGAAGATACTCGTAAGTAGTTAGCGTATATCCAAACACTCAAAATTGTCTATCTGCCATATCAAGATGCATACACCAGATTTATAAGCAATCCCAAACACCCCCGGAAGACGCACATTAGTAGTTAGGAACTTATATCATCACATTTACCCATATGGTTTAAAACCGCACGTGGGTGAAAGTTGGTGAATAGCGTATATGAAAACTTGATCACAAAGTTACAAAATCTATATTTTTACTACTTGCCGCATTCAATTCATGATAAAGCCTTATATATGTAACATTTACAGAAGGGAAGGAAATCATCAAGCAATAGACTTATAATCATTTGGCACTCAAACACTCGTGGCACAAGTACTACGACTACACCAGGAGAACATACATATCCATAGTTTGACACCTCATACATACATGCAATAAGTCATCATCTTTCATTTTCTCATTATTTCAAGTCTTCTTTTACCAATGTAAAAAATGAGACATTTGGTTTATTATGATCCTAAGTTCCCAAATTACGGCTGCCTATTAAATCCCAAATTGGACAATCACAATCCAGAGATCAGTTAAATGGTCATTATGCATTCCTTGTTATGTTCCACAGGTTGTTTGGGAGGATTCCAGGATCGAATGATCAAAGCAACTTCATGTAACAATCATATAGAATCGAAATAATAATAGAAACAGGAAGATTGGGATGAACCCATCATAAACTTGATATTGATAAATGAATGGGTTGATTTTTAAAGAGAATCCTAAACCTATATATAAGAGATGAATCGTTGCTTATGTAGGGTTGCACCGATTCACAAATAATAAAGGTTGTGACCTTCTAAAACGTTGTAACCTATCTAAATAACCGTATACTATGTAACTGCCATCTATTGGGTTTTGTAGGCCTGCGAATTTGCAGCCCATGACAGAAAATATGCGGCCTTTTCTTGTAAACAAAGATTAATGGATTATTTTTCCAACATGTTAGTCATACAATTTGACCCGAAGATGATCGGATTGACCTATTATTCTACAGTATCATTTTCAACCCATTAGTGTTCTTGTTGTTGAGTTTGACTTCTCAAGAACATGTAAAAGCCATTTTGAAGAAACAAAGTCAAATTAATCCTTGCTAAATTCTCACTTAACTTTCAAAGTTGAGCGTTGGGATCCACAAAGAAGCAAGTTTAAGCTTTAGTCATATTCACCATATGATACAATCAGTACATATGACTTTTCGTCAAATACCAAATCAGTAAATAACTTGGTAAATTGAAGAAACCATAATCAAAAAAATAATTGACTTCAATGTCTAAGAGCTAAGAACCATATACTTTTTTTTACTGTACTTTGAGTTCCCACACATAAGCTAGGATTGTTGAAAATACAGCTAAAGGCAATTTTTTTGGTTCAACATTCGGTATAGATCAACCGAAATACATGCTTAAGGTGTATAAATCAGCTAAAGGCAATCACTTGGAAATAAAACTAAAAGCAACTATTCTTACCCGGTTTTGACCAATGATAGACTTTTCCGACACATAACTGGAATCATCCTAAAAGGATTCAAAATAAGCAAATAAAAATGCTGCAGCAAACTCAACAATCGTCTCAGCAGTTTTGGTTGGGCTTAAGTCGGCATGTTGATCCGCAGTTGATGCATCAGGTGTAGTTTCGGGGGCGTTGATGGTTCCAACTTTAGCATACTTGGTAATGAGGTTGTATTCCGAGTCTCTTAATGCGGCAACTTCCAATAAACAACGCATCAGGAACAAATGGTCCATAAAACATCCTGAAAGAAATCAATCCGATAATACTCAAACTATCGGCACAAAATACTTTTTTCTTCATTTCTTTCAGATTTAACAACATGCACAATGCAGTTTCGTACTGCTAATTTTTAGATCATCGCTGACTACACTTCTCACTAATCAAATATATCATATCTATAAACTAAATCTATTTTCATTGGTTAAAATACAAAGTCGATACTTATTTTGACATTCGATTGAATGTTCTTGATTCTCTTGATGTTGCGAATTTTGATATGGTACGAGAGTTTATTTTTTCAATACAAAATTTGAGGTCTTAAAAAGGATGATTTGATTCAGTTCGCACTTTCTTTTATTCTACGGTTTTTTTTTATTGTTTTTTGTATCCAACTATCAGAATATATCTCCATCCCTCTTTCCCCAAAGATCTGCATTCAGGAATCGTGATACAAATGCCTGCACTCTGTAAATGTCTTCAAAATATGTCATATACCCAAGTGTAGCCGTGATAACTGGTATCCTTAGGTTAAACGTCTCTTCTTAATGGTAAACGGGCTATTATGACCTTCATTATTGATGCTTTCAATCTCTACCAATATTTCCCTTTCTTCACTACTCTTCTGCACAGAACTAATGTGTTTAAGGCATCACATAAAGAAATATTATGTCTATCTGCCAACTGAATACACTGAAAGCAACCACATGGCCTCGGTGGCTCGGACCACACTCAACGTTGGCCAGTTCACAAATCACAAGTACATCACCTAGCTTGCTGCTTATATTTTTGTAAGTACCAGACTTAAAAAAGTGGAAAGTCAAACCAATGATCATAGTTTAATGGAAAAAATTCATTAAACTATAATGTAAAAATATGTAATTTGAGGATCTTGTAGAGCAGGTGAAGAAGGTGTTTGACAAAATTATTATTTTTTATGTTGCCATTAAACTATCATTATAGGATTACTTGAATGTGAAAAAACAAGCACCGTCAATTTAAAACAAGAACAAAACAATATCTAATTGCCTCTTTCAAATAAATCATGAAATCTGAACATTGATTTCTACCTGTAACTGAAAATAATGAAAACCTAATAAATATGCTGTCCTTAACACCGTTTAAAAGATCTTTGTAACAAAGATAACAGAATACATTGTAAAAAAGCTTCACATCGGTTGAAGCCATATTGGAGGTGTAACATCCAAACGTGATTCTCCTGATTCTGCAGCAAGATGAGGTTCGATGGTTCCGTCTGATAAATGGTAAATCCCTATATCTCTGTATTCGCTATCAGTATATCGCAAAAAAATATCTTCCGTGTAGTATATGCAGTTACCCTTTATCACCCCCGTAGTGTCCTCTGTCCAAAACGTAGAACTAAGTCCCACAAACAAAGTTTTCCTACCAAAATCTTTCACTTCTGACAAATTCCCACTTTCTAGATCATAAGCCAAAACGTTAAAACTCTTTGTCTTGAGAGGACACTGCCAATGATGAATTGACTCTTTAAAAATTACTATCAACTGCTTCCTCTTTGCATCGTCTAGTCCAACTATATAAGCTTTAGTCACATTTTGATGAAAATAACTTCGAGGTATTGTTGCTACATCAACCAAGACTGCTGGATCTTTCCCATTAACATTGCATGCTCGGATATTATTGTTCCGGTCAAAAATATAAATGTGTCCGTTGTAGAAAGTAATATCACGAATGCCCTTGCTCAGTTCAACAAATGTCCACTTGTTATCTCCAATATGGCAAAATCCTAGCTTACTATCAATACCCCATATTACAAACACCAATTTGGATTCCAGCAAGAGGACTACCTTTACGATGGTGACATTCCAACGAAAAGTATCAATGGCCTCTCGAAAGGTGTCTACCTTTGGGAGGTTGATGATGTCACGAGATAAAGGATTGATGAGTTGTGAAGCAAAATCTTTTCCAACAGTTAAGAGCCAACCACATGAAGACCTACACGCCTTACCATGTGCTTCATGGAGTCGTATCTTGCGGATGCTATTGTTTGAATGGAGGAACAATTCACGAGAATCATCATCATCACTTTTTTCTTCAAGCATTAAAGATGGAAACTGCGAAGGAGGTCCATTCGAGTTGCGGTATGTTCTTGCGGCCGCTAAACGCCAAGACTTGCACACGCCTGCAAAACTCGGATAATCTTCGTAGCAAGTGATATACTTTTGTGCGATTGTATCAAGTACTTCAGGCAACATCTCTGACCATTCCATCATAACTTAATTATAACTGTCTTTTGAATCACACAATGCCTGCAAAAGATATAAGATACCATCAAATTAACAAAAATAACAAGGCTGCTATGTGCTAATAGATAATTTTTTTACATAATAAAAATAACAATACATAATCGGGCAAATTATTAAAAAAAAGTATTATATTTGCCATTATTTCTTCTTCAGGTTTTTTTTTTTTTTTTTTTTTTTTTTTTTTTTTTTTTTTTTTTTTTTTTACTTTTGAGGGTAATTTTCTTTCATATTCATCCTCTTTAGGGTATTCTGAACATTTTTGCCCCTCTTAGCTAATAGAAAATTATTTTTTTCTTAAAGGGCAAAAATGTCACATAATGCCCTAAAGAGGATGAATTTGAAAGAAAATTACCCTCAAAAGTAAAAAAAAAAAAAAAAAAAAAAAAATTGTTTACTACCCTGAAGACGAAACTATGGCAAGTATGATACTTTTTTTTAATAATTTGCGCTACCTAATTCTATAATATTAGGTATAAGAAGATGATAGAACGTAAACTGTCACACCTTAACCGGAAGTAAGGCACTATTTGATTAAAAAAAATACATACATGATACATGTGAGCATTAGTGAATATAAGAATATATTATTAAAAAAAAAAAAAAAAAAAAAAAAAAAAAAAAAAAAAAAAAAAAGCAAGCTAATTTGTACATATGACTAAACTCAATGAGCCATGGATCATGAACACATTAAAATATAATACCATGAACACATATATTCGATATAAATATTACTATATCATATATTGAAAGCAAGCTAACTTGTATAAGACTAAACTCGTAGAGGGGCACATGTTTTTATGGGATCTCTCAAGTTGAAGTGGGAACTTTTATATATTTATCGATCTTAATTGTGATTGGTCAACATGATAAATCATATTACCATCAACTTGAAAAGATTTTGATCCGTTTTTATGTAAGAAAAAGTAAAAGGACTTAGAAATCGTACCTCAAATCTGTGAGATCTTAGGGTTTTAGAATCGCTGTGTTTTCTGTCTGATTTGCTGAACAAGTTTTTGATTCTATTTAAACTATTAAGAAACCGATAATTGGGTTGGTGTTTTTAGTCGGTTATGGGCCGAGATTCAATACCCAAATTTCCATACGCATGCTTCATTATTCTATAAGGATATATATAATTAATTAAAATAGAAGTTTTTTTTTAAGAAATCTTATAATCTTTTATTTATACAATAAAACAAAACCCCTAGTGGGGACTTTCGCATTTAAAAAAAAATATATATTATTTCTTTATTAAATAATATTTTAATTAATTATTATTTTTTAATTTATAAATTTATAAATTTGGTTTGTTGAAATACTACACAAGTAGAAGATAAATAAAAAAATATAGATAAGATTCAACTAACAATATTATTAAATTTTATAAATGATTATCTTTAATAATAAAAAAAAAAACTATAATTAAAAATCATAAACAAACAAAACAAAGATTCAATTATTTGTTTTTTAATAAATAAAAATATATCATTTAAAAAAAAAAAAAAAAAACCTCGCGCGTGCGCATGTATTATAACTAGTAAATTACTACGTATTAAAATCATTGTGCTTACGTCTTAACATGTGTGGTCATGAATCTATTTTAAGAAATTTACCTTGTTTCCTTCTACTACGTATTTATGTATGGAATTCAATATTATTATCTCCAAATATAGTTTTGAACTCTCTCTTTTCAAAAGTTGTTGATAAGAAGTAATATTTCATTTTACATTACATCTATACGAATGTGACATAGATAACGGTGTTTGCTAGGCACAAGTCATGAGAATGAAAATCGAAGAAGCAAGTTGTAGACAAATTTTTGCTACCACATGCTGTTATTTTATTTATCTTTAGCTTTCCTAGTTCCCATTCGTTGAAAACTTTTAGTTTTTCCTTGCAAACACCTAGTTACGTGTTAGGGATGAACACTTCGACCCGAATTCCGGAACCGTACCGGTACCGTACTGAAATGGTACCGTTCCGGATATACGGTACGGTACCGGGCCACGAAATAAGGTGAAAAAAATCGGGACCACTAATTCGGTACGAGACCGGTACCAAATCGGAAAATTCCAGAATAAAAACGGGAAAAACCCGATTTCCCGGTACCGGTATCCGAATCCCGTTCGGTACAGTACTGGTACCACTATTTATGCTCGGGAAAAAATCGCTACCACTAATTCGGTACGGGACCGGTACCGTGCTCATCACTATTACGTGTATATACCTGTCGCATAACAAGTGTAAACTTTCATACTAGACAAAGTTCTAAAAAATATTTTCATTGGTTGAAATACAAAGTAGATATATACTTATTTTGAAACATCCCAAAATAGCGATGTGCACACTTATTATGGGACGGATAGAGTATCATCTTGACATTCAATTGAATGTTCTTGATTCTCTTGATCAGTTGTAAAATTTGATATGGTACAAGATTATATAGGTTTAGTTAATAATAAGAACTAATTTTCTTGTACAAATTTTGAGATCTTAAAAAATATCATTTGATTCAATTCGCACTTTCTTTAATTTATTCTATTGTTTTTTATTGTTTTTTTGTATGCAGTTATCAATATGATGAAGAGCAACCATCCGTGAACTGCAGCAAAATTTCCTATGCAAATAAAGCTCGAGTCCATAATATATAAACATACATTCAGATATAAAAACCTAATGGATTCACATCAACATCTAAATTCGTTTTGGCATGTTTGGCTTAAATGGTCAAACTATACCTCAACAATTCATGGTAGTTTAGCATAATACTGTTAGACGATATATAGTACATAGCCCGTTAGTATATTTATTATGTAGGTCTAGCCCGCTCCATGGGTGGGTTTTAGAATTATCTTATGTATGCTATTTATTGGTTTGTGAGACATGAGTTATGATGAAATAGAAAGAATAATTAAAATAAGAATGATAAGAAGTAACCACAACCACACATTTCAGATGCACCTATAAAAGTGGATGCATCTTCCTTCAAATTTTCCCTCCTAATTTGAAATGTGTGGCTAGAATTGCTTCTTACCCTTCTTATTTTAATTATTTTTCTTACTTGATCCCTTCCCTGTGAGACATAATGAAAATCAAAGAAACAATTACCCTCCAATATGGTATCAAAGCCAATCACTATCTTCTCCTAATTTTTCTCTCAAAAACACGCCTCTCCCTCCCTCCCCTCCAATTCAGCCGTATATCCCCTAAACCCTAACAAGAAAAATCGGCAACCATGGCCGTTGATGACAATCCTCCTCCACCTCCAACATCCCATCATAAAGGTACTTTTAATGCTCCTCTTAATAAACCTCAAAACTTACCACAATTATGTAATCACTTCAATAAAGGAACATGTAAATTTGGTGATTAATGTAAGTTCATACACGACTATCGTAACCGTTCGAGATTGGCCTCTAACAAAAATATAACATCCAATGCAACTGGTCGCATGCTTAGCACTCCTAATTCAATGCAACCAAACACATACTACACACCTGCCACTTACCAGGCTCGTATACCACATCAAACCCAGCAGCCCATGTTTCCAATTCAATCGGGCCAACTCCTCACACAACCGGCCCAAACAACATTTGATGTTCAACTGTCCAACACTCCAACACCCTACATTTATGTACCAGGCCCAACAGGTAGCCATGTATCCTACTCAATTCCAACAGATTCATAATTCATCAAGTGGCATTCTTGGAGCAGCTCCGGGTTCATACTCGTCTCATGCTACCTCACTTTCTAGTGTTTTTAACGCTATGACATTGCAATACCCAGCATGAAACATGGATACAGGTGCCTTTTCTCATTTAAATTCTAATGCAAGTAATTTAGTTACAATTTTTAATAAACGTTTATACCCATCTGTACACGTTAGTAACGGTAATTCTATTCTCGTCTTTAACACCGACCATAGCATTATTCCCTCTCTTCATCACCCCCTCACCTCCATAATATATTTGTCACCCCTAATATCATCAAAAACCTCATTTTTGTTCGTCAGTTCACTAGGGATAATAATTGCCCTATTGTAAGGCTACTCCCGGTAATAACAAACGATCGACTAAGTCGATCGAGTAGGTGTCGATCACCTTGTTGTAGCATATTGAATGTTAGGTGATTTTTGTGTAACTCGGTCGTGATCACGATCGACTACTTTAGCATTTTTTTTTGTGTGTGTGCGTATAGAAAAGGGATTTTTGTGGGATATGTTTTTTTAGTGTAGGTCGCCCTTACTGAAGCACCCAATCGCTGGAGAGAGAAAGCTCACGTGACAGTAAAATTAGAAGAGATTATCTCTCCTTACTGCATTCAGCATTCAGCCTAATAGCTTGAGCTTACTTTTCTAAAACGGTCTCCCGAATAAAAACATTTCATTATTTTGTATTTATTTACAAGGGCGTAGATACGTCTCCTCTAAACAATCGCATCATAATTAGTCTTTTAATTATTTCAAATCCGTTGAATTGTCTTGTTTCCTATTCATTTCTATTGTATGATACTAATCATTACATTTATCAATTTAATATCAAATATTGTAGAAAAATGTAAAGTATGATACAAACTTTTTAAGGATTATGTATATGTCAAACAATATTTAAATGTTTATGGTATCTCAAGTATGTTGTAAAATAGTATAGAAAGATTATATATGTATTCTTCTTATAACTTTTCAACAAGCAAATGTAGGTCTATAAATATGTGCCTTATTTCTATCAACCATACTACAAGAGACTTCATATATACATCCTTTAAGAATTATAGTTTTTAGAAAGTACTCGTGATATTCTTTCATGATCTTAGAAAAAAAATTACGACAAGCTTTCTGTTGGTTAAGCAAAGTATACCCCAAACTCACCGATGATGGTTGAACTTACTTATCAATCTTGAACAGAATACTTTTATAAGAAGTTACTTTTTTATGAGTAAAAAGGTAGATACAACTTGAAAACTCTTATACATATGAACTGTTAATTACAAATAAATAAATAATATGGCAATACGGCATTGTGCCATATTAAACGATTCAGAAAACTTTATGCAATAAGGAAAGCAAACTACCTACATGAATATGAAAATCCATATCCGTACCATATAAAGAACTAAAGAAAAAAACATGGCATACATAAATAAGCGGAACTAGGATGTTCCGGGGTGTCACAAGACAATGCGTAGTAGAGTTAATTTAAATAAAATAAAATAAAATAAAAAATGTCTAAAATTTCCTGAATGCACCGGTACAAAGTTCAAAGAAATTGTGTTTGTTGTACTTGGTTTGTTAGTTTATTAATAACTAAATAATACACTTAAGTTTTTTTAAACCAAACATTCTAAGGATGCGTTTGGTTGGAGTAACTTCATAGAATTTGGGGGAATTTGAAAATTAAAATTCCCCCAATTATCATGTTTGGTTCAAAAAAGAGGGGGAAATTTAAATGGCTAAGCAAATTAAAATTCCTTAAAATAGGGAAATTAGAATGTCTCTAAAAAATTAGGAATTTTAATTTACTTAGAAATTTTTTTTATAAACTTTTTTCTTTTTGTTTTTTTATAACTTTTAAATAGAATATTTATGAAAAAAAATAATTTATAAACCTTTTTTTATAAAATTTTTTTATAAACTTTTTTTATAATTTTTTTATAAATTTTTTATTAACTTTTTTATGAATTTTTTTTTCTAAAATTTTTATAAATTTTTTATAAATTTTTTTATATATTTTTTGTAAACTTTTTTTATAAATTTTTTAAAAAGTTTTTTTTAATGAACTTTTTTTATAAATTTCTTAAAATCTTTTTTTTTATAAATTTTTTCTAAACTTTTTTTTTATAATTTTTTTATAAACTTTTAAATAGAATATTTATGAAATTTATATTTGTGACAACTGGCAAAATAGGGAGCCGTTTTATAAAACCCGCATTACATTTAAATAATAAATATGGAATTTTTGGAAATTTTGTTGTGACGAGATATTTTTACTAAAGTTGGTACGTGATTTTAATCGTACGATGTTTATGGGATTTAGTTATTTATTTATGGTTTGTTTCATTTCGTTCGTGATGAATTATTGTGAGATCGATGTCTTTGGCACTACTTTGACTCCGGCACTAGGTTAACCTAACAAGATTTTCTATATTTTACAAAACGGTCGCGGTTCACCGTTAAATTAATATTATACCTTGCGTATATATTTATATTTTCGGGAAGTGTATTGGGAAATCAATTACGTCGTGTACGTGTGTATTCAATGAAAATTTAATACTTTTATGGACGGGAAATCGGGTCACGGGAAAACCGATTAAAAAGAGTCCACCAACTTTAAGGGAAATTGTGGCTAATATTGGAAAATGAAAACTTAAGGGTCAAAAATGTAAAATTCGGGTATAATAACCCTAACCCTAACCCTCCACCCTCACACTAACACTTATCATTTTCTTTTCTTCCCTCCCTCTCTTGTGTCGCCGCCGGTCACCACCCCAACAACACCACCACCGCCGACCTCCCAACTACACCACCATCACCAAAACAATCTCCATCGCATTCTTGTTCGATTGAAGTGGAACACGCGCCACCCCTCCCCTTTTTATTTAAATAACGCCGACCTCCATACCTCCCACAACACCATATCAACATTTATTATTGATTTCCATTCGTTTTAAGGTAAGAACATACGAGTTTTGGGTCGGGTTTGACTAATTCGAGTCAAACCCGAATTGGATCTTGACTTTTGGGAAGATTACATTGAAAATAGAAATGGGTTTTGTGCAAAATCGAGTTTGGTATCCTTTGGGGGTCGATTTTTGATGTTCTTGGCTCGGATTAGATGATGATACGTGTTTGGTTTTTGGGTTGTGGCTCGAAGTGAGCTCGACCGAGACCTAGGGTCTCGGTGTGACCCTCCTCGACTCGATGAGAGTCTTGGAGGTGTGATGTGGTTCTTGATTCATCTTGATTCTTGTTATTGTTGGTGCTCGATTGGATTTTTGGGACCTAAATGGTCCGAATTTTTGATGGTTGTCGATTTGGAGTCTCGGCCGAACTCCCCCCCTTCACGGGCTGTTTGGGTCGAGGGCTCCTTGGAGCTAGCCGAGACCGAAAGGTCTCGGGTGAGGTTGTTAATTTGGTTAAGACCTCACAAGTTGACCCGGGTTTGACTTGGTAAGTCGACCCGTATAATTGTTTTATTATTGTGGTTTTGGTATTTAATTTGATATATATTGTTATGACTTATTGTTGGGCCGAATTATTTGGAAGTTGGTCACTTGATAAACTGATTTGGAGTTGTGTTGACGAGAGTGGAATTGGAGACCGTTGTGATACGGTTATTAGATGACGGAGATAGGTTAGTTTGGGTGCCGTAGTCGGACCCTCATGTTGTAGCACGTGGATTTGAGTTTGATTGGACGGAGTTGATGTATTTATTATTGTGACTTGATTACATTGTTTTGGACTTGGACTATGAGCCGAGGGTCATGACTCGGACATGAGACCAAATTCTATGACTCGATAAATCTTTAAAAAATCGATATTAAAAATAAAACTCGTTATAATATTATTAAGAATATAATCGTTTATATACGTATATAGACGTGTTAAACGTGTATATATATATATATATATATATATATATATATATATATATATATATATATATATATATATATATATATATATATATATATATATAAATGCGTATATTAATAATAAAACGATCACGAGTAAACGTATAATAATAAAGCGATAGTTATTACACTATGAAAATAGTGCAATAAATGTCGGGGTATTATTATAAATAATAACTACATAAATAATGACGAATTATACGTCGAATATATATAATAACTAAAAATGTGATTTTTATTTATAAATTAGAAAGGTATCGAGTTATACGGATTTTGGGTCTTTAAAGTTCAAGAGGGCTTTATATTGTGACTTTGTGTTGTCACGGATATATGACGGTTAATATAAACATTTTATATATCGAATGACTTATTCTAGATCGAGTTATTTGACAATATAAAATGGATATATTAATGGGCATCGTATCCCACGACGCCCATAGGATGTGGTATATATTTTAGGGTAATGAATTACTATATGTCTCGTGGAATTTGGCCGATTCGACGAGATATATAGGGAATTCATTGGGCTACGACATATACCAAATAGAAACTTATGTGCAATGTGTTTTAGGTTGGGTATAATTTTGGAACGATATATTATGTAAATAAGTATGGGAGATTACCAAAATCGACGGATTTAATAAGCTTCGATAATTATTTAAGTAATATGTTGGGCTAACATTAGACCTATAGTTATCTTATTATTGTTCTTTGTTGAGGCTTTTCGGTTTGAGCTGTGTCGACTCCCCACTCGTATGGATACCAAACGTCAAATTTCAAATGAAAGTGAAGTTAATTCGAGAAATGGATAATTTTGGAAAGTAAAATGAATTACGTTCGGGAATGGGAATATTTGATTTGAGGAAATGATTTCTGAACGGGTTTAATATTGTTAAGAAGTGCCGAGTCAGTAGTTGCCGTTACGTGAGTTGCTTGAGATTTACTTACGTCTTTCTTCTATCATTTCTTTTGAGGATTTCTGGACTTGAGGTGAGTCATAGCCCCACTTTTACTCTTGAACTTTGTTTTCAATACTTGGGGTGAGAAACGTGCAATTGTTTTATGTGGACTATTATCGCTTTTTGATTTCAAAACTTGCTATGCTTATAGAACTAGGTAGAGCGAGGCCTAGACTAGATCTAGGTAAGCTATTTGATTGATTATGGAGCGAGGCCTAGACTTGAGCTAGGTAAGCTATTGATTTGGTTGTTGAGCGAGGCCTAGTCCCGAACTAGGTAAGCTATTGAATTGGCTATAGAGCGAGGCCTAGCCTAGAGCTAGGTAAACTAAACAATGAGGCCTAGACTAGATCTAGGTAAGATGAACATGTCGTATCCTTACGAATGTTGGGTATGTCGTATCCTTACGCATACATATTGAGCGAGGCCTAGACTTGATCTAGGTAAGCTATTGGATTGATTGTAGAGCGAGGCCTAGACTTGAGCTAGGTAAGCTATTGATTGGATTGGTTTGAGCTATAGCGTGCACCTATAGGGATGATTTGATTTGGTTGGATTATTTTGGTTGGATGATTGAGCCCTAGTCTAGCTAGCAAGCGTTTTGCGTATATGTCCACTATATTGAATTTAGAATTTAAACCTATGATCTCACCAGCGAAAGCTGACTTTTAGCACGTTTTCTCAGGTAATTAAGTGATGCTCTGCGGATGCTTGGGATTGGAGGCTTGGCATTTGGCACCGGTTATGGATCTATATTTCTAAAACTCTGATAACTATTGTGGACCTATATTTATTTTCTTTTGGGCCTGACTTTGGATGATTTTGGGATAATGTAAACCTTAAAACCTTGTGTGGTTGTATTTTATTATGTTTACTTTATCTCGTTCTTTTATGTCTTGTGTTTGGATACCAATCCCCGTAGCACCCCGAAAGCTTGTTGAGTCTTCCGCTGTATCAAATTTTGGGGGTGTTACAGATTGGTATCAGAGCCAAGGTTATAGAGAACTGGGTAAATAGACACCTAAACTATAACCAATTTTTATAGAAAACGATCCCCGACCATTGCCCGCCAGCCCGCCAAGCCGAAGCATCATTGTTATTATTGAGGTATTATGAGATAATGACTTGGAATGAGATATTTGAGATGATTAGAGATTTGGGATTTCTTGAGATGATTTGAGGATTTGAGGTTTATTGATTTAGTGATATGATGCGTTTTTGAGGAATTATATGCGTTTTTGAGGAATTATATGGCTTAATTGCTTTGAGAATGGTTTTAGTAATGCGGTATTTTAAATATTTCTTGATATATATGCTTGGGAATTATATGATGATTTTTTTTGATATGGTATTTTGAGTTCGTGGTTTAGTTGTTTTGAAACACTTACACCTACCCTACGCCATTGTCACAGACTATGGCCTCCCATATGCCTGATGTCGTTGAGGATATTCTTACTACACCGGTATTGCCAGCACGGTTCACCATGGCCCCTGATGATCCTTACCAGGCTGCCATGCATTCAGCTACTATGACACTGACAGGTTCTACTTCAGCACCATCTGCTGCATCTACGCAGGGACCCTCATCTTCTCTAGGGCTCCCTGGTACATCGAGGCAGCTTACTCTTCATCAGGCTTTGGCTCATGTGGCTCCACGTTTTGCCCATCGAGCTACGGCACGCATGTCGGTACGCCCTACTTCACCACCTTTACAGATTGATGCTCACTCTCTTCTGTCTGAGGCGCCACCCACATCATTGCATCGTCGTCCTAGATCACCTACCCCTTCACCACATGGTTCACCTAGTAGGAGACGACGATTGATGATGTACTCTTCCGATGAGGAGGAGGAGGAGTACGAGGGTGAGGATGAGGCTGATGACCCTGAGCGGGAGGATGACCCTCAGGAGGTTGAGCAGGGTGATGATGATGACCCTGAGGAGGAGGATGACCCTCAGGAGGATGAGGTGCCTGATGATGATGATGTGTTAGTACCACCAGCTCAGGCTGAGGAGCCTGATTCACCTGATCATCTGTTTTTGGTTGAGTTGCCACCTGGTAGTCCCGCTGGGTCGGATGCATCTTCTGAGATTTCTGCTGAGCATGCAGAGTTGGGTGAGATTGGCAGGTTGTGGGCTCGGATTACTGAGCTTAGTGAGAGAGTTGCACGTGTATCTGATCGACTTGAGAGGGTTATTGGAGAGTTCATAGTGGATCTGAGAGTGGATATGACTGTAGTTGTGGGCAGGACTACTGAGATGAGGAGAGTTTTGATGGAGGTTCATGAGCATATCGATAGTTTACAGTAAGGTTTTGTTACTGCTCGTGAGGCTGACCGCAAGCTATGGCAAAGGAATGCCGAGCTGGAGAAGGAGGTGGCTGACCTCAAGAGAGACCGAGACACCCATAGCGTTGAGCTAGGATCGTTATGGAGGGATCTTGATGGCTTAAGGCAGGAGTTGAGTAGACTCCGCCAGCAGCGTGGCTAGTTGATTGGTTTATGTTGTCTTGTTGCTTTCTTAACCGAGGAGTGTTCGGTTAGAAAAGCTAGTTATCCTATTTTTGATGTATTTTCCGTTAATTACTCGTCTTGTTGGAACGATTATTATCTTTGTGTTTTCGGTAGTTGGGATGATGTTGGATCTTTCTTGTATGGTCGATGGTTATTGTGATATGGTATTATGTGGTTTTTTGGATATTATGGAAATTGAGTTCCTATTCGCCTTATTGATGTTTTATGGTGTATTGTTGATTTTCTTTCTATGACTTGGCTTCGTTGATTAAATTCTTGTTGAGCATATGATAAGTCCTATCGGAGACTCACGAACTTGTATGATGTTTCAGATCAATGGCCCCACGAAGAAACCCTGTTAGAGCTACCAGAACTGGACCTGCAACGACTACCCCTAGTCGTCGAGGACGCCGTCCAGCTCGAAATGTTGAGACCCCTACTCCTGATAACCTGGACACTACTAACCGCAACAACAGGAATCAGAATGTTGATGTTCAGGGAGACAATGATAATGTTCCACTTAATGCACCTACTGTGGATCAAGCAATGATCAATCAACTTGTGGAGCAACGAGTTGCTGAGCTACTAGCTGAGTCAAATCATTCCAACAATTCTGCTGGAACTTTTCCACCTGTTCGTGCAAATGGATGTCACTACAAGGAGTTTAAGATTTGTGGACCGATTGAGTTTGGTGGAACTGAATGAGTGGTTTACTTGGTTAGGTGGATTGAGAAGACTGAGTCAGTGTTTAATGTCAGTGGTTGTGCGGAGAATGCGAAGGTAAAGTTTGCTTCTTTTACTTTCAAGGATGAAGCCTTGACTTGGTGGAACAATTACCGTAACTCGGTTGGGAGTGATGTGGCTTATGCTATGACTTGGGAGCAATTTAAGTCTTTGCTGATTCAGACTTACTGCCCAAGGAATGAGATTAAGAAATTGGAAATTGAGTTCTGGAACCACAAAGTGAAAGGTACCGATATGGCAACTTACAATCGCCGTTATCGAGAGTTGGCCTTACTCTGTCCCGATATGGTTAGGACTGAAACCCAAAAGATTGAGAGGTATACCGATGGATTGCCGGTAGCTACAAGGAACGATGTGATTTCTGCTAAGCCTGCAAGCATTCATGAGGCTATTACTATTGCTCAACAATTGATGGATTCTTTGGCATTGGAAGAAGCTGAGAAAGATAAGAATGGAAAGAGAAAGAGGGACGATCACTCTAAGGGTAATGATCGTCGAAACAAGCGACAACTAACTACTAGAGCTTATGCCATGGGAGATGGAGACAAGAAGAACTACAATGGAGATGCACCTAAATGTAACCGATGTTACAAGCATCATTCTGGTCGATGTACTGTAATGTGCAAGAATTGCTCTAAGATGGGACACCTAGTTAAGGATTGTAGAGCTCGACCACTTGCTATGGTTCAAGCTACTCCTGAAACTATGAACAAAGCAAATGTTACTTGCTATGGATGTGGAAAGAAAGGACACTATCGGAATGAGTGTAGGGAATCGTGGAACCGAGGAAATCAAGGATCGGGTGGTAATGGGTGCAACAATGGAAACCGTGGAGCTGGAGGAAACCGTGGACGGCAAGATAATGGGGACCAACGTGTGGAAGCTGGAGTTGCTCATGGGAGAGTGTATGCACTCGGGAACGAGAGAGGAGAAGATCCGAACGTTGTTACTGGTACGTTCCTTCTCAATAATCGTTATGCTTCCATACTATTTGATACTGGTGCCGATAAGAGTTTTGTGTCCACTAAGTTTGCACCCTTACTTGAGAAACCCCCGATGGCCTTAGGAATTGGGTATGATGTAGAGTTAGCCAATGGAAACATAGAAAGGATTAAGACTATCGTTCGTGGATGCACGTTAAACTTTCTGAACCGTCCTTTCAACATAGATCTTCTACCCGTCACATTAGGAAGTTTTGATGTCATTATTGGTATGGATTGGTTGTCAAAGTATCGTGCCCATATAATCTGTGATGAGAAGATCGTGCGTGTGCCTTACGGCAAGGAGATTCTGAACATACCAGGAGATAGAAAGGATTTGAGAGGCCCATCTAGATTAGCAGTTATATCTTGCACTAAGTTGCCGAAGCTAATAGAGAAAGGAAGCTATCTTTTCTTAGCCCAAATTTCTGAGAAAGGAGAGAAGGAGAAGAAGGAAAGGTGCATTGGGGATGTACCTATAGTTCGTGATTTTTCGGATGTGTTTCCCGATGATTTGCCGAGAATTCCGCCTACTAGACAAGTGGAATTTCAGATTGAGTTAATACCTGGTGCTGCACCTGTAGCACGAGCGCCTTATCGTCTTGCACCTACTGAACTGGAAGAGTTGTCGAAACAATTAGCGGAGTTAGCCGAAAAGGGATTCATAAGACCAAGTTCTTCACCTTGGGGAGCCCCGGTCTTATTTGTGAAGAAGAAGGATGGATCGTTTCGTATGTGTATTGATTATCGAGAGTTGAACAAGTTAACGGTGAAGAATAGATACCCGTTACCGAGGATCGACGATTTGTTCGATCAACTTCAAGGATCGAGTGTGTATTCGAAGATCGATTTGAGATCGGGATATCATCAGCTTCGAGTGCGCGAGGAAGATATTCCGAAAACGGCTTTCAGAACCCGTTACGGGCATTACGAGTTTCAGGTGATGCCGTTTGGGTTGACTAACGCACCGGCGGTATTCATGGACCTCATGAATCGGGTGTGTAAGCCGTACTTAGATAAGTTCGTGATTGTGTTTATCGATGACATTCTGATTTATTCAAAGAGTAAGAAAGAACATGAGGAGCATCTAAGACAGTAAGACTTATCTTGGAATTGCTCAAGAAGGAAAAACTGTATGCCAAGTTTTCGAAATGCGAATTTTGGATTCCGACGGTACAATTTCTAGGTCATGTAATTGATAGACAAGGAGTTCATGTGGATCCTGCTAAGATTGAAGCGATTAAAGATTGGGCTGTACCTACGACCCCAACGGAAGTTCGTCAGTTTTTGGGATTAGCCGGTTATTACCGAAGATTCATTGAGGGATTTTCGAAGATAGCAAAACCGTTGACCAAATTAACTCAAAAGAGTGTTAAGTATGAATGGGGAGATAAGGAAGAGGAAGCCTTTCAGTTACTTAAGGAGATGTTGTGTAGTGCCCCTATCTTGGCGTTACCCGAAGGTAACGAGGATTTCGTCGTCTATTGTGACGCTTCACATAAAGGTTTAGG
The DNA here is from genome assembly GCA_030686995.1 of Artemisia argyi. NCBI lineage: Eukaryota > Viridiplantae > Streptophyta > Magnoliopsida > Asterales > Asteraceae > Artemisia > Artemisia argyi. The sequence continues at coordinate 184,244,794 of CM060697.1, forward strand.
AGCTGTGTTAATGCAACGAGAGAAAGTGATAGCTTATGCTTCCCGACAGCTCAAGAAGCATGAGAAGAACTACACCACCCATGATTTGGAGTTAGGTGCTGTGGTTTTTGCTTTAAGAATTTGGAGACATTACTTGTATGGAACCAAGTGTGTAGTGTTTACTGATCACAAAAGTCTGCAACACATTCTGAACCAAAAAGAGCTTAACATGAGGCAGCGACGTTGGATTGAGTTGCTAAGCGATTACGATTGTGAGATTCGCTACCATCCTGGTAAAGCAAACGTTGTTGCTGATGCTCTTAGTCGAAAAGAGAGAATTCCACCATTACGAGTTAGGTCATTAGGAATGACTATCGTATCGCCATTACCGTCTCAAATATTAGAAGCTCAAACGGAAGCATTGAAAGCAGAGAATAGACCTGCTGAGAATATATTTGGGATGGCAGAAAATGAGAAAGGATTTGTTAAACGCTCTGATGGAGTGTTATGTTTTGGAGAACGAAGTTGGGTACCATTGTATGGAGGGATTCGAGAATTGATTATGCATGAGTCGCATAAGTCGAGGTACTCCATTCATCCTGGGTCGGACAAAATGTACCAGGATTTGAAGAAATTATATTGGTGGCCAAATATGAAGGCAGATATAGCATTGTATGTTAGTAAGTGCTTGACTTGCTCTAAGGTTAAAGCCGAGCATCAAAGACCGTCAGGATTGTTGACGCAGCCAGAACTCCCAGTTTGGAAGTGGGAGCGGATTACGATGGACTTTATTACCAAATTACCAAAGACAGCTAGCGGTTGCGACGCTATATGGGTAATTGTGGATCGTTTGACTAAGTCTGCTCATTTCCTGGCGATTAGTGAAGATGATAGTGTGGAAAAACTTGCGAGGTTGTATGTGAAGGAGATTGTTTCTCGTCATGGAGTCCCGATATCTATTATTTCGGATCGTGATAGTCGTTTTACGTCGGCTTTGTGGCGATCACTTCAAACGGCTTTGGGAACGAGACTTGATATGAGTACTGCATATCATCCCCAAACCGATGGTCAAAGTGAGAGAACTATCCAAACTTTAGAGGATATGCTTCGTGCATGCATCATAGACTTTGGTAAGGGCTGGGAGAAGTATCTGCCCCTTGCGGAGTTCTCCTACAATAATAGCTACCACACAAGTCTTAAGGCTGCACCATTCGAAGCTTTGTATGGTCGAAAATGCCGTTCACCTATTGGTTGGGCAGAAGTTGGAGATAGCCAACTCACAGGCCCTGAGCTTATCTTGGAAACTACAGAGAAAGTAACGCAGATTCGAGATCGACTGCAAGCAGCTAGAGATAGGCAGAAAAGCTACGCTGATCAGAGGCGCAAACCCCTAGAATTCCAGGTTGGAGACAGAGTTATGTTGAAGGTCTCGCCTTGGAAGGGTGTGATACGTTTTGGGAAACGTGGGAAACTGAATCCCCGCTACATTGGACCATTTCTTATTCTGGAAAGGATTGGGCCCGTAGCGTATCGTTTGGAATTACCTTTGGAACTGAGTAAAGTTCACGATGTGTTTCATATTAGTAATTTGAAGAAATGCCTTTCAGAGGAAACACCGGTGATACCTATCAAGGAAATTCGGGTGGACGAAAGTTTGAATTTTGTGGAAGAGCCGATTGAGATAATGGATAGAGAGATCAAACGACTCAAGAGGAGTCGTATTCCGCTCATCAAAGTTCGTTGGAATTCGCGGCACAGACCGGAATTTACGTGGGAACGTGAGGATGAGTTTCGGAAAAGATATCCTAAGTTCTTCACTTCGTAGATGGGTTATTTCAAGAGAAACCCGGGACGGGTTCCTTCTGAGGCTGGGAGGATGTGACAACTGGCAAAATAGGGAGCCGTTTTATAAAACCCGCATTACATTTAAATAATAAATATGGAATTTTTGGAAATTTTGTTGTGACGAGATATTTTTACTAAAGTTGGTACGTGATTTTAATCGTACGATGTTTATGGGATTTAGTTATTTATTTATGGTTTGTTTCATTTCGTTCGTGATGAATTATTGTGAGATCGATGTCTTTGGCACTACTTTGACTCCGGCACTAGGTTAACCTAACAAGATTTTCTATATTTTACAAAACGGTCGCGGTTCACCGTTAAATTAATATTATACCTTGCGTATATATTTATATTTTCGAGAAGTGTATTGGGAAATCAATTACGTCGTGTACGTGTGTATTCAATGAAAATTTAATACTTTTATGGACGGGAAATCGGGTCACGGGAAAACCGATTAAAAAGAGTCCACCAACTTTAAGGGAAATTGTGGCTAATATTGGAAAATGAAAACTTAAGGGTCAAAAATGTAAAATTCGGGTATAATAACCCTAACCCTAACCCTCCACCCTCACACTAACACTTATCATTTTCTTTTCTTCCCTCCCTTTCTTGTGTCGCCGCCGGTCACCACCCCAACAACACCACCACCGCCGACCTCCCAACTACACCACCATCACCAAAACAATCTCCATCGCATTCTTGTTCGATTGAAGTGGAACACGCGCCACCCCTCCCCTTTTTCTTTAAATAACGCCGACCTCCATACCTCCCACAACACCATATCAACATTTATTATTGATTTCCATTCGTTTTAAGGTAAGAACATACGAGTTTTGGGTCGGGTTTGACTAATTTGAGTCAAACCCGAATTGGATCTTGACTTTTGGGAAGATTACATTGAAAATAGAAATGGGTTTTGTGCAAAGTCGAGTTTGGTATCCTTTGGGGGTCGATTTTTGATGTTCTTGGCTCGGATTAGATGATGATACGTGTTTGGTTTTTGGGTTGTTGCTCGAAGTGAGCTCGACCGAGACCTAGGGTCTCGGTGTGACCCTCCTCGACTCGATGAGAGTCTTGGAGGTGTGATGTGGTTCTTGATTCATCTTGATTCTTGTTATTGTTGGTGGTCGATTGGATTTTTGGGACCTAAATGGTCCGAATTTTTGATGGTTGTCAATTTGGAGTCTCGGCCGAACTCCCCCCCCTTCACGGGCTGTTTGGGTCGAGGGCTCCTTGGAGCTAGCCGAGACCGAAAGGTCTCGGGTGAGGTTGTTAATTTGGTTAAGATCTCACAAGTTGACCCGGGTTTGACTTGGTAAGTCGACCCGTATAATTGTTTTATTATTGTGGTTTTGGTATTTAATTTGATATATATTGTTATGACTTATTGTTGGGCCGAATTATTTGGAAGTTGGTCACTTGATAAACTGATTTGGAGTTGTGTTGACGAGAGTGGAATTGGAGACCGTTGTGATACGGTTATTAGATGACGGAGATAGGTTAGTTTGGGTGCCGTAGTCGGACCCTCATGTTGTAGCACGTGGATTTGAGTTTGATTGGACGGAGTTGATGTATTTATTATTGTGACTTGATTACATTGTTTTGGACTTGGACTATGAGCCGAGGGTCATGACTCGGACATGAGACCAAATTCTATGACTCGATAAATCTTTAAAAAATCGATATTAAAAATAAAACTCGTTATAATATTATTAAGAATATAATCGTTTATATACATATATAGACGTGTTAAACGTATATATATATATATATATATATATATATATATATATATATATATATATATATATATATATATATATATATATATAAATGCGTATATTAATAATAAAACGATCACGAGTAAACGTATAATAATAAAGCGATAGTTATTACACTATGAAAATAGTGCAATAAATGTCGGGGTATTATTATAAATAATAACTACATAAATAATGACGAATTATACGTCGAATATATATAATAACTAAAAATGTGATTTTTATTTATAAATTAGAAAGGTATCGAGTTATACGGATTTTGGGTCTTTAAAGTTCAAGAGGGCTTTATATTGTGACTTTGTGTTGTCACGGATATATGACGGTTAATATAAACATTTTATATATCGAATGACTTATTCTAGATCGAGTTATTTGACAATATAAAATGGATATATTAATGGGCATCGTATCCCACGACGCCCATAGGATGTGGTATATATTTTAGGGTAATGAATTACTATATGTCTCGTGGAATTTGGCCGATTCGACGAGATATATAGGGAATTCATTGGGCTACGACATATACCAAATAGAAACTTATGTGCAATGTTTTTAGGTTGGGTATAATTTTGGAACGATATATTATGTAAATAAGTATGGGAGATTATCAAAATCGACTGATTTAATAAGCTTCGATAATTATTTAAGTAATATGTTGGGCTAACATTAGACCTATAGTTATCTTATTATTGTTCTTTGTTGAGGCTTTTCGGTTTGAGCTGTGTCGACTCCCCACTCGTATGGATACCAAACGTCAAATTTCAAATGAAAGTGAAGTTAATTCGAGAAATGGATAATTTTGGAAAGTAAAATGAATTACGTTCGGGAATGGGAATATTTGATTTGAGGAAATGATTTCTGAACGGGTTTAATATTGTTAGGAAGTGCCGAGTCAGTAGTTGCCGTTACGTGAGTTGCTTGAGATTTACTTACGTCTTTCTTCTATCATTTCTTTTGAGGATTTCTGGACTTGAGGTGAGTCATAGCCCCACTTTTACTCTTGAACTTTGTTTTCAATACTTGGGGTGAGAAACGTGCAATTGTTTTATGTGGACTATTATCGCTTTTTGATTTCAAAACTTGCTATGCTTATAGAACTAGGTAGAGCGAGGCCTAGACTAGATCTAGGTAAGCTATTTGATTGATTATGGAGCGAGGCCTAGACTTGAGCTAGGTAAGCTATTGATTTGGTTGTTGAGCGAGGCCTAGTCCCGAACTAGGTAAGCTATTGAATTGGCTATAGAGCGAGGCCTAGCCTAGAGCTAGGTAAGCTAAACAATGAGGCCTAGACTAGATCAAGGTAAGATGAACATGTCGTATCCTTACGAATGTTGGGTATGTCGTATCCTTACGCATACATATTGAGCGAGGCCTAGACTTGATCTAGGTAAGCTATTGGATTGATTGTAGAGCGAGGCCTAGACTTGAGCTAGGTAAGCTATTGATTGGATTGGTTTGAGCTATAGCGTGCACCTATAGGGATGATTTGATTTGGTTGGATTATTTTGGTTGGATGATTGAGCCCTAGTCTAGCTAGCAAGCGTTTTGCGTATATGTCCACTATATTGAATTTAAAATCTAAACCTATGATCTCACCAGCGAAAGCTGACTTTTAACACGTTTTCTCAGGTAATTAAGTGATGCTCTGCGGATGCTTGGGATTGGAGGCTTGGCATTTGGCACCGGTTATGGATCTATATTTCTAAAACTCTGATAACTATTGTGGACCTATATTTATTTTCTTTTGGGCATGACTTTGGATGATTTTGGGATAATGTAAACCTTAAAACCTTGTGTGGTTGTATTTTATTATGTTTACTTTATCTCGTTCTTTTATGTCTTGTGTTTGGATACCAATCCCCGTAGCACCCCGAAAGCTTGTTGAGTCTTCCGCTGTATCAAATTTTGGGGGTGTTACAATATTAAAAAACTTATAAATTTCTGTCAACCAAACATGCGAAGTTATTTTAAATTCCGGAATTTTAAATTCTCAATAATTTAAATTTTCTAGAATATA